>OX401413.1:3551465-3901588 GCA_947846245.1 Cerastoderma edule | reverse complement strand
TGGTTCGGACATGTATAGAGCTCTACCACTTTCATTAACAGAACTCTCGCCATGTCCATTCCTGGTGCAAAGAGACCAGGCCGACCCAGAAAGACCTGGTCGGACTCCATGGTTCCGAACATAAAGGAATGCAACCTCGTCAGTCTTAACCCAATGGACAGAACAAATTGGAGATTGGGTATTAGAAAATCTAGCCACCTGCTGCCCATCCCAGTGACTGGGACTCCCGCAGCAGATGACAAATAAATTCAGGATTAAGTAAGTAAGAAATAAAAAGTGTAGGCACATGCCTAAAGGAACCTATGCCAATGCCTTACTCTTGTAGAATTACATCAGTTAAAAACTAATATAAAGAGACTTCTCACATGGCAGGGTTCACGCTGGCCTTCGCAAATGGCGCCATTGGCGACAAAATCAAGAAATTGGCGCAAGAAAAACAAATTTGGCGAAAGTGCCTGGCGCAGACTATTTTCCGCGAGAATTTGATGTTTGTTTACCGCATGGTTGCCGATCTCGAGCCAATATCGATTTGTTTTTACTGTAGAGCCGAGAACCATGTATCGATGGTTCTCGTAATCGCAGTTCTTTGAATTAGAACTTGGGAACAAGCTTGTTTATCAAATGCGATTTCCACTACCGGATAATCCTGTTTTCACACTTGTTCAGTTCATTATCTGTTGATTGTCAAGTTTGTTGAAGGTGATACTTTCTCGTGTACACCATTTAGTCATTCGGCAGCCATTACAACTTCAATTATATGGAAATTATGACTTTGATTATTTTAATTGCTTTTCAATCAAAATGTTTGCCCTCGCGCTCCTTTTAAAGAAGTTGACATCAAACATCGACGAAGTCAGTTGTGTTGATTGACAAATAAATGAAACTCTTTTATGCACCGAAGTTTTGGTATATAAAATCCGCGATTTTAAGTGACACTTAATTCTGGTTCAACACAAGAGTGACTATAAATCGATCTTCTCAGTCGTTGAATATGCCTCCCACTAAAAATCAAATAAACATCTGACAAGGAGTCTAGGAAATAGTTGGTTATAATATGACGCCAAGGTGAAAGTCATGTTTCTGATATGTCCTGTTTCAAATGTTGAGTGTGAGAGACGATTTAATCCATAGAACCTAATGAAAACAGCACGTAGAAATAGATAGAACAAACGAACACTTGAGAACCTCTCTAGAACCGTAGGTGACCCTAATGAAAGATTTCCCCTTCTACAAAAGACTATTTTGGCTCCAACTTATTGAATTTGGCTCCAATTTTTTTAATTTGGCTCCAACTTTTTCAATTTGGCGCAAGTGTTGGCGCAAAGAAAATTTTAGCCAGAGAGAACCCTGCATGGCAAAATTTCTAAGAAGCTGATGTCAGACCATCTTAAACAAAATTTCAATGACTTAATGTGGGGGTGCAGAGTTTTCCTTTGACTTACATCAACTTAGCGGACCTTTGACCCCTTATTATATGAGATTGTTCATGGAAAATAATGATCTTTAGGGTTCTTATCCAGAAATTGGGGGTCATATATTGCTATATAAGGTCAAGGGAAACTCTGGGGTGAAATCCTAGCCAAGCGGTTAGACAAATTGGTTAAGCACTGTGGTAGTGTTGAGTAGATACAATGTTGTAACATCTTGTGGCTGATATCTGGTTTGCCACCAATGTTACAATTCCACACTCATCACTTGTTGGGGCAAAATCAATTTCAACAACCACATGATAGATAACTCTCTAATGATAACTCTAGCAAAGTATTGTCTAAAATATCAAATCAAACAGCTTGATAGAAGCTAACATTTCTTAATTAAGTTGTATTTCCTTATTTTAATGAAATGTAGCAAGAAATATTATTTTGATTTTATCGCAACTTCTCACACTTTGTGCTTTCGAAATATGGTAAATACCATCAGTGTGTTCTCGATTTGTCGATTCGATTTTAACTTACAGTATTAGGAGGAACAGCAAAAAAGAAAAGAATTGTTGAAAATACAATTTCCATTTAAATTCCTGTCTTTCCATTTAAATGTCTGCCCTCTACATTACGGTGAGGGGGCAAATGTCAGCCTTATACCAAAAAGAGGGCAAATTATATGGCCAGGATGGCATATATCCGAGGGGGGAGGGGGAGGTGAAATGTCCGTATACAAACAAATATATGTGAGAAAATGCCTATTTGACTTTAATGGAAAAAAACAACAACCATGAGGTGTTTTTTTTTTAAGTCAAAAAGACTTGCTACCCTATACAGATCACAGGTGTTTGAAACAATCTTCGATTATAGAGCTTTTTGCGATGCTGTCGATTTTACGTGACTTTGGGGTGATTTATCGGAGTGCCTGCCAGATCGCAGTTGTATATTTTTTCTCTTATATATTATATAGTGCATATATTGGAATATTATCAAAGATTGCTTCAAGCACCTGTGAAACAGATCAAGTAAAGTGAACACCAAGTCCACTTTTCCTCTCTAGTTTATTTTAATGAGAACAAAATCCGGTCAAAGTGTTAAGACAATAAACATCAAATTATAGTTCAGAGGATAAGGCATACACATTCCAGTGAAAGGTTTGAGAAATGCTATTGTGCATATCAAAATTCAAATGATCACGTGTTGACTATTCCCCACTCAAACTTTCAACAAAATCAGTTCAAAACCATTGTTGGCAATGCATGTAGGAATTTTATTCTTAGTGTATCTTATTAACACACCATTCGCAGCATTTGTAAGGCAATATGATTGATAATTACATAATTTTACCTTTTTGGAAATGTGCGTTCGTGAAATGTCTGATCTACAGCCACCATCTTTCTTTGCAGAATAACCGCGTTTATTTTCGTATTATGTATTAATTCACTCGTTGCAATATGTTGCCAATATCATACATGGTTTGTTTAAACATTCAAATGTTTTCGTTTCGATTACTTTTTTGATAACTTATTTCGAGCAACAAGTTTGAAGTGATATACGAACATTTCACGTGAATTACCAGCCTAGCTTTTCATGTTCTAAGGGAAAAAACTCTTACAAATAAATCAGACAGTCATTGAAGAGTCTTTTCCCTTCAAAAGATAAACCAAAATCGATTCCTATCAGGAATATTGTTATTTTGATTGGAAAATGATTTCCAGTATCATTAATTAACTATCTCTGAAGAAATTAATACATTATCCACTGCTTATATATAATTGGTATTCTAAAAAAATACCAGCCCAGTATGTATAAATCATCTACAAGAAAATATGAAATCCACGATTATATCAACATTCTTAGACATGTACAAACAGAAGGACTCATGGACATATAAATGGTCGCACGTACACACGGAATCGGGGACATACAGGAACATGAATGTACATAAACACAGACCGTTGTAGCAAATTATGCTAACTATGCGCTATCTAAATCCTGAAATCGATTATGTTGTACCAGCGAACATAGAATGCATGTAACTACTCATGTCTCTCGTCATGTCAACTGAATTCTCAGACGTTTTAGACAGCAGATTCTGATTGGTGAATTCTATTGTTATAACTACAAAATACCTTAAAATAAACCCTATCTATAGGGACTTTGTAACGACTTCCTTTTGAGTTTATAACGATTAACTTGTACCGTTTATATAATTTGTCTACTACATCGTTTTAACGAATTTCTAACCGTTATAATGAAATGAATGCAACCGCACACATGTCAACTCTGTGAGACTGTACGAAAACTGCGGTCTCAAATGTGTGGTTGATGAGACCCCCCCCCCCTCCCCTTCCTCCCTTCAATCATCCACAACATTGAATCTCACACATTCTAACAAAGACCGAACAAACATGTCTTTTGTTTTTGGATTCTATGAAAGCCTTTTGGAATCAGCAGCACAGAAGCGTTCTGAGGAGAATTTCTGGAGTCGTTTTTACCAAAGGCCAGCAAACAGATATCAATATTTCAAAGTCTCTTGGATAATCTAAACATGTCAACAACAGTATGGCTTTGGTTAAGTGTAATAATTGATCCTTTGTGTCACAAATTATGTATTTGCTTAAATCTACTAAATGAAAGACAAGTTGTGTCTGTTCTATGATTTTCCACGTTCTATGTATCTGAAACAGAGAATAAGCGTAACAAACTACAATCATAAATAGAGAAACCACTCTCAACAAGCAATCACTACTTCTGTCACAATGGTTTTGATCTGATTACATTTTCACAAATATTTCATTAAATATATACTAAGATATTCTTGATTTTGGCATTTGTTCTTTTTCATTTTTCAAATTGATGATTCCATAATGTTGATGGATCATTTGTGATTAATACTATAAGCTGTTGATTTCGTGCTATATAATAATCACCGTATTTGTTTTACATCGATTGTGAAGGAAGCTTTAAGTTTGTTCAAAGCCACTCTTAATGACTGCTTCCTGGATACTAAACCAGTAATCGCGCCGGTTTGTGGGTTAGTCCCGGAAATTGTCATCTAGGAAGAGGTTAACCAGATTTTGAGGCGTGTTTTGCGAGACTGTCAATATATGATAGTCCACAAGTTAGATTAAAATTAAACAAAATAATGGATGACTGACATCAAATTGCAGAATACAAGTTAAATCACGTCATTCCTAATACAACTCATTCAATATGCATTATAACTTAATAAACTCTTATGATATGCAATGATTAGCACGAGTGTGTGGTATACGCATTGGGCGGGACACGAGTGTGTGGTATACGCATGGGCGTGACGCGAGTGTGTGGTATACGGGCGGGACACGATTGTGTGTTATGCGCATGGGCGTGACGCAAGTGTGTAGTATACGCATGGACGTGACGCGAGTGTGTGGTATACGCATGGACGGGACACACGAGTGTGTGGTATACGCATGGACGGGACACGAGTGTGTGATATACGCTTGGGCGGGACACGAGTTTGTGGTATACGCATGGGCGTGACGCCAGGTTACCGCCTACCCGCGTACGTACTTACACAATATACCAAATTGAGTTATTTCCCTTGCATCGCACACTATACCAATTTGGGTTATTTCCCTTGCATCACTGGAACTCGTCAATGCTGTATCCTCGCTCGGGATTATTCTACTAGAATGTGTCACGCTATGATCTTGCAGTTTTTACTGATATAACCAATAAATCTAAATAAATGTTTTGATGAAGTAGCAAAAAACACATTTAGATGACAAATCAGGTGCAATATAAAGCCGAACCTCATTATGTACATGAATATCATGAATGGCGCCATGATGTTAACGTTTTCCCGCAGTTTTCTTGAGATAAAGAATTATGACAATTTTCTTTCAAATGGTATGTCACGTTTAGTTATGACATTAGTAATAACATAAACATACGTTTATATATTAAAACTTGAAACCATATCAGATATTCCGAATCACCCTGTATGTATGTAACTCAGTTGATGTTTGGAAAATTGGCTCACTTGTCTCTGACCGCTGAACAAATACATATGTATATCAATATGGGAAAACAATAAATTGCTTAGAAATAAGACGATATACAGAACTGAAGTAGAAATATCAGAGTATCGGTTAACCCTTTCCCAAACATTTGACTACTTTGTTGCAGACGACTTTACAAACATTGTGGGACAAGGAGAAATTGCTCGCAACGAGCAATTTTTCATTTTCCCACAAGGTTTTCTGCTCTATCTGAAGAATGTTTTTCAATTTCATCACATTTTGAAATGTCGTCTGCAAACTCTTTCAATTTGGGACAGTCGAAAATCTGTTGTTTTGGAAAGGGTTAATGCGCTGACCACCACAATATGTCAAAAGGACTGTTGACCACAGTTCCATCAAAACAAATCTCAATGGCAATAATGCAAAATTGAAAAGAAAACAACGCAGCTGCATGTTGCTTAAGAGTAATGGGTAGATCAGAGCAATTATATATTCCCTTTACCGGATATCTTCAACCATATAAGGGAAAACCTTCCACAGATCAGCCGTTAGCAAGTCTAACATGGCAAATAGGCTTTCCTAGTTCGGAACCTTGGCTTTTCTATTTCTTTTAATAAAGCCTTTTTGACGTAGTCTGTTGTCTATCCAAACTGAATATTTACCTGTATGTCTGGTTTAGAAAGCAGTCCATTAATATCTTAAGTCTTCAGCAGATGTGCCAAGAGATATCATGGAGGAATGGGTTAACCCTTTCCCAAACAATAACGATTTTTGACCACTTTGTTGCAGGCGACTTTAGAAAACATTGTGGGAAAAGGAGAAATTGCTCGTGACGAGCAATTTTTCCTTTTACCCACAATGTTTTCTGCCCTATCAGAAGATTATTTTCCAATTCCATTACATTTTGAAATGTCGTCTGCAAACTCTTTCAATTTGGAACAGTCGAGAATTTGTTTTTTGGGAAAGGGTTAATACTTCTGCTGCATGAAATATATGTCAATGTTAAAACAGTTCTCTCGCTCGCTGTCTAAACAGTAAGAATTACAAAGACATTATCATAGTCACTAATACATTTGCCTTTATTGCCAGACATAGCTCAAATGGCCAGACATTCAGATACAGCGACTTTCATGAACCAAAACGCAACCTCGAGACTATGTTAAAAATATGTGGTTGAAAATGCCGCAGTCTCCACATGGTTACACCCTGTGAAGTAACACACATCTAGGGTTCAATGCAAGACGATAGTAAGTGCTTCATATGCATGAAGCACTTACTATAGTCTTGCATTGAACCCTTGACATATAATGAAGTTCACTGTGTGTGTTGGGGGGGGGGCGAGTTGTTGTAACGGAATGACATAGTTAATGCTAGAAACCGAATGTAATAACGATGAGACTGGAACTTCGTCGACATATTGGAACTGATTTGGAACCAGTGTATCACCAAAATAACCCACCAAACAAATCCAGACTAGGTTCTAACAGTAAATCTTTTGCTTTTGGGTTAACAGGATTGGTATCAGGAGAATGGTTGGAGCATTCTAAAGAATTCAACACAAAACAGAACTACTAATATCTTGCAATTAATGGTGTTCGCATTACTTTTAATCACAAAGTATGGCATAAAGGCAAGCAAACTCGAAAATCACAGACACCTTAATACAAACATTATAATGAGTCAGTTTTATCCAATAACCTTCTTTTGGTGTAAACGTATATACTTGATACATTTTCCGTGTGACAAATGACGTATTTACAGTACTATGGCCATCCAATAGGTACTGGCTAGTCAACGGCAGAAGCAAATATCCGATAGAGAAATAGAAACAAAATAAAAACATCGATTTGTTAATTTTTTGCAATGGCTGAATTTCTAAATTCCTTATGCTGTATTTCAATAATTCCTCTATATCCTTCCACCTACCTTTTTCTCCTCTTAACCCTTTCCCAAACAATAACGACATTTAACCACTTTGTTGCAGAAGACTTAAAAAAACATTGTGGAAAAAAAAGAAATTGCTCGTAACAAGCAATTTCTCCTATTCCCAAAAAGTTTTCTGTCCTATCAGAAGATAATTTTCCAATTTCATCACATTTTGAAATGTCGTCTGCAAACTCTTTGAATTTGGGACAGTCGAAAATTTGCCGTTTGGGAAAGGGATATAATAAATCTTACCAACAACTCCTGAACACTGTTGTAGTTTGCATCTTTTGTGAAGCTCAAATAATACAGATAGAGGAATGGTAGCAAGTTATTTTTTAATTGGAACAATTAGCCATCTATATTATTTTTCAATCAAATCATGCCGCTACAGTTCATCTTACCACTTTACATTACAATGGGTTCTGTGGCACACATGGAAGCATTGCGACATTAAAGAAAGTTGCTTGTATTTAGATGCAGTGAAGTCATACAATTGGATTTAACATTAAGATATTAATTACAATAAGATATGTAGCCATAAATCAAAGATGATTGATTAATTGAAATTCTTCAGAAATATTGTCCAAAATAAGTTGTCATGCAGTCTAAAGAGGGCAAAATATTTCTGCTAAAACTGTACCTCTAGAGCACCCCTGACCCCTAAAATAACAGCAAACATCCCACATCCAGCTCCCAATGTGTGGTGAGGGATGGATGATTCATATCTCTCTATCTCTCCCCATAATGCATAAACAGGCAATGCAAAACGCCTTAACCCTTTCCCAAACAACACAATTTCGACTGTACCAAATTGAAAGTTTGCAGACGACATTTCAAAGTGTGATGAAATTAAAAAACATTCTTCAGAGAGAGCAGAAAATCTTGTGGAAAGGGAGAAATTGCTCGTAACGAGAATGTTTTCTAAAGTCGTCTGCAACAAAGTGGCCAAATGTGGTTATTGTTTGTGAAAGGGTTAACAGAAATCTAGATCAGAAGGAAACATAATGAAACATAATGAAACATAATGATTTTGTTTTACAGTATATGGCGTAAACATTTAACAAGAACCTGATTAAGACAATGTCACTATAGATACCAGTCCGAGTATGGTACAATGTTAACATCATGCGAGTGAAAGGCCTGTGCTAGCACCAACCAATCACATGACAAACCAGGGGTAATGAGTTGACCATTAACCCATTCCATTGTATGGGACTTTGGGACATGTCCAATTTAAAACAGACAGGGGACAAACCTCATAAAGTATGATCTCTTTGATTTGATGTTGGGTAGAATCACTGTGACCAAATGTGCAATGTATTTCTTATGTAACAGTTTCCTAATTCTACAGCACATGCGTCAAAGTGAATCAATCTGCGGTAATGAATCAAAACTGACCAGACAAGACTTTCATACATCCGGACATGTTGGACTGTATAGTAATGAGCTAACTGGAAGTCACAGCATTACCTCAGGCGTAGGTTTACAGGGTCCCCCCTATTTTGTATGGAGTTTAAGACCCTATCACCAATTTTCTAGTTATGTAAAGACTTTCCTGGACCCACCAGTACTAGGCTATGGCTCGGAAGTGACTCGCCAAAGATCACTCCCACGAAGCCAGAAGAGTAGATGGGGCTCAAACCGGGGACCCCCAAGTTCTAAGTCGTTCAACATAACTACTAGGCCACGCAGGACCCCTTACATGGTCCAGGTAAATTGGAGAAACTTGTACCAAAAAGAACTAACCTGTAGGGAGAATATGTAGCCCTGAACAGCTGACCAGGATGTGGGGTGATAATCAGATACCATGTAATGTAGGGCACAAAAGGGTTCAATATACTAGGTCTTGCTTTGTAAATCCCTTTCTCATAAGCTCATACAAATGATTATGTTTAACCCTCTCCCAAACAACACATTTTTGACTGTCCCGAATTGAAAGAGTTTGCAGACGACATTTCAAAGTGTGATGAAATTGGAAAACAATATTCTGATAGGCCAGAAAACATTGTGGGAAAAGGAGAAAGTGCTCTCACGAGCAATTGCTTCTTTTCCCTCAATGTTTCTAAAGTCGGCTGCAACAAAGTGGTCAAATGTCGTTATTGTTTGGGAAAGGGTTAAATCAAATGATTTAGCAGACAACATGATCAGCGTATGAGAATCAACAATTTCCTTTCCATATTGAGAAAAGACAATTGTGACAGAATGACAAATTCCTCATTATGAACATTTTCATATTTGGTCACAACAGGTTTTAAACTTGTTTGTGGCAGTTGCATTAAATCAAGTTTATATGAATATAAGGGTAAACTCTTTTTTTCAACCTGTGTCAAAGTGAAGAGAAATAGTCTGTACAAGACCCTTTCGCATCAAACACATACACTGAGCAGGAGTCCCTATCAAGAAAGTAATGTCTGCAGAAGAAATGCATTGAAACAATTTGGGGGAAAAGAAGAGGAAATATTGCTCAGCAAGAGCAACCTAAATTTCAGATAAAACAAATAAGAATTTATTTATTCAAATTTTTGATAATATGGCTACATATGTTTGCTTAGTCGTTTACTGGATATTGCTTGAACAAGGAAGATGGTGAGAGTATAGAGACAGCCAGGAAAGGGGTTTATGTCCAATTAGATCACCATTCCCTCTAACATACTCCCTTTTAGAAGACTGTGTGACATGTCTCAACTGTAAGCTACCAAAGATGTTATAATTAAAGTATCTAACATATTTTCTTTCTTCTATTTGGAAAAATAAACTCCATTCTCAAGAGCTTTTTTCCTTTGTCGCAATGTTTCTTAACCCTTTCCCAAACAATAACGACATTTGACATTTTTGTTGCAGACGACTTTGGAAAACATTGTGGAAAAAGGAGAAATTGCTGTAATGAGCAATTTCTCCTTTTCCCACAAGGTTTTCTTCTCTTTCTGAAATATATTGTTCAATTTCATCACAGTTTGAAATGTCGTCACATTTTGAAATGTCGTCTGCAAATTCTTTCAATTTGGGACAGTCGAAAATTTGTTGTTTGGGAAAGGGTTAAGAGTTCTGCTGCAGTGTAATTACAATGTTTTACACCAGGGAAAGGGTATAAACTGACAGAGAATGGAACCATTCACCCTTTATCCTGAGCTTGGCTCTAGTTATGAAAATAAGACATGTTTAAACATTGTATCTATCAAGATTAGATATCAACAATTAATACATTGGATGTATCATCATTTAAAGGCTGTCACTAGAGAGATCCACTATCGTCCGTCTTGATGAGTTATTTTGGTCATTGAGTACAAGGCTTATGATTCAATCTAAATCTGTAATTAGATACACTGTACAACAAAACATTGCCCCTATTAAATTGTCAGCCTCATAACGATATTGTATATCTCTTGTGACAACCCATTCAGTACTATCAAAAGAATACATACATGTTATACAATTTAACAATGAGTTTAAATATTCAAAATATACACACTTTCCATTTACACTGCATCAAAGACAAACAAACCAACATAAATACTGCAATAAGGAGTGTCACCCACCCATGAAAAGATCTGTCTCCACAATGTTTTCTGATATATTTCCCTTCTAGATATTCTCCTATATCAACTCTTTCCCAAACAATAATGACATTTGACGAGTTAGTTGCAGGCAACAATGGAAAACATTGTGAAAAAAGAGAAATTGCTCTATACGAGCAATTTCTCCTTTTCCCACAATGTTTTCTACCCTATCAGAAGATTATTTTCCAATTTCATCACATTTTGAAATGTCGTCTGCAAACTCTTCCAATTTTAGACAGTCGAAAATTTGCTGTTTGGGAGAGGGTTAAGCATTAGCCATCTTCTGCAAGGCCTCATCTAAATCTGTCTGACAGTGACATATAATTAATGCTCTTTTAAAATCTCAGAATGCTTAGGAACTCATTGTGACAAAAGAAGATTGAATTTATTACCAACGTTTTCTTCAGTTGTCACAAATACCTCTTTACCATTTGAACACACAAAACTCTGTATTGACATAGATTTCATATGCAAAATAATAACTGGTATTAAATAATGACACCCCTTGTACTATAAATACATGCTTCCACAAAACCTTCATAACCACTACCCTGGTGCATTTCATTTCTGATTCAAATGATCTAAAATGAAATGGCAAAAACAAATTCTGTTAAAATTTGAGAAATAATTTCTTCCTTATTCACATTAATTTCATTTGCTGACAATACAATCATTTGAAAGCCTGACCATGACAAAGATTTCCATTGTATCTCACTCAGTTATATCTGCAGCAGAAATTTTACAACCCACCAAGACAAGAAAATTAATTTCTCCAAAGAGCAATTCTTCTTTTGTCACAATGGTTTCTACACAATGTCATTGAGAAATTTAAATTTGTTCAAGCTTTTTTATGGACCACTGCTGTTGCTTTCCATTTGGACTTGTCACAACTTTCCATTGTTGGGAATGGGTTTAAGAAAACGGGTTAAAAGAACAAGAAGCTTGTTTATGCTTGCAAGCACACTTTTTCCAAATAATTTCCAAAAGGAAAAAGAGCCCATGATGAGCAAAGTCCTCTTTTTCTTATATATTTGAACACTCAACAACATGATGTAAACATCTTCACTTACATAAACCTAAACCTTTTATACTACTGTCTGCTGAAAGGGTCAGCAGTAGTTAGTTTCAGATGATAAAGACCCGATACTCACTTTCATGTTTTGCCCATTCATTACAAACATACATCAATCTCAATACTGTTATCGGGTTAAGTATACACATAATGTATACACTCAAATTGCATTGTCATTTGCTTGTGACTGTACCAAGCTAACACAGGTCATCATGTTTAACAGGAAAGCTACGCAATAGACAAGGCTGTAAGGTCAACTAGGGCCAATTCTTGTTGACTTTTGGACCATCTCTATACCAATGTCCTTATCCCTTTACCAAACAATAACGACATTTGACATATTTGTTGCATGCTACTCTGGAAAATGTTGTTGGAAAAGGAGAAATTACTCTTGCGAAGCAATTTCTCCTTTTCCCACAATGTTTTCTGCCCTTTCAGAAGATAATTTTTCAATTTCATCACATTTTGGAATGTCGTCTGCAAACTCTTTCAATTTGGGACAGTCGAAAATTTGGCAGTTGGTAAAGGGTTTTGCAGCAGTCTAAACCACAATAATCCTGCAGATCATTAATTGTACATGAAGATTGCCTTATGTTTGATGATCATATCCTGAACAGGTCTCAAAGGTTCTCTATATTGGAGACTTTGTTCACAGTTCCATAATATATATATATATATATATATATATATAAACCTGTATACATATTCTAAGGCATCTGCAGTGGATAAATTAAAAAAACAATTGTGACAAAAGAAAAAAGTGCTCAATATGAACAATTTCTTCATTTATCAAATTGACATTTTCCTTACAGTACAAAAACGACATTATCATCTTTCATATTTTATAATGATGCCTGTTCTTGCTTTACATTTGAATGGTTCCAGATTCGAGTATCAGGACGTGGGTATTAAGTAAAGACCACAGATTAGCTGAGATCTGATAGTCTGACCTTGAGACACCATATAATGGGGGATTATGACACCATTTTTTCGCTCAAGACAAATCACTCGTATTACACAATAATTCACATACTGGTGACTGTCCTCAACAAATGTATTGCACTCAACTTTCCGTACAGTCTAATGTGATCATTTAACATCAATGGTCCGAGACTCCGAGAATTCAACCAATACTAGCTTTCTTTTGTGATAACCTGACAAATTGTGTTTCAAGTCTTGCACAATCAACACATGTTAATACACATCAATAAACTTTACATCAGGACTTAAGTATAAAGAAAAAAAGCAAGCATCAACCTCACGTCTTTGTTACTGGTATTTAACCACATGCCTATTTCTATATGGAGAATGTCACTGCTTCACACAAATAGCACTACTTGACATTCTCACAGAGTCTGGTATTCAAACTGTAGCGGAACTAAACACTTCATAGAAGTTAATCCCAACATTTCTTTATGTTTCCAAGACATAATCCATAACATTTAGTTTTAAATCACATCGAAAGCCTTAAACCAAGATTAACAACGATATGCATGTAATTACATCAACGCAATACAGTACAGGCAAATTACACCAAAACTCCACACATATGTATATATATATATACATATATATGTCTGTGATGAAGCAGACTAATTACTCTATAACGAGCAAGAAAAACATTGTGTAACAAAGATGAAGTGGTTTCAACATATTGAAGCAACAATGATGCACATTCTAACCCTTTAACCTTATACCTTTAACCTTAATGTTAACAATATATGGTTCATTTTCAAAAAAACTGTTTCA
Source organism: Cerastoderma edule (assembly GCA_947846245.1). Taxonomy (NCBI): domain Eukaryota; kingdom Metazoa; phylum Mollusca; class Bivalvia; order Cardiida; family Cardiidae; genus Cerastoderma; species Cerastoderma edule. The sequence continues at coordinate 3,887,853 of OX401413.1, read as the reverse complement.
AAATTCAGTTTAATCTTAATGTAAAATTCACTTATATTGGAAAGCTTAACAGTAAATCAAATAATAAAGCCTAAATAATTTGACACAAGACACAGACATTTTCCTCCTTTTCCACATGCAAATGATTTTGATTCTAGCAGATGACATTTGGATGCCAATGTACCAAAAATCGAAAAGATTATCATAACAAAATTCTCCTTTGGTCACATTGCTTTTTGTTACATCTTAAAGCAAAGGATAACTCAAAAACAGTATCATATAGTATCATATAACAAAATAGTTTGTTAAAGTTGTCACCAATGAGTTCTTCCTGTTACTAAATGGACAAAAACAACCAAAAAATAATACCATGAACTTCTTTGATGTAAATATTTGACATTTTAGTAATACTTTAAGAATAATTCTTTGTGCTTAAGATGTCTTAAATTCTAGAGCATAAACTATACACTGAAGGTCTAAAGCATGAAAACCAAACTGATAGAAATAATACTTCAACAATCAGTGAAATGGTTTGACTTAATCAACTGGGGCAATGGATAATCATTATACACAGTTTATACATATGTTGTCTATTAAAGATATTAGTCCCAAATGTCTTTGTACGTCACACATATGGAGTAGATTGTACGCAGCCTGTCTGTACTATGTAACAGCACACTGTACAACTAAGAGTAGATTGTACGGAGTCTGCCTGTACTGATATAAACAAGAGACAAGAGTATACGTGTAACAGTATTCGCCATAATTATAATGACAAATTGGACCATATAACCAGTATGATATGAGCCCACCTACTATACAACCTTTATTCCATTTCATTTTAACGCCATTCCTCCCAGTGTTGCCTGGTTTTGAGCAGTCCAAGCTGATGCTGATAGACACTTTTATTGCATAACAGAGAGCTTTGTGTTTAACCCTTTCCCAAACAATAAAGACATTTGACCACTTTGTTGCAGACGACTTTAGAAAACATTGTGGGAAAAGGAGAAATTGTTCGAGCAATTTAGCCTTTTCCCACAATGTTTTCTGCGCTATCAGAAGATTATTTTCCAATTTCATCACATTTTGAAATATCGTCTGCAAACTCTTTCAATTTGGGGCAGTCGAAAATTTGGTGTTTGGGAAAGTGATAACAGAGAGCTTTGTGTTTAAAAGGAAAAATAAATTAATATTTCTTCAAAAGAAATTTTGTTTTAGTCAATTTCACTTGTACTTTTTGATAATTTGCTATAATGACCAATTTATCTACAGAATTCTTTAGAAAGGAATCAAACATGAAAATAACTTTTATCAATGTATTTTCAACAGTTTGGTGGAAGGTGTAAAGTTTCGACATTTTGTATAAGTCTGTTCCTATTTCACTGAGTTGTGTGCAGCAAGATGCAAATATATACAGCAGGTGAAAAACATTTCAATAAAGCTCAATAAAGGTATGTTACACTACAATTTAGTCAGCATAACAGGCAAGATGACATTAATTAGATACTTTTCTTTTAGCCCTTTACAAAACTATCTTTGATATTATGTATGTGCCACACAATTTTGAATTATTGTCAGGTAATAAGTAATTGCTTGTACAAGCAATTTGCTATAAACAACCAGAACAATTCAAACTTTCTGTGAGTCATTTCAATCATAAATGATCTAAATAATGTGTCTATAGTTAAAGAGCTAGTGTAAATGTTAAAACTCTTAAAGCATCACAAAGAATTAATCAAAAATGATAACTCACATTAAAAAAATTGGAATCGATGAAGGAAAAGTGAAAAAAGTCTGACATTTCTTCTCAACAAACAATGACCTACAGAAAAAGAAACCCCTTAATTAGACAGTCCCTAATGATATGATGGCCTAACATTCTTATATCCTAAATCCGACCATGCCTACGAAATTCTTCCACCCAATGCTGTCCTACCCCACCTTTCATTCCAGTTAATTAACCTTTCCACACCTACCCTTACAGTCAGTAAGTATCACCCTGCCAAATTCTCACTCAGACACACAAATATTGCTTTTCTCCCAAACTTTAATTTGGACTTCATACTTACACTACAATGATATAATTACTTGAAACTGACTGTCCAGACCCCTGGAGACATCTATGAAGTGCTCCCAACTATCTGAATGATGTAGTTGAATGAAAGACACATGTAGTGTTCGAAATCTATGTATAAATGTTTGCCCCCTCTCTGAGATATCAGGTCTTCCCCATCACACTAAGATTTTTAGCATATAGAGCAATAGATATCTTTGCTGCCATTGATGGATTAGAAATTTTCTCTATAAGAACAATATTCTTCATTAGTCAAAATGCACTTTAACTTAATTTATCAAACAGACTCATACAAATTTAACTATCAGTTAAAGTGTCATCTGGTGCAAAATATTGTATAGGGAGAAAAAATCATTCCCCACAGAGACATTTTTACTTTGTTCAAAATGATCAAATAACTAACAACTGTTGTAATAACCCAATAGTTCTTCATCTTTTCCATTAAGAAGGAGATATTGTGATCAATGAAAAATTGGCCTTTTGGATCAATTTTTTATACCGGTAGTTGTCAGGGTGAATTCAATTTGTTTCTGAGGTTGTTTTGTTTACGTGGATTACTGGGCTTACTATCGTTTCGGATCGATCTGCTTTATTCACACACAGAGATAAAATAACATCTAACTTAACCAAGATCTTTATCCCAGAAGGAGATGTTAGAGAAACAAAATAACTCAAAGTATGTCACACAAATATGTGTAGCCAGACCACACATAAACAACAAACACCTTAACCCTTTCCCAAACAATAACGACATTTGACGACTTTGTTGCAGACGACTTTAGAAAACATTGTGGGAAAAGGAGAAATTGCTCGTAAGTGCAATTTCTCCTTTTCCCACAATTTCTCCTTTTCCCACAAGGTTTTCTGCTCTTTCTGTAGAATATTGTTCAATTTCATCACATTTTGAAATGTCGTCTGCAAACTCTTTCAATTTGGGACAGTCGAAAATTTGTTGTTTGGGAAAGGGTTAAGACAAGGGTGTATGGCTGCTTTCCTCAGAGAGTGGCTTGAAACTATATACATATACACATATATATATATCACGCTCCATCAGAGTTTAGTTATAAGTAATCACAGTGTTTGGGATCACTTTGTAGTCTGTGAACTAGATGGACTATTGGTTGGTTGAGGAGATTGTTCCATCGCACGAGTCGTCATCACAAGAGGGTGGCTGTCTAACACAGGAAGCAGTTGGGTGGACTCTGGCAGAAGACCAGCTTCTACCGGCTGAGAGCCAGGGAAATTGGATGGCATGGATGTGACAAGGTTCTGCATCGTTGTTACTGGGTAGTGTAGGTTGTACATCGGCTGGTGAAAAGGTAAAAATGCTGGACTGTGGAACTCTTGGGTTGCCCGGGTAGATTCAAGCTTCCCACCACTCGATTGAGCAATGTTTGCCGCGCTGCTGACCACCATGGCTATCTGTGGACTCGTACTGAGGATGCCAGACTCGGTGGTGGTAGCCGCGGAAGAAGGATGACTAGTGTTTTCACTGTTGGGATTGGGCTTGTTCCCATCATGCATCGCCTGATTACGAGCTGTGAATCCCTCCACATACTTAAACAGTTCCTCTGTGAATGATCCTGCACCTTTTCGCATGTTTTGTTGAGTACTGGCGACAGAAAAGATTGGAAATTTGTCACGCAGCTGTAATGACATGGATGCTGGTAGAGGCGGAGGATTTGGTATCATACTGATGTTGAGTGGACTCAGCATTGGCATGCGTTGTTGTGTGGAGTTGGTGGAGCCAAGCAGGGGAGATGAGGGCATGCTGTAACCATTGTCCAACATAAACTTCTCCATCTCACCACGGTGCTTCTTCTGTATGGCCTCCATCTCCTGGGACTGCCTGCAAGTACACACATAACCACAGTCAATCCTGCCTCTCTTATATACACATATACAGTGAAGCCTCGGTTATCCAGACTCCGATTATGCGGATGTCTCGCAATCCGAACGAAATTGTAAGGGAATGGAATTATTGGACCAGTTTGTTGCAGACGACTTTTGAAAACATTGTGGGTAAAGGAGAAATTGCCCGTGATGAGCAATTTCTCCTTTTCCCACAATGTTTTCTGCCATATCAGAAGATTATTTTCGAATTTCATCATGTTTTGAAATGTTGTCTGCAAACTCTTTCAATTTGGATGCTCTGCTTCATTAGTCCGGATGATTCTGTCATCCGGACATTTTGTTGGGAACGGACGTGTTCGGATTAATGAGAAATCACTGTACTTTGATGTGAATATTGTACAGCCATCAATAACACAGATAACCACAGTCAAACATGTCTCTCTTATATACACAACCTTTATGAGGATTGTACAGCATATAAATAATACAGGTCATATCCAGCAGACCTTATTTTGGATTGTAAGCCATTTTAGACATTTTAACCTGCCTGAAGGACCAAAAATTCATTCTACTGTTTAATATAGACAATGACCAATTGATTCCTCCATATTTTGTCACTGAATAATTGAGTTTAAGTTAGAAATCAGTCAGAAGCTAAGGAAGTTTTGGTTTGCAGTGCAAGAATTTCCTTATTCATAACACAAACAGAAACTAATCGACACAGTATTTCTACCAAGCTTGGACATGGATGTACAATAGAAAACTAATGAAATTTAGATTTACAAGTCATAGTTGTCTGCTGGAGCTCTCAGTGAGAAATGGTCAGTATAGACAAGTAATGGTCTAACTCATTCCCTTATAATTACCCCCCTTAACCCATTACAAAACAATAATGACATTTGACCAGTCTGTTGCAGAAGACTCTGAAAAACATTGTGGGAAAAGGAGAAATTCCCCTAATGAGCAATTTCTCCTTTTCCCACAATCTTTTCTGCCATATCAAAAAATCATTTTTCAATTTCATCACATTTTGAAATGCCGTCTGCAAATTCTTTCAATTTGGGACTCTAGAAAATTTGGCGTTTGGTAAAGAATTAAACACATCTCATACACAGAACACCAGAACCACCATCACATAAGGATTAATACATCATAATAATTGATGATTATATTGATTTTTTTCTTGTAACAATTTGTCATCTACTGTTGCCTTCAATTAGAACAAGCCTGCCAATCCCCAATGGGTGAATGCTTTTATACAAGTCTAACATCAGGCATGACAAACATGGGAATAAATATCCCAAGAACCTACATGTTGTTTCCCTCAAGTACTAACCTGATCATAATTTCTTGATAGGCTGGATCCCGGGTCATCTTCATATACTGCTGTTGACTATCACTGCCCTCACTCTCCTATAAACATTGTATAGAAAACATTACAAACAGTGCATAGAGTTACCATTAACATGGTCTTCTCAAATAATCACCTCTTAAACCTTTCCCAAACAATTTGACGACTTTGTTGCAGATGACTTTTGAAAACATTGTGGGAAAAAGAGAAATTGCTCGTAACAAGCATTTTTTCCTTTTCCCACAAGGTTTTCTGCTCTTTCTGAAGAATATTGTTCAATTTCATCACATTTTAAAATTCGTCTGCAAACTCTTTCAATTTGGAAAATCGAAAAAAAATTGTTTTGGAAAGGGTTACGGAGATAAGCCGCAAGTGGATAAAAGTTGCATTTTCCCAATACTTTATATAAAGTAATTTGTTTCCCAAATAACAAATTTTGGACTGTCCCAAATTGAAAGAGTTTGCAGACGACATTTCAAAATGTGATGAAATTGAAAAATATTCTTCAGATAGAGCAGAAAACCTTGTGGGAAAAGGAGAAATTGCTCTTGACCAGCAATTTCTCCTTTTCCCACAATGATTTTTTAAGTCGTCTGCAACAAAGTAGTCAAATGTCGTTATTGTTCGGGAAAGGGTTGACCAAAATCCAGCAGAAGATTTAAGAAATCCCAAAGATAATTGTTTATCATGGCACATAGGAACAATTGTGACAAAAGAAATAATTTCTCGCAAAAAGCCATTTCAACTCGGAACGAAATCCTATTTGAAAGAATAGTTACCACTATCCCTTCACATTTAATTTTCTGATCATTTCATCAATGCTCATGTATGGGAATTGTAAAATGACTTCTCAAGTATAGAAAAAAAAATGGCCACAACAAACAAATTATCATATTGGATTTAGATAAAGATTAACTCTAATTCTAAGTCATCTGTTACTGGTATAAGGAAACAGTTTTGACAGAAATTATTCGTGGAAAGCAATTGCCTTTTTAGTCACAACTATTTTAAACTGTAATTATACCAAGAAAAAACTTGAGTCAAAAATGGTGCACAACAAAATGGCTTAAACCGCTTTTAACATTGTTGCTCCAACCAGTTTATGCCAAATTTGCAATTATCGTGAAATCTTTTAAAACATCTCATATGTTCAAAACTGCTTAGAACTGTAATGCCATAGGCACTGGCAAGCTGATAAATACAATGCTATTGGTGGTTTGGGTGCTGTATCAAACAATGCAAAACAACTCTCGATTTACATTTGAATGTTACCTGAATTTTGAAACTAATCTAGAGTATACAGTTTACATGTATATATTTGTGATGATAGATAAATCCGCCACCTATGTTAGGTTTGTCTAGGGTACATGTTGAGTACAGTTTGGTGTGTAACCTCACCTTTCTGGACTGTCGACGGAGTGGGTAGCGCAACTCGTTACTCCTAGACAACGTGTCTGGACGATTGACCTGGTACGGACTCATCTCGAAGTCACTGAAGGTTTCGCAATCTTCAGTTTCTCCGTACGCCGAGTCCAGATCAAACTGAACCCGTGACCGAAACAAGGACTCTCCCTCAACTGGCGAGGGGGAGGGGGAAGGGGTTTCACCATCACCATATTGGGTACATTGACTTTGGGTAGCAGTAGATTGGGAGCTGTCATAATAGCTAAACGTTAAAGGCAATGACCCTAGAGACTTTGTTCTCCTGCGATTAAATATCTTAAAGCGATCTAAATGCGTATTGTAAAAGCTATGACATGTGTTGTTAGATATAACAGGAGAATTATCTCCTTCTATAAGAGACATGCTCTTTTTGCGATAGGGTAAGTCAAGCGGACTACTTACACAAGACATATCATTATCTATATGAGCGGACGACCCACGATTAATAGCACCATCACCAACATGCACACTCTCCCCTTCACGAGCCACATCAAGTTTATCTTCAGGGAGTGCACTGTCAGACACAGAGTGGGCGACTCTACCATCTGGTCTCATCTCAGGACCATCAACTTTATCTGCGGTGCCAGACGGTAGAACCTGACTGATATCAGCATCCACTTCGTCTCCCCCCTCGGATACTTTACTAACAGAGAACCGGCCGTGCTTCAATGTGCTCACTTCCTGGCTAGCAGAGTCGGCCACTTCATCATCAAGATTGGATGCGGGATTAGCACTTCCTTTTGAATTGTCTGACTGTACATTTTGCAAGGGATCATCATCCACTTTGCTGACACTAAACCTCAATTTTTTGGACACTCCTGGTTTAGGCGTTAGTGACTCTTCGGATGGTCCAGCCGCTACATCAACTTTGTTATCAGCTAGGCTTGATTCGGCTCCCGGCAATTCTGTCTCCCTATCTGGTGTCAGAGCCTCTTCACTCTGGACTTTGGAAATGATATCTTGGTTACTGTATGACAAACTCTCTGTCAGTATACCCTGACCCGACGCCGAGGATTTGGGAATATCTTTCCGGTTTCCGTGAAGTTTCTTGATAAGCTCCTGTTCCAGACTAGCTATACTGTAATCACTCCTCATGGGTAAGGGAGACTGGACATCGGCCACTGATAACCCACCCTCACTCTGTGTGTCTATACTGTTCTGTTTGCGATTCTGTGGGGGAGTATTTGGGGGAGAGCCCGCCAGCGAGTCTGTGGACCTCATGGACGGCTGGGCCTCGGAGTGCTGGGAATGATGCATCAATCCACCCATCTGGCCTCCCATATACGCCATATGGTTAGGGTAGAACATGTTGGCTGGTAACAACATCTGACTCATCCCATGTTGTTGCTGAACGTTGACTACAACATAGGGGAACATCTGTGAGTTCATGTAGGGTAAATGTTGGTCTGTGGGTGGGTACCATCCAGGCATCATACCCGTGGGGTTAGAGGGGTGCATGAACATGGGCTGTTGTACATATGGCATATAGGGCATCCCGCCCGGGGGGTACTGCATCCCAATGGGTATAGTAGGGGCTGGATCCTGACCCTGGGAGTGGTTGGAGGACAACGGAACGCTTCCCAGTGGAATAGGCTGTGGTATAGAGGAACCGGCCTGTTGACTGGCGGAACCAACATGGGATTGGAGACCTGGGCCCTGCTGATGTTGGGGATTCTGTACAGCAGGCTGGGATACAGCCGGTATTTGTTGGTGTTGCTGTGAAGGGTGTTGCTGTGGAGGGTGTTGTTGCTGTTGGTTTGACTGTTGTTGTTGTTGTTGTGGCTGGTGGGAATAGTTAGACTGTATTTCTGTTGATTGTTTCTGGAGATTCGCTGCTGCCTGTCCACCCTCAACTTTAGGCTGGGGTTCAAAGTTTTGTTGTTGATTCGAGAAGCCTGCCTGTGTGAAGCCACCATCATCGGATGGGACTGGACTATGGGACTCCACCACAGGGGTGTGTGATGGTGGGGGTAGAACACCCAACTCCATCTGTCCCTTGTTACTTCCTGTCAGCTTGGTTAAGGACTCTTCAAGGTCACTGATGTTCAGAGGTATCTTTCCCTTGCCAACTGATTTAACGGATCTCTCCGAGTCAGACACGTATGTCCCTTCATCTGCTAACTGCTGTGACTGGATAGTTGTACCACTTGATGCACCTATCGTTCCTTGATGTGAACTCTCGGGCGAGACAGTATTATCAGACAGGGGAACCTCTTCAATACTGTTTTCTTGTATTCTATCCTGTATAACGGAGTGTTCGGTTACACGACTCACAATAAAGCTTCTTCTCTTACTCTCCACAACATGTGTTGCCTCTTTCTGCTTATCTACACTTTCTCCACTTGGATGGCGCGTTTTCACCTCAATTTTGGGCTCCATTTTTTCCAACAGAGGCTCTTGATCCACAGGTTCTGTTGATTCAGTGTCCGACTGACCCTTCTGAAATAAACAATTCAAATTTACACACCTAAACTAGGTGGGAAAGTTCTCAATTATCATCTATAGACATTATACATCTCTAAAGTATATTTCATTGAAAATAATCAAGGTTTTGTACAGACAGCTTAGCAGTGCATGTCTTCTAGAGCTATGCTCTTGCATAAAATAGTTACCTGTCTAAAATATCATATTAAACAGGTGCCTACCTGCACATTCATTTAAATAAACCTTCAGCATTAGCCTTCGCCAAACATGGTTCCAATATAAATCTTCCATAGTAAACACTTTTAATGGATTGATCTGTTATTTTGTACTATTGTGGTAAAATGAGAAATTGCTCATATAAAAGGCTTTCACCTAGTATCATTATTAAAACATCAATATTCAAAATTTACAATCAATCGATTTTGATGCTTTAATTCACACACTTCCTTATCCCTTTCCCAAACAACGAATTGTCGACTGTCCCATATTGAAAGAGTTTGCAGACGACATTTCAAAATGTGATGAAATTGGAAAATAATCCTCTGATAGTGCAGAAATCATTGTGGGAAAAGGAAAAAATGCTTGTGGCGAGCAATTTCTCCTTTTCCCACAATGTTTTCTAAAGTCGTCTGCAACAAAGAGGTCAAATGTCGTCATTGTTTGGGAAAGGGTTAATGAAATAATGATGTCACTAAAGTTTCCCACATACTTTGGACGGATCTGAGCCATCTGTGGGTTTGGGGACACGCCTCTGCATGGTAGGACTGGAGGTGGGTGTGTCTATAATGTTCAGTATAACACGCGTCGCCGACACGGGATCCTCCTTGACCAGGGATATAGCCTTGTGTAGCAACATGCGGACAGCTTTCGACTGATTCTCCTGCAATATCCGACCTTCAATCTGCAAAAGTCATTATAGTCATGTTTCTTCTATTTTCAAAGTAAAAACATTTGTAACATAGACCTTTAAAGGACATTGAGGTGAAGTGAAAAACTCAGTGATTCTTTTCCTTATATGTTTAGTACCGTAAAATAGACCCATTCCCAATCAAATTAACTGACTATTTTTCCCAATTTCTCTATAAAGCTTATGTTTGAATAAGTTCCCGAAAAACTTTCCCAATTTTTGAGAAAAACGTGATTTTTCCCAATTGGTCTGGTACCGGTCCCTTTCCCAAAACTTAATAAAAATACCTGAAACTTGATATAAAAAATCTCTGCATGTTTGTAGCAAATCCTGAAAACGATAAGATAAATATATATTATTGAATTACTACTTGTAAAAAAGTCACAGTTAATCGATTCTTAAAAAACTCCACACAAAATATTGTACAGATTCCTACCAAACTTTCTGATATCTCCTCTGGTTTGTCATTTTCCAGGGCAAACTTAAAGGTAACGGCATTTCTGTTGGGTAACTCTAGCAAACATTCCACCTCCTGCTCCTTCTCCTCATAACTCAGGATGGTCAGACACGGGGAACGATCCACTGTTTTACGCTTTTTGTTCTTCGGGCGACGTTTCTTCTCCTCTCGACCAGCTGTGCTCTCATTTTCACTGAAACAGAATTCAAGCCTGTTATATTGTATTCTATGACTTGTCCAATATAATACTAGACAACAGCTATGTAGTTGGGTTTTTTTGTATGGGTTTTACATCACATCAACATTATTTCAGTTATGTAGTGATGCCAGACTCTTAATAATGGAGGAAGACCCCATACTCAACTGCCCGTAAGGGTTGGTCAAGGCGGGTAGAACCATCGGCATTCCTTAAGTCAGTCAGGAGACTGCCTCTCATGAAAATCCATATCCCTCTCCGGATTTGAACACACGCAGAGAGGGGCCATGTGATTTCAAGTTCTGTACTCTAACCACTAGGCCATGGAGGCCCCCTATGTAGTTGTGATATTTGAGTAGAAACCATTATAATGAAAGAAAAATTGCTTATAGAACAGTGCCTCTTTTAAGTACGGATTCCTTTAATCATCTAAAGCAGAAGGGAGACTATTTCTTTTTAACATCTGTGGAAATAAAGCAAGAAATTTAAGGGTTAACTATAGATGATGTTTTCATGTAGAAATCTGTTTATCATATTGATAGTTGCACTTAATTGATATATTTGTATATCGATTACTTTATAGTGACTCTCTTTGACACATCTATAGAAGCAGTGGAAAAAGCTTGTAAATCTGATAAACTGTCCATTAGAACTAAGACAAACTTATTGTTTATACTTATTTGTTGCCTTCTGCAGCTGCTTCCAATATAGACAAAACACATATTCAAAGGCGATTCACTCTTTCCCAAACAACAAATTTTCGACTGTCCAAAATTAAAAGAGTTTGCAGACGACATTTCAAGACGTGATTGAAATATAATCTTCTGGTAGGTCAGAAAACATTGTGGGAAAAGGAAAAATTGCTCGTTTAGAGCAATTTCTCCTTTTCCCACAATGTTTTCCTAAGTCGTCTGCAACAAAGTGGTCAAATGTCGTTATTGTTTGGGAAAGGGTTACAACAAGTTATTGCCTACCTTTCCCTAGCTTGAATATCGTCGACCTGATTGAAGGAGTAACTGGGTACCAGACCCCCAGTTTCTGCAGGAGCACTATTAGAGACGAGGGAACCAGTATGGGCCTGTTGAGCCGTAGAAATGTCAAGGTGACCCAATCCAGCACCCTGTAAAACAAACAAATCAGTGAACACAGCATTCTTTACAGAAGTATGCATCAGTCTGTTTATATGGATACTTATCAAATTAACTTATACAATTCAAAAGTCCTTGTGAGAAATGTAAAAAAAAACAGCCAAGCAAAGTTGTTGTGCCGCAGTGCTATTCAATTGATTTTAGTATATAAGCCATATTTTGTTCATGAATACAAGACTGAAGATAATATTTTACTGCAGGAATCATGTTGTAAAATACCTTCCAAATAATTGTTCATAGGACAGTGTGCTTTGCTAATTAAGAAATAATCAAGACTGATATTATTGCAGGAATTAATTGTTTCTCAAATATGAAGTTACACACAAAACTTTAGCCAAGATTTTTAACAGCAAAAAAGGTGCATAATTCACTTAAATTCCACTTAAGGTTATGGGCCTAGGTCAGTCAGCTAACATGATGACCCCTACATGAGGTTTATGGGTGAAGTTTCAACGCATTTCCTTCAGGGGGGAAAAGATCTAACTTGCATGCAAAAAACATTATTCCAGTAGCCAAATTCATAAGGTTATAGATGGTTCCTAAAGATAAAACATAATTTGTTTTGATAGTTTTTATGTTGCAATATTGCAATGTTCTTATAATCAATGTGAAAACACATGCATTAGGTAATTCAAAGAAACAGAATAAGGAAGATCATGCTTTGATTAAGGTTATCAACCTACAAAAAAGACAAAAAATTAGCAATTAATAATAACAGCATGAGTTGACAATTATTGTAGAGCAATTGGCTCTGTATCTTTTCCCCTTATACAAGTTGTCTGCTGATTTGGGTAGTTCTTCACCAAGACTTGTTATTTGCTTAACACAACAAACTTTATTCTGTCATAGAAAAAAATCATTTTGAGGACAAAGGACATTTAAAATCTTTGGATTTCAAACAAACTGAAATAAAGCTTAATAAACATTGGAAAAAGTTATTTAATCAAAATGGTACCTTCCCAACTTTGAATACATTCACCCATTCATTCTAAATTGAGATGATCAGCAGAGAGTGACTGTTTAGTATGACATTTGAAAATAAATCTAAATCATATTCTAAAACTTCGTAATCAAAATAGAATAAAAAAATAAGACAAATTATTAATTAGCTCTCTTTGTATCTCATTAATTTCTAAAATCTTCTTCTGCAACTGCGATAAAAACAATTATTTAAAGAGAAGTCAGTTAAATTCAACCCACAAATGTTTTCAACAAAATAACCAAAAAGCAGAGGTTACTCAAAAAATAATTTTAACTGTGTCAGAGACTTTTAAATGCTTAATTTGTACATTTGGATTATAATGTCTGCCTTTAAACAGTGAACTGTCATCAGATATCTTAGCGTGATTATTCATGTAGAAAACTAGATGTGTAGTTTTATTTTCATATCTACCTAATCATTCAACACAAAGAAAGTGTCTGCTCTTAAAAATGTTTCCTTATTTATTGTTTTTATTGTGATCTTAATGAATAGAAGGAAAAGACAAAGTACTATGTCAATAAAATGATCACAACTGTAAGAACAAAGCCAAACTAAAACTTTAAAAGGGTGTGTAGCATTTAATTGCAAAATAAGTCACATAATAAAGTCAAATCATAGCATTATGAATATGGGGTGAATGTATTGATCAACAAGTTCACTGTTTATCAGAGAAGTACTAATGCAACTCATATATAAATGATATCTCTTCCATGGACAAAACATACTCAAATTATAAAGGAAAAAAACAAAAAAGGGAAATCTGAAAAAAATAAAATGATCAGTTACAGAAGCTAGAACCTTAAAAAGCACTTCTTCTGCAGTAATGTTTACCTTTCCTTCTTTCTTTTTAATATCCCTTTTAACATTTTATAATTTGAATATCAAATGTATCACATCTATAACCCATTATGATCAGAATGTTAGTAGAAATTAAGTACACTTAAAGAAACTTTTGGATAAAAGGAAAATTTGCCCATTGAAAGCAGATTCCACATTTATCACAAAATGTTTAATTGTTCAAAACACCAGATGCCATCTTTGTATCAGAAAATATCAATGAGATAAAGCTCATTTTCTGGCGGTATTTTCTAATTAGTCCTGCAAGAAGTGCATGTATTGGGTGCAAAATTTGATATATTTCATCACTAACTAAAAGACGAATGTTGATTGAACCTTACTGAGAGTTAACAAAACAATGTTCAAAATTCTGAAAAGAGAATTGGAAAATACCTCTCACACAAGATTGAAAATAGTTGAACAAAAGAGTTATTGTTTATAGGAACAATTATTTCTTTTTTTCACATTAATTCCAAAAGTTCTCTGCAGTATACAAGTTGAGATGTTGAATTGCTTTGTAAGATTAAATGAATGCCAACAGAAAAGTAACATATTCTTAATCGCCATTTAATGATGGTGAGAAAATAATAGTGGTGAGGTGACCATTCCAAAGGGAGCTGGATAAAAGATTGTAAAAGTGTCCCTTTGCCCAATACAGAATGTCAGTCTTCAACCTAACAGTTCAGTGTGAATTCTATCAAGTATAACAATATCGTGATGGTAGAATACTCCTAGATTTTTACTGTTTCTATCCATGTTTTGATCTGTTTACAGCCATTTGTGTACCTATCCTTGACTTTTCTTTATTTTCTCTCTAAAAGTTTTCCATTAACTTTGAAACATTTAAGATCTACTGAACCAGTCCACCCTTTAATTCTATAATACCATGTCAATATGTCTTCAAAACTTATTGTAACAAAAGAATAAGTATTTACAAGACCTTAGTCCTGTTAAGTTAGTCTTCTTTCTTCTTTAACTTCTACACTTTTAAGCCTTAAATTTGACATTGTCACAAAGTTTTGGACTGACTTGGACAATGCAACTTTTTCATCAACAAGTTTCTTTTTCTAAAACGTGGCAAGTCCTCATCACTTTATATTTGATATATTAAAAAAGTGTAGATAATATCTCTGAGTGCTGGAAATTACTGTATCAGGTTCCAGGACAAAATAAACTCTTTACCAAATGATCTTTTTAATCATCCTCAAATCCAGAATTTGCATTTTGCAATAAAATCAAAGGGAGAAATAAAATATACTCTTTTTTATGGTTGAAGAAAATTGCTTGAAAAGTGGAGAATAACTCAAATAACCCATTTCCTTTTCAAACAATATTTTCTAAAGCCATGCTCAGGAAACCTGTATGCTCCTGGGATAGTTTGGTAAAGGGTAATGCTAAGCTATTTGTGTCTGTTAATCAGTGAAATACTTACACCATGTTTTACTTTCTGATTTTTTTTATGTTTACGATGCTAAAAACATACAAACATATTCAAGTTAGATGTCATGGTCGATACGTATATGTCCTTCAAGCAGTATTATTGGGATAGATAAAATTAAGCTGTATATCATTAGATAGGAGGGAATAGTACCACATCATCAAACAGAACCACAGCATCATCCTTAATTCACAATACGGTATTGTTGTTGTAATTGGTCAACAATGGTAAAATAATAAGACATCATTTTAACCGTTTCCCAAACAATCACAACATTTGAACACTTTGTTAGAAAACATTGTTGGAAAAGGAGAAATTGCTCGTCACAAGCAATTTCTCCTTTCCCCACAAAGTTTTCTGCTCTATCTGAAGAATGTTTTTCAATTTCATCACATTTTGAAATGTCATCTGCAAACTATTTCAATTTGGGAAATTTTGTTGTTTGGGAAAGAGTTAAAACAGCTAAAAGAGCTGACAGTGACCATCTTCCTTGACCAGCTTGTAAATGGTCCATGAATGGAAACAACTGACTCTATTTGTTTGTTCTAGAGCTTGACTTTCTTTTTAGAGATAAAAGGTGCAGCGAGCCAAACACATGTGTAATCACCTTAGCCTAAAAGCCTAAGACGAGAACTATGGTCATCAACTATAAAAGGTCATAGATATATACATAAAATCTGAAAACAATACAGAAATTCATCTAATGAGTGTCACAGATTTCCTGAAAAAGTGAGAACACCAGGCAATTATTCTATTTATATAAATCCATCGGCTATATTTCTGGTATTTGACCAAAACAGATTCAGAAATTCAGAATGATCTGTATGACAGGCAAATAAACCGCCATTCCAGAATGACATTAAAATCTCCCCCACCTACCATACTGTCGCTGCTACAAAACCAGTAGACAAATATAGGAGGTTTTCTTGAGCCTGGACATTTCTGGTTGAAATAAATTGTTTAAGTATGATCGGATGCCAGATAAGAGTTAATCAAAATATCCAGCCTAGAGCAAATCATGGCAAAGCTGGTCCAAGACATCTAATTTTGCACGTTTACAAAACAGTATTATCAAATGTCAGACTGAAGATACTGGGAAATCTGTGTCTGTGTTTATAGTGTATGATGCCATAGCATAAATATTAGTAAGATTATAACAATAGTAACAATATTATGAAAAACTAAATTACAAACAACAGTTCCTACTTACACAAAAGAACACAAAGGCATGGAATTGTTAACTAAAAGCATGCAGTCTTATAACTGTGCATTCCCAAAAAAACATATTCAAGACTAAAACACAAGATTTGAATTAGTGTTACAAACAATCATTAAATAACAATCAACTCATCATTCATTCATGTCATCCAGAATGGTAACAAGGGTGAGATGTGTTAGAGTTTACATTAATACGAAGCAATAAAACTAGCCGCATTAAAATAACATCATACTTTTCAAAAGAAAAAACATTTAATAAATGCCTTCTAGGAAACATTCAACACAAATGATTTCTAAACTAATAAATGTAAAAGAATGAGAACGGTTAGTTTGAAATAAGATGGCAAGATGTTATCATGAAAAGCAAACAATATTAACCCTTTCTAAATTTTGACTGTACCAAATTGAAAGAGTTTGCAGACGGCATTTCAAAATGTGATGAAAGTGTAAAACAATCTTCTGATAGGGCAGAAAACATTGTGGGAAAAAGAGAAATTGCTCGTCACAAGCAATTTCTCCTTTTGCCACAATGTTTTCTAAAGTTGTCTACAACAAAGTGGTCAAATGAGTTTATTGTTTGGGAAAGGGTTAAAGCGAAGCATATCTTACCAATCAGAGATTCTTTACGATAGTGAAAGCATATACTGCAGTTTCTGCTGAGGCTTAAAAGACTAGTAAGCTATGACTTGTTGATGAAGTATTTCCGGGTTGATATCAATATCTAACAAACATGAGTGTTTTTATTCTTTGAAATAAATGAAATGGTTGATGATTTAGAAAAAAATAAATCTACAACAATCCACTTAATCATGCATTTACAAATGACATCAATTAATAACACAGAATTAACAAATCATCACAGAGGCTTTATTCTACAGAAATATGCATGGGTCAAAAGCTGTGGATTTACTTTTGTTTTATTAGAGAGCAATTAGTGTATTCAGACTACTTGGAGGATTTAACATAAGATTCTTCATGACAGGAGACCCAGGAGTAAGAGACTTGCAAGCAATGGCCTACTTTAGATATATTCTATTACATACAACACAGAAACATACAATACATGTATTACAACTGGATGCAATAAATACATTGTGTCTCACAGACCAACGTCTTAAAACATTATTACAACATTACAAACAAAGCATAAAGAAGATATCTATCAAGCATTATCAGTAGACAGCATAGAGTAACATCAGAACAGATTTAACAGTAACAAACGAAGAGTTAATGAAGCAAACTTGTGAACAACTATCAATGCAGGACTAGAGATTGTATAGTAAAGTTCTCCTCTAATCTAATTAATTTAAATGTTTTAGCTTAAGTAAGATGTTTGATAAATCAATTTGATATTTTATTCAATACATAAACAATAGTTCAACTATTTCCTCTAGTCCAGGGTATTGTGAATGAAGAAAGAAGCAAAATACCCCCCTGACCATTTGGGGCTGAGTCAATCATATTTGTTCAACTATTAAGCAGCAAGTGAAAGATTTCCCCTTTGAGATGATAAAACTTGCATATGTCAGCAATTAATTAAACCTTCCCCTGCCAATAGACATGGGCTTACGAATCAAATCAATGAGGATGAGAAGAGGATTCTTTAAAGTTCAATATTTGTTAACCATCTACATCTCTTTCGGTTCTTGTTCAACAATTACTTTGTAGTTTAACCCGCAGGGTTTTCAAAATCAATTGTCCGTATTGCCCCAAAGCCTTAGCAAACAAGTGAATTTTAACTGAAATTTACTATATAACCATGAAACGGACAAGATCGGATAAAGATTTGACATTTATGGGCAGGTAAATATAAAATCAGATTTTGCCACCCCTGAATCCTAAGATATATTCATTGTTAAATAAACCATATCAGTCACGCAACATTACAGTACTCTAGCAAGACAACACAATCATAATAGAAGTACATCCAAGCGATGACAGATTCAGACCAGGGAAGATGTAAGCGCTTGGATGACAGATTCAGACCAGGGAAGATGTAAGCGCTTGGATGACAGATTCAGACCAGGGAAGATGTAAGCGCTTGGATGACAGATTCAGACCAGGGAAGATGTAAGCTTGATGATACCAAAGTTATGAGGTCAAAGCCTGATACATGATGAGAGATGAGTGAGGTAACACTGGCTTCAATGTTATCTGTTCAATTGCATTCAGAACATTGTTACAAGTCTTTTAAAGAAAAAACAAAAACAGATGGAAATTTCTGTCAATACCTTCTTTCGTTCTCCTATTGAAATCACAAGTTACAATTTAATCATTCCTACAATATGAGACAATGTTTGTCCGGTTCTACTTTAGTCCCATGATTGCTTCAGAATTCTAAAATAACTCTAGTTATCATAGAATTAAACACATCATCTCATTGTGAAGATATTTTCATGAAAATTTCCAGATTTATTAATACTGAAAGATCTGATATAGGCATATTAAAGTGAATATAGATTGCGAAATGGGTTAATATAACAAGAACTGAGGTATGTAACAGGAGAACTTTACACATGTTCACAATCAATCTCCCTGCATTGAGTTCCAACTAAACAACACAACTTATCCAAGAGGATGCTTCAAATGACACACACCTTTAACTGTAGCTTGCTTTGCAGAGACGTACTCCGCAGCATACTTTTCTCATGTTTAGCCGGAGATGATTTATCCAGGATTCCCTGTTACAGAATGGAATTAGCCTCAAACATGAAATCTATAGTTTTAGTGTCTTCGGAAACCAAGTGTAAAAGAAAATAGCAGACAAATACAAGGAAATTACTATGAATGAATGAATGAATGGGTTTTTAAGGCGCATCGACATCTATGGTCATTCAGCGCAATATACCTAAGAAAATCCACAACATGTCGAGTATGTTTAGACAACTCTTGGTCAAAAGATGTTTGACCTCATGGAACATGTCACCTTTCAGAGTGTCAGGACAATTAGAAAATTGGCTAATGGAGAGTGAATGCTCATTTTGCAAGAGCATTTCTTTAAAAACAAAAAAAAAAGAGGAAAAAAAGCAATTTAATTGACAAATAAGTTTTATAACTGTCTGCTGATATAATTCAGATATTTCTGGCAAACTGGTTTTACACACCCAATAGCTAATTCTTGTAAACTCTTAAAAATGGAGTTAACAGAATTTGTTTTATGAATACTTCTAATAATGATCTGCATCTATCAATCTACATTAGATAAGGTGTATAACACAATCCTAGTAACAATAGTATATTGTTGAGGCTGAGCTTTGTTAATGTAAATGTCTGTGACAATGAATAGAAGATTAAACCCTTGACTCGAGCAGATCATCCCAACCAAATTAATTACCTACCCTAAAAAGTTGAAGGCGTCTATAGACAGAAGACAATTAACCTCTGATGTTTAAGGCAAATATTTCTCTTTAGACTATTAATTTTGACAAAGCAAAAAATATTGTACAAGCAATTTCTGTTTTTCAAATAAGTTTCAAAAGTCCTATACAGCAGAAATGCCTATTTCCAGGATTGTTAAGTAAAGGTAAAACCATTGAACTGTGTTTAACACACCATACAACATTGGGGTTCAAAGTGAAGGCTTCAGGACAATAATACACATTATGACAAATAAGTTAAGTACCAAGTTTTATTAGCAGTAACCAAGCTATCAATTAAGAAATTGTAACAAATTCTCATTTGTAACAATGTTTATGTATTTTCGTTTCCCTAGGCATACAAGACGATTGTACTTTATTTTACAATAGTTAACACACAGTGCTATATCAAGGGTTCAGTGCAATATTATAGTAAGGGCTTCATGTTTATGAATTGAACCCTCGATATACATACACTTCAGACTGGACTTTGTATCGGGTACATGTAGTAAAGTATCTTGACACAGTGAACACATTATCCATATAACCTCACTTTGAACAGATAGCAGGCTTATTGTTGCCTTCTCAAAGACAATTAGCAATCAGAATTTTAAAATTGCCTAAATTTGAAAGCATCATTTGTTTACACACTTCACAATTTTCAAATGAACATTCAAGATCTTACTGTTTACCAAACAATCCCAAAACTTAACACTCTTGCTTCACAACTTTTGAACACTATTATAGAAATATCATTTATGTTACAAAAACAAACATTGCATAGTTTATACCAAGAGTAACAATACATAATAAAATAAATATAAAAATCATGCTGAAAGAGAAACAAAATCTATACCAATTCTACACAAATTATATACATTTTTACAAACACATCAAACTAGGTAGTTATAGTCTTATAGATAATATGTTTTTGTTAATTTACAAAAAAGTGGGGGAATCTTATTTATGAATTCAAGTTATTCACACGAAATAAAGGAGAAACATGTTTTTTGTTGCACAAGTAAATGAAGGAAATGACAATTGATCATTAAAATTTGTAAAAAGTATTCTTAACCCAAAACCAAATAATGAAAGGTTTGCAGCAGAAATCATAGAAAAAGGAGAAATTGATTATGAAAATCTTGTCAAAAACAATATAAACGTAATCACAATGTCAACTACACTGACAATGCTGTTAATTTAACCCTTTCCCAAACAACAAATTTTTGACTGTCCCAAATTGAAAGAGTTTGCAGACGACGTTTCAAAATGTGATGTAAATGGAAAATAATTTTCTGATAGGAAAAAAACATTGTGGAAAAAGGAAAAATTGCTCGTTACCAGCAATTTCTCCTTTTCCAACAATCTTTTCTAAAGTCGTCTGCAACAAAGTGGTCAAATGTTGTTATTGTTTGGGAAATAGTTAAAACAAAAGATAACTGGTCATTTAGGAAAGAAGGAAACAGATGATGTTTGATTGAAACCTTTCTGGATTTATGGTGTCTATTGTAAAAAATAGCATGTTTAATTGTCAGTAGAGAGGAATCGGAACAGTAAGTAATTCACAAGCCCGATTCACAACCATCAGACTTGGGTGCAAACAACCACAATATCAATTTGTCAACAGAGGATTCAGTCAACGTTTAGTAGAATATTCAGGCCTGTACTACATACACATTCATAGAACAACTAGCTCTACATGAAACAGACCTTTACTTTTAGTCATTTGTTAGTCATTAAATGGGTTTCAATTCAAATCAGACAGGAGGAAATATGTTGGTTATAAGTCATGTAGAAATGAAACAAAAGCATGAGAAGGGTTTTACAGGAATTCAAAGTTTTTGGAGGGGGTGGGTGGTCTGTTTCTTGGATAAACAGTCCTTAGATTTACAGAATACATTGAATATTGGGTCTTAATCAGGAAATTAATCTTGTCTGGACAAATTGTGGAAATTTGCTTGCAGGTTGATTGATAAAGATTACCATTAAACTCATGAACACAAAACTGGACAGGGAACTTTTGATTGAATATGTTTTACATCGTTGTTGTTCTAAAAGGCTGAATCTCCTAAATATAACTAAAGAAGACACAGCCTTACTAACAGATTGACAATATTTGAAAGCTGTTAAGAATGCTAATGTTTATAGCTCTCGGTGAGAAGCCTAAATTTTTGTTATGTAATTCGTACAAACCTGTCCTTGATGTTGGGATGTTGAAGGTAGATTAGATCCCATATCTACCAAACTAGTCCCACTTCCAGAATGTGGGATATCACCCGCAATCTATTATAAAACAAAATGATTCAAATTATAAACAAAATATCATAATTGAAGTTTGTGCTATGTGAACAATTTGACAGTAACATCTCTCACTCATTAACTCTTTCCCAAACATCAAATTTTAAACTGTCCCAAATTAGAAGATTTTGCAGACGACATTTCAAAATGTTATGAAATTGAACAATGTTCTTCAGAAAGATCAGTAAACCTTGTGGGAAAAGGAAAAATTGCTCCTTAAGAGCAATTCCTCCTTTTTCCCGCAATGTTTTCTAAAAGCGTCTGCAACAAAGTCGTCAAATGTCGTTATTGTTTGGGAAAGGGTTATGCTTTGTGAACAATTTGACAGTAACATCTCTCACTCATTAGTAACAACTGGAAAAAGTTTTGTATAAAGAAATGGCTTGTTTTGAAAGTTGGTGTATCACTTTGTGTCTTTAATATGTGAAGTAAAATTAAATAGTTTACATTTTTAAAAATGACTATGCATAAAGTAAAGGATAAAAAGCATTCTTAACAATAAAAGAAAAAAGTCTCCAACACCAAATCTTCGATAATTGAATGGTTTATGACGAAAATTTGTTTTCAGGGGACATTTCTTTCATTTCTAAATTTATGCTTTTAGGATTTGACAAGAGCAAAAAGTCAAAAAGTGAAAGTAATTAAAACTTCTTTCTTAACCTGACGTATAGTATATAGTTTAACTCTTCAAACAAATCTACAAAGAGAGTTGTTGATGTTAGGTTTTCACTTATTGTTAACAATTCAACATCGTACTTGTGTCATATTGAATATGGCATATTTCAAATCATATAGAATTAGATAAAAATGTTGTACCAATATGTAATACTTACCGGTTTTTCATGTTGTTTTAAAGCTTTATTACCACTTTCCTTGGAAACTGAAAACAGAATAGCCAGAAAGTTGCCAATTATCCATGGAAATGAAAATCATTGTTGCATCAGAAACACGACATAAACATTGCAAAAACTCATCAGTAATATACTGTAACATTTACGTTCCTGAGTAAAAAACTGTTGAATCAGAGTAACATTAATCAAATAGTCACAAATTAAATTTGAAATGCCTTCTCCAAGGACATGTCGGTATGTCTGTCACCAGAAAAATGTTCAGAATCTGTCATATATACCAGGTCTGAGCCTTTTACCAAATGCCAAATTTTCGGCTGTTCCAAATTGAAAGAGTTTGCAGACGACTTTTCAAAATGTGATGAACTTGGAAAATATTTTTTCTGATAGGGCAGAATGCCTTGTGATAAAAGGAAAAACTGCTCGTAACGAGCAATTTCTCATTTTCCTACAAAGTTTTCCAGAGTCGGCTGCAACAAAGTGGTTAAAACTGTTAAATATCGTTATTTTTTGGTAATAGGTTAAACAATGTCTCATAATCTCCTTAGAAAAAACAAAGCAATGCCAAAAAAAGCTTAATGATTCAATAAACAACAAATTAACTACAATAAAACACAAGTCCTGAGGACTTACATTGAGGACTTACAAAATGTCTACAATTAAAACATCAATTTCATATCTTAAAAAAACTATTCTTTTCTTCTATTTGTTTAGAATCAAAATAACTTGTTTCAATTCAAACATAATGATGAGTTACCTTTACCATCTTCTGCTCCTGAATGGTACCCGGATGAATGATGCTGATTCTGTGAAGAATATGTCTGCTGCAGGGAACCATGACCAGAAGTTTGGTAGCCTCCTTGTGCAGTTTGCTGGTACCCGGTCCCTGACTGCTGGGGAGGATAATTTTGATTCTGATACTGGAGGACCGGGTAACCAGTCTGATGACTGTAACCCATTGACTGGGAACCAGGCAGAGATTGATACATAGGCTGCTGGTTTTGGCCGGTTCCTGGTGTGTAGTTTTGACTTTGTGGGTAGTTTGGTTGCCCCTGTTGGCCTTGGCCCTGCTGGGAGGATTGTTGTGTCTGGCCAGGCTGGGAGGGTTGATACTGATGATTCTGTTGTGTCTGACTCAGCGAGCCTTGACCATACTGCTGTTGCTGTCCTTGACCAGTTTGCTGATACTGTTGCTGTTGTCCTTGACCAGTTTGCTGATACTGTTGTTGCTGTCCCTGACCAGTTTGTTGATACTGATGTGATTGAGACATGTGAGAACCCTGACCATACTGTTGTTGTTGTCCCTGGCTGGGTTGTTGGTATTGCTGTGACTGACCTTGCTGTTGATAGTTTTGACCTTGTTGTTGATACACCTGCTGGCCTTGACCTTGATGAGGTTGTTGGTATGGCTGCTGTTGCTGATTTTGTTGGTTCTGTTGGTATGAGTGTTTGGGCTGGCCTGTCTGCTGCATCTGCTGGTACTGTTGTTGACCTGCAGATTGCTGTGACTGGGGCTGATACTGCTGGGACTGCTGACTAGATTGTTGTTGGGAACTTGGCTGGTACTGTTGTTGTTGGCCTTGCTGTGGCTGTTGATTGGGCTGTTGTTGGTACTGCTGTGATGACTGGCCTGTCTGTGACTGTTGATACGACTGCTGAGGCTGAGTTTGTTGTTGGTATGTTTGTTGGCCTTGCTGTCCCTGTTGGTATTGCTGTTGTTGGTAAGATTGACTGGAGTGAGAATATTGCTGTTGGTTCTGCGACTGCTGACCCTGTTGCTGCAAGAGAAACACAGTGGTTTAAGCTTCAAACAAATGAAAGGATAGGTCTCATGAATATCATCCAAAAATTTCGTAACAAAGTACAGAAAATCAAATAAGGTTATTTGATAATTAAAATACTTCTTACACTTTAGCATTAACAAATAGGACAACTCCTAACTACATATATACAAAATTGTTTTCCAAAATCCTTTGAGAAATTTAACCCCAAGCCCTTGAGAAAAGGAAAAAAATAAAAAAAACACATTGAAGCCTCCCTGTCATTAATCATTCTCCAGTTTTTGAAAGCTGGTTAGAAATTAGCTTAAAAATGTTTTCTGCACCTCTAATCTGACAATAGTGACTTAGGCAAAGATTTTTCATTGTTTAATGGAAATGATATATAATATATAACAATGCACTATAATTTTCAAACATGCCGGCTGGTTGTGTGTCCCTACAAGGCGGGTAGGATAACCCTTTCCCAAACAATAATAACATTTGACGACTTTGTTGCAGATGACTTTAGAAAACATTGTGGGAAAAGGAGAAATTGCTCGTCACAAGCATTTTTTCCTTCTCCCACAATGTTTTCTGCTCTTTCTGAAGAATATTGTTCAATTCCATCACATTTTGAAATGTCGTCTGCAAACTCTTTCAATTTGGGACAGTCGAAAATTTGTCGTTTTGGAAAGGGATAAAAAAGGACGCATACTGAAGTAGAACTCTGTTGTTGTTGGACCGATGAAGAACTGGACTGGACCTCCCTTCCTTGTTGGTGTTGGTTGGTTCCCGAGTCACTACCGCTAATACCACTAACCTCCCCTTCACTTGTCTTGGACTGGCTCTCAGCTGCTTTACGCTCCCGCTCTCTCTTCACCTTCAAATAAAAACAAAGTCATTGAAAATAAAAAAAATCTTTTCATGCAGCTTAAATTAGAAAATCAATGCTTAACTGTTTTTTGGCTTATTTGCCCACAGAACATACTTCTCAGAGCCACATTCATTTTGGTGGTTTTCATATAAACACTGTGGTGTAAAGGAATGAATGAATGAATGGTGTTTTAAGGCGCATCGACAGCTAAGGTCATTTAGCGCGCATTATGATGATGTGGATGAATGGATATTAAAAATATTAACAGGTTAAAATGTATTTGTTTAAAGAAAAAATAAATAAGAATTTGTAATTAATGAACAAAAGTAGATATAAGATTTGTAAAAAAAATAATGATTGTTGATAGATTGTTTGTAATGAATGTGTGATATGAAATAAATAGTGTGTGATGAAAAAATGATATTGATAAATGTATATATATTTAGAATGTGTAAGGAATCACAATCTATTGTAAACTCCAATCTCTTTGAGAAAGGAAAGAATTAATTCAATCCTGACAGTGTCAAAAAGCTCATAAATAGTGTTGACATTGAAATATTTTGCACGAATTCTTTGAAAATCAATGCAATCGAGCAATATATGTTTGATGGTAAAGGGTGCATTGCATGGAATACATTCAGGTGCATCTTCCTTAGCCAAGAGCCAGGAGTGTGTAATGTATGAATGACCAATTCGGATTCGTGCAATTGTAACTTCCTCTCTTCGTACGGACCTGTAAGAAGGGTACCATTCTCCGAGGGTAGGCTTAATTGAATGCAATTTATTAAAAACATCATCATTCCATTTTGATTGCCAGATGGATGTGATGTAAGTTAAAATAGAAGGTTTAAAATCGGTGTATGGTATTTTAAAATCTGAAATGGGAAGGTTAAGAGCTGATTTAGCGGATCTATCCGCATGTTCATTACCCATGATACCAGTGTGGCTTGGAAGCCAACAGAACACAAGTCTGTTTGAAGACAAAATATGAGAGATCCTTTGAATAATTTGGCATACCAAAGGGTTCTCCAACTTTTGATTCGATAAGGCTTGCAGTACTGATAGAGAATCAGAAAATATGATAAATCGGGTGGAATTTGCATTTTCCACCAGGTTAAGGGCTAGATCAATAGCCCTTATCTCTGCAGAGAAGATGGAAGACTTGTCTGGAAGGCGGCATTTCTTAACCCTTTCTCCATATACAGCTGCAGCTGCAACCAAATCACCGTCCTTGGATCCATCAGTGTATATAGGTTTGTAGGAAGAATATTGTTCTTTTATCTCTCTATATTTACTGTGAAAGATAGCTCTATCTGTTTCTGATTTCTTATCAGAGGTAAGATCAAATAAAAAGTTTGCTGTGTCCAGTGTCCATGGAGGTATGTCAGATAACTTGTACTGGGTTATGGAATCAGTGTCTACCCCAAGATTATCTATAATGGGCTCCATGCGAATACCAAATGGGGCAATAGCATTTGGTTTCTGTTGAAAAAGGCGTTTGTATTGGGGGTTAAAAACTACTCGATGAGTAGGGTTAAAAGGATTGGATTTCAATTTTAAAAAGTATTGAAGAGATAGTTTTTCCCTTCTGTAATAAAGAGAAGGTTCATTAGCCTCTGCATAGAGGCTGTTAACAGGAGATGTTCTAAAGGCGCCTAGGGCAAGCCTTAAACATTGGTTTTGTATTGGATCTAGCTGCTGGAGATAGGATTTACGGGCTGATCCATACACTATAGAACCATAGTCAAGTTTTGATCGAATAAGGGATCGATATAGCCTTAGCAGGACCTTCTTATCGGCTCCCCAATCTGAGTGTGCAATAACTCTAAGAATGTTTATTGCTTTTTGGCATTTCTTTTTAAGAGATTTAATATGAGGTAAGAAAGAAAGCTTTTTGTCAAAAATGACTCCAAGAAATTTGAACTCTGGCACAACTTCTAGTTTAGTATTGCCTAGAGTCAGATCAGGGTCTGGATGCAATCTACGAAGATTGCAAAAATGCATACATTTGGTTTTCGTTTTGGAAAACTTGAACCCATTTTCATCTGACCATATTTGCAATTTATTAAGGCACTGCTGTAGTTGGCGTTCAATAATATCCATGTTTCTGGAACAGAAACAAATAACAAAGTCGTCTACATAAAGGGAGCAGTCCACTCCAGGGTTTATAGCTTTAACAATGCTATTTATCTTAATGCTAAAAAGTGTAACAGACAAAATACACCCCTGGGGAACCCCCATTTCCTGCTCGCGAGCACCTGACAAGGTGTTCCCAACACGAACGCGGAAGAGCCGTTCATCCAGGAATGCTGCAATGAATATAGGAAGGCGGCCTCTGAGGCCAAAATCATGTAAATCTTTAAGTATACCATGTTTCCAAGTGGTATCATATGCACTTTCCAAGTCAAAAAATACAGATACTACATAATGCTTTTTAATAAAAGCTTCTCGAAGATACGTTTCGAACCGAACAAGATGGTCTAACGTACTTCGTTGTCGGCGGAAGCCACTTTGAACAGATACAATAAGGTTGTTCGATTCAAGAAACCAAACAAGCCTATCGTTAACCATCCGTTCAAGAGTTTTACAGATGCAACTTGTCAAGGCAATCGGTCGGTAGCTGTTTGGATCTTTTGCATCCTTTCCTGGTTTTGCAATTGGAATGACCAAAGCCTCTCGCCAGCTGGATGGAAATTCACCAGTCTGCCAAACATTATTAAAAATATCGAGTAAAATAGAAAGGGATGAATGTGGTAAGTGCTTGAGGAATTGATAGTGAATTTGGTCCTGACCTGGAGAAGTGTCATGGGATTTCTTCAAGGCAGATTGAAGTTCTTTAAGAGTGAAGAGTTTGTTGTAATGCTCTTCATTTTTAGAAGTAAAATTGAGCTTTGTTTTCTCCGCTCTCGTTTTAAAGGTCTGAAATTTTGTAGAGTAGTTCTCAGCAGAGGATTTTATCGAGAAAGTCTCTGCCAAGGTATCTGCTATGTCCTGAGGGTTATCTATTTCTTGGTTGTTTGAATTGAGGTGACTAATATGAGATGGACCTTTGCCATTCATTTTACGAATCATGTCCCAAGTCTTTTTGGTTGAGGTGCGACTATTAAGTCTAGAGACATAATCTCTCCAGGACTTGCGCTTACTTGTTTTAATTGTGCATCTTGCCTTTGCACGGCGGATACGGAAGTCGTTTAGGTTTTCTTGTGTTGGTCTCAGGTTAAATTTCCTGAGAGAGGCCTTTCGTTCCCTAATGGCTTCCTTACATTCAGAAGTGAACCAAGGTTTATCTGGACGTTTGGGATTTGTCGAGGTCTGAGGTATAGACTGTTTGGCTGCATCAAACAATAAAGAAGAAAAAAGGAAGGAAGGGTCCTCACAGTCCTCAAACGCATGGTGAACAATATTCTGTTCACAAAGCATCTGGAATTTACTCCAGTTTGCTTTGGACAACTTCCATTTTTGAGGACGATCAAGGACTGAAGGTTTATTTTCATTTAAAATAATAGGGAAGTGATCACTTCCACAAGTGTCTTCTAAACATCTCCATGAAAAATCAGGGAGAAGAACTGGACTGCAAAAAGAAAGGTCAATAGAAGAATATGATCCTGAAGCTGGATGCAAATATGTTTTTGCACTTGGATCGTTCAGGAACGAAAGAGAATTTACAGACATAAAATTCTCTATTTGATCACCACGGCGGTTTGTATCTGTACAACCCCATATGGTGTTATGTGCATTAAAATCACCAACAAGTAAAATGGTTGAGGTAGTTGAGATATCAAATCATCAAGACTACCTTGGTGTATAGGTTTATTTGGTGGAAGATACAAAGAGCACAGGGTAATAGTGTTATGTAAAGATAATCTCACAGCTACAGCTTGAAGGGAAGTATCAAGCTGTATGTGCCTGTGAGGAACACTGTTATTAACAATGACAGATACTCCACCTTGGGCTTTATTGCCTTCAGTGTAAATCTTGTTGTATATAGAATGAAATTTGAGGGAGATAGTGTCATCCTCTTTCAAGAATGTCTCTTGAAGACAAAGTGCAGCAGGTTTGTGTTTATTAATCAGAAGTGACAACTCATCAAAGTTGGCCTTCAGACCTCGACAGTTCCATTGGATAATTGGATTAGCCATTGCGCTAAAAAGTAAAATTAAAAAAGTATAAAAAAGCATTCTATAATTCATTGCAGCAGATTAAAAGGTTAAGAAGCAGGTGACTTGGGGTCCCTGGTATTTGGGTTTTTCCCCCCATCATCCAAAGGACCACCCCATATGGACTGCTCGACATCTGAAGAGTCGCCTTCAAGGACCTCTTCAGTGTCCATTGCATCCAGAACTTCAAAATTGTTAGAAGTTGCAATGGGGGTTCTTGCGACAGAACTTGTCGCAGCACCTGAATGTTCATCATTTGAACAAAGAGATTTTTGTTTAAGAAGGTTTTTCCTTTCTTTCTTAGAAAGAGAAGGGTTTGCCTTTGATCCAGAAGATGGACCATTGGAAGAAGAAATAGATTTTTGTTGTTGTTTAGACTTTGATTCAGAGGCAGGTTGTTTAGCTTTAGTTGTTGATGCAGGTGTTGGTGCAGAAGTATCTTTTGGTGTAGTTGCAGGTTTTGGTGTGGCAGTAGAAGGTTTTGGTGCTGATTGAGGTTTGGGTGCAGAAGTAGATGGTTTGGGTGCAGTTGCAGGTTTTGGTGTAGGAGGTGGTTGTTTTGCTATGTATGATGATAGAAGTGGTGCTGGGACCTTGCCCTTCAGCTCCTCCGCCATTTCTGGAAACTTCCCCAAAAGCAGTTTGAGGAGAAGATCGCAGGTATGGCAGTCTTGCTTCGGGGAGGCTACTGCTGAGTAGCTGTTCCCACTGACAAGTCTTTCCTTGTCTTGCTTTTGTTGCAAGACAAGTTTGCGTGCTTCTGCAAAGGAAATGCCTTCCTTGTACTTGATGGTCAGGATATCCTTCTCATCTTTCCAAGTTTGACACTCCTTCGCATAGGCAACGTGACCAGACTTGCAGTTGAAACAGCATGCAGGTGCGGTGCAGTGTTCAGTGCTGTGATCTGCGCCTACAAATGCGCATCTAGCACAGACTGGTGTGTTGGTGCATTTTGTGGTGTGGTGACCAAATCGTTGACATTTGAAACAACGAAGAGGGTTAGGAATGTATGTGTCTACTTTTAAGGATTCAAATCCAATTTTAAGTGTAGGTGGAACTGTGGGACATGAGAAAGTGATTATGTAAGTGTTAGTGTTTTTCAACACTCCATCTCTTTTGACACTGATGCGTCTGATATCAGTGACAGACTGTGACTTTAAGTTCTCCTTGATGTCGTCAAGAGAGGAGCAGTAATGGAGGTCCTTGCAACGGATGACTCCCTTACATGAGTTGAGTGATGGATGTGGGTATACTTTGACTGCTTGTTTGAATAGAGTTTTATGTTTGAGTATGTTGATTGTTTGTTGCTTTGTGAAGCATTCAATTAGTATGGTGTTGTTTTTGAGTTTTTTGACAGATTTTGGTGTACCGAGAATACTTTTGATTGTTTTCTCGATAACAAATGGTGATATGTGTGTAATTGGTTTGACTGAGTCTTCTGCTTCAACCACAATAAATCGTGGAAAATTTAGTGGTGACGGAGAAGACTCTGCCTCTGAATCACTGTCAGAAAGGGTACGCTTGGCAGCTTTTTTATGGGATTCCATATTAATTTAAAAAGTTCACCATCCTTGGTCCCCGCCCACCATGGAGCCCAACAAGGGGACTTAATCTGGGGAAACCCATCGCAGATCAAGTCAGGGTTACAAGGATGGTATACTCAGGGTGAAAGGGCTAGACTGGACAAATGTGTCCCAAAAGATGTCATTCCAAGCAAGCGACATAAATTTGGGATGATACAGGATGTCAATCAAACACCAAATCTTTCATCTGATTGACCCATGGGCCTCCGTCATGGGGTACTAAAGGTGAAGAAATTTCAAATAAATTTGAAAATATGTTGTATGGTGGAAGATTGATGAAAAAACAAGTTGCCCATGACAAGGCATGACCAGCCGATTGATCAGGTCGGGCCTTCCTGACCTCTCGTTTAGCCCAAATTCAGGCCAAAGTGGTGTAAAGGAAAATTCATCTGGAAACAACAAGGCATTGAATTGCTGATAGCAAGATTGGCATGCCCCTCAGTGCTTGCAGAAAGGTGAGAGCAGCAGCAAAAGACCTTTCCTTTTTTGCATTTTGTCTTTGGAACTCTTTTGTTAAATGTTTACAAATTTAAGGAGGACATTTTCTATTCCTCCATTCCAGCTGTATGTGGGTAAAATAAGCAGAAATGTAAGTTAATTGTAACACAATCTGCCATCTTGTAAAAAGAAATACAAGCAGTTTCATAATGATTTTCAATTAATGAATCCTTCAATTCGTTCCAATACGATATAGAATCAACTAAGAAACCTTACCTGTGAAATTCTGTCTTTGATCTGCTTGGTGACAATGCGAACATCTTCCTCTTGGAGAAATCCAGACTTGACCTTTAATATCAATAGTAAATAATGTGACAGCTATAGTTAATAAGGTGACAACAAATAGTATTAACTTACAAAAAGGTGACATTCAATAAAGGCTCATAGATTATAAAGAGTATGTAATAAGAATAAGGTTCAAAGTATATAAGATATGCAAGAACATGTAAAAATAATAGAATTTTAACAATTCCCCTGAAAAGTTGTGAATATGATATTAAAGATATCTTACTTTTCTAACACAAAATGGGTAAAAATACATTTCTCAAAATAGAAAATAAAAGAGGTAAAGAAATGAGTTCATGTATAAATATTCTCAATATCGTTCT
Source organism: Cerastoderma edule (assembly GCA_947846245.1). NCBI lineage: Eukaryota > Metazoa > Mollusca > Bivalvia > Cardiida > Cardiidae > Cerastoderma > Cerastoderma edule. The sequence continues at coordinate 3,855,563 of OX401413.1, read as the reverse complement.
TTATTTCAATAAAGACAGCAATGTGAACAATACATAAATAGCTTCAAGTTCTATAGGTATTGATAAACAAGAAGTGACTCACTGTTTCAGACGTATGTGGTAAATGGTAAACCCCGAGAAAAGAAGTCATTTGAAGCCATCAATTGCACAACTTTAACCCCTTAACATAACAATCAAAAGGTCTACAGGTAGACACAACTGTCCATAGAGCAGGGGACGCAAAGTCTGATTTTGATTTTCTTTTTCTTTGATGTCAAATCTTTTTCTGCACTTTTCAGTACAATGATTATATAGTAAATTAAATCAAGTAAAATCAACTTGTCCGTAAAGGTTTTTGGACAAGCTGGGCAATGCAAACAATTGATTTTGCCACCTCTGATGAGAACATTGTGAAGTGATATAGGAAAACCCTTCGTTTGGGTTGGCATATCAGGACATGACAGTTATGTCACACCCTTAACAGGATTAATTGGAGGCCTGATTGAAAAAAAAAAAAAAAAATGAGAATGGCTATGATGCTTATGATGATATTACTACATAACTCATCATCCGAGGCAGTTTGGTCAAAATTTACTTCTTGTTGTTTTTTTTTTACAAAACTTACCATTTCTTGTGCCACATTTTCTGCATTGTCGCTGTTTAAGTTAAAGTCAAACTGAATTGCCTCATTCTCCTTGTGTTTGTCTTTCCTCTTCCTGATTAAAATAAACAATAATTGATTAAAAGTTAATATTTGAGAATATATGTGATAAGTATCTGTTTAGTACCTGTTATGGGACCAAAGATGCCTTTTTACCTTTACTGTTCACAATAACAATCTGTTTGCTTTTGACAAGAGATTCATATACAGTAGTATCTTGACCCACAATGTTTTTGAGAGTCGTCTGCAAAAACTGGTCAAATGACGTTATTGTATGGTAATTGGTTAAGCAAATTACCCCACAAAAATTCCGTTCCCTTACAATTTGTTCGGATTGCGAGACATCCGGATATTCGGGGTCCGTATAAACAAGGCGTCACTTTATAGTAAGGAATTGAAGTGGCATTGCCTGTGATAAAGCAGGTTGTATGTATATCCTGTTGATATCAACCTTCATCAAACTATCTCTGGGGGAAATGACACAAGTTATATACGTTACAAAATAATCTAGATGCTCTCAAGCAATATCATACAACCCATATATTGCTCATTTAACCCTTTCCCAAACAATAACAACATTTGACCACTTTGTTGCAGACGACTTATGAAAACATTGCGGGAAAAGGAGAAATTGCTCGTAATGAGCAATTTCTCCTTTTCCCACAATGTTTTCTGCCCTATCAGAAGATTATTTTTCAATTTCATCTTGTTTTGAAATGTCGTCTGCAAACTCTTTTAATTTGGGACAGTGGAAAATTTGTTGTTTGGGAAAGGCTAATAGGCATCTTGTTATTTTTTTAAAAATTGATTGTTTAAAATTAACAATTAAAATGTTTTCCATCATCTTAACAAATTTAGATAAAGCATGTCCCGCCACCAAGATCAGAGACATATAAAAGGTCTTACTTTGGATCGACGACACGTAGACGCAGCATGATGACATTCTCATTCTCCTCGCCCTCTGTCCCTGCCATCTCCACCTTGAGTCCTGTGTCCTCAAGGAAAAAGTCGTTCTGTAACAGCTCCTTTACAATATACCTGCAAAACACAAATAAACATTGCAAGATGCAAATTAAACACTTAAATACAAGCATTCTGTCACAGTAAAGTGCAACACCAAGTTAAGTTGAAAAAGCCTTTCTATATGTATGAGAGTGTTCCCAACAGGAGAGCATAGGTTCGATTATGAAATAATTCTTTATTACCATATGCCAGATACAGGGACGAGAATATCAACCCTTTCCCAAACAACGAACTTTCGACTGTCCCAAATTGAAAGAGTTTGCAGACGACATTTCAAAATGTGATGAAATTGGAAATAATCTTCAGACAGGGCAGAAAACATGGTGGGAAAATTGGGTCGTTATTTTTTGGGAAAGGGTTAAGGTGAAGCATTAAAAGATTTTGGTACAAACTTGTGAAGTCTATACAAAGAGGATATGCCACAACCTGCTTTCACCTATGAAATTCATTGTCCAAAAGAGATAGACAAACATATTTCAAGTCTCAACAGATTTTTATACCAGGGTAAAACTATCTCACAAATGTATACCAAGTCAGTCTCATTACCTACTGATCTAGAAGTGAAAACAAATCCTACCTGTGTTCCTTCTTGTATTTTATACACCGCTGTATAATCTCCTTGATTTCAGAGTTATCTACCTTGGCAAAGGCTTCTGGCAGCACACCCTATGAAAGAGAAAGATGAAAGTGTGCATTGGTAATAGTTTTTATAATGGGGCAAAAAGACTTTTTGATAAATCAAACTAGACAAATCATGACAACCATCATAAACAGTATGTCCAGAATGTCAACCAGAGTCTAAATAAAGGTGATTTAAAACTTGTTTATTCAATCACCATCTTTTCCATTCTTTCCATCAAAGTCTATCCTAGATGTTTGAAGCAAAATTAATTATATAAAAGGGTTATGTAGCCAATCCACGTATCACTTCCAGAATGTGTCTAACACAATGGGTATAAACCAAAGAACAAGGACAAATTATTCAACTCTAGCATAAGTATTAAGTATAAAGAAAATGATTTATAAATAAACAAATAAATAATCCTAATTAACTAAGTTCCGTTTTGAAAGTCTTCTCTCCCCACTTACACTAGTAACTTTTTTGTAGATCTGAGCTGCGTTGGTACATTCCTTGTAGGGGTACTCCGATGTGGCCATTTCCAGCATACACATCCCAAATGCGTACACATCCACAGACTCATCATAATGCTCCTCATACATTTCAGGGGCCATAAACTCCGGTGTACCTTAAATTACAAGAAGACGTTGGGGAGTCTTTGTTCTTGCTCACTGTAAAGGAAAACCATGAGGGGAAGTGTGTTAATGAATTATTCTTATGAGAGCATTCATAAGTATCAAACCTGGACATGGATGAAGATATTGTTATTATCAGTTAAGGCACACAAAAATAGTTTCATATAAGATTTAAAATATGAATCATTATAAATCTTACATATTATCAATATTTTAAATAATTGTTGATAAGTTTATTTCTTTGAAAAATTTTAAAAAAGGAATATGTGAAAATGACACAAGGGTGATGAAACAAATAAACAGTTCTATGGTGAGTGAACAACAAGCTACACATATCGTACCCTACTGCCCTGCAGGAAGAATTCTCCATTATCTACTGAACATGGTTCTTTAGGTGTATTTATTATTGGTGAAAATGTTTCTAATCTACATCAAATCTATTCTTGATAATGATATATTTTTGTATTATTTGTCATTAATTCTATCAATAAATCAATATCATTGGGAAGAATGTCAATACAGAAAGTAAAAAGATACAAAAGTGCTCAGCCATAATGTGCCAAAGTATCACTGAAGGTAATTTAGTAGTTTTTGCCTTGATTCAACCTGTATAGTCTTTACTTGCTAACACTGGATGGTTTTTTTTCCTCTGACCAAAATTTTATTTTACAAATAACATCTAAATAGCGGCCATGCCATTATATAAGACGATACATCATAAAGAAGTTGTGGGCAGTCTTCATTTTAATATAACCACAAAATGACACCAACAAAATACTCAGGAAACTTTCTGTGATAAATAAACTTTATGTTTAAAGATGCTTTATAATTAACCGACATGATTAAATTTTTTACTGAGAAACCTGTGTTGAACCTACTGCAAGGTCTGATATTAATTTGCATGAAAACAAAGTCTTACTATAAATATTTCATCTTCTTCCATATTATGAAAAGGACTAATAAGTTTATTAGCTACAGGGCCGTTTATGTGTCAACAAAGTCAATAAACAACTGTCTTCAATAACCAATCCCGTTTAAGTATGTACACAACAACATAGACATTTAAGGAGCTATTTGTTTGCGGTATAGATATGGTTAAATTCAACCCTTTCCACAATGAAAATGTATTTTTCCTCATTAGCCATGAAGAATATAACATTCAAATAATCAATCAGTTAAAACTGATCCATCACACTAATTATAAAATATCAAAGCAATTTCTCACCTTCTGTTATATCTTGATTTATCAGGAGCTATTTGGTGCAAAAGAAACATTTCCCCCCAAAACAAGATAATATCAAACAAAAACTCCCCTCAAACTTTTTAATCAATAATTGACACTAAAAAGCAAACCAACTTACCCAAATCAAGATGATCATAATATTGCTGGAACCTTAGGGACTGAAATAACTCGGATTAAATCATGTAAAAGGCTACAAAATTACAATATTTGTGTATGATTATTGATATAAACAGATTCTTAAAATGTTCTAATTGAGAAAAAAGTTCTTGCTTACCGATGACGCTTTTAGCGAATGATTTGTTCTTCAATACAGCCAGACCTAGATCACCAATTTTGACGGAGCCTGTGGTGCCTGTGATAAAGATGTTGTCACACTTGAGGTCCCGATGAATGACGGGCGGGGTGCGGGTGTGCAGGTACAGGAGACCTTTCAGGATCTGACGGCACCAATTCTTGAGTACCTTCATGTTGATCTTCTTGAATCGCCACATGTACCTGCAATACATTATAAACAATAAATAAACAACTTATTCTGTCTACCAATTTGTTTGTATAGCATTTAACACCATGGCATCATTTTTCACTTATGTTACAGCTTTCCTGGATCTACCAATGCTAGGCTGGGGATCTGAAGTGACTTTCCCACAAAAAAATAGTAGAAATCATTGCAAAATTGAGCACATTACAAGCAATCCCTGCTTTCATCAAAGGGTGTACAGACATTTTTCATAGCAACATTCAAGTTTTTATAGGTCATGTACTGAGTACACATTATCACATTTGCCGAAAGGAAGATATTCTAGAAAAGAGGGGTCTTGCTTAATTTTTCCAAGTTCTCTTGATGAATTATCAGAATATTATCTTCTTAAAGATTACAACAGTTTCTTTGGCCTATACAATTTGCAGCAGATGACCAATTATCATGACCCATATCAGACTGTTTAAAGACCACACTAATAATCTGTCATTGAAATTATCCAGACAAAAGCAGCAGCATCTGCAGAAAGGTCATGTTATCAAGTGCGGTATGCATTAAGTGTTTTAAGCCATCTGTAACAGAAAAAGGGTTAAATAAAATAATATATAGAGGGCAAATAGGTAAACCAGCTGTCTTTTTCATTGTTACAGGGACATTGTAGTCTAGTCGATAAATTGTGATTCATACCCCAGCACTAAATGATTCATACCCCAGCAGTCAGTATGACCAGTCAATCATACAGACTCAGTAGTGTTGGTGCATTTCCACTCCTTACGTAGACTTTTAAACAAGTTAAGCAATATGAATGAAATATAAATTAAACTGTATGCCTTAACCATCCACATTAAAGCCAGAACAGTTGAATGTATCCTCATCAAAGGGACTATTTCATACCAGTCCTGGTTTTTTTTTCTTCATTGCTTTATGAAGAAATATTTTCGTATTATTCCCTGAAGAAATTTGACTCATAAGCCCATCACTTGTAGACAGCAACAAAGCTAATGAGACTGTGGGATTGGTTTTCACACTTTAGCCCTGTCGTTCATTCAAAATTTCTCATATTTCACCTAATTTCTCATTCATCTATAGAAATATGTCAACCATGACCTGACTACATAAAAACAAGTATGTCAGGAATTTGTAACTCTGCAGTCTTAACGCTGTCGATGTACAGGTTTACCCTTCCAATATTGGACAGACATACTTTAGTTAGATACATGTAGTTGTAGAAAACTTTGAGGGTTCAATGCAAGACAATAGTAAGTGCCTCATGTTTATGAAGCACTTACTATAGTATTGCACTAAACCCTCGAGTCTAGTACAACCAATAAAGTGTAAGTAGAGTAGTAAATGATTGGTTCAGTTTTGTCTTTTAAATCTCAGTAAACCAACAGCACTCCTTTGAATGCAGCTGATGAGCTAACTAAGCAAATAATACCAGCTGTGTGACAAAAGAAGGAATAACCAGGTCAAGCATTAAGCAGTCATTCTGCTTTTCAACACCAATCTAACACTTATTAGACTGAAAACTTCGAAAGGCAACAATTCGAATTTATGTGTTTTCTGCAGCTGGGCAGGAAATATTGCAAATAAAGTGTGTTGAGATGAATTACTACCTTTTACTCGGCATATAACTTATGAAGCAAGGTGACACATTTTTTTTATTTCTTCCTTTTAATGTTTAAGATGTCTCATCTGAGATGAAAAAAACAAGTCCTTGTACATTTTCAAAATAATGTGAAAAAAGGTTAAGCAATTTCTTATCCCATGATTAATTAAAACCTATTATTACGTTGCAAGTAAAACTTGTAACTAACTATTTGTACAATGATTCAGATATATCCTTATTCTATCTAAAACTCTTTGTTGTTCATGGCTGTCTTGTGGTCTGTGTGTATACAACTTTCACCCAAGAACAATGTTGATGAGTATTAACCCTTTCCCAAACAATAACGACATTTGACCACTTTGTTGCAGACGACTTTAGAAAACATTGTGGGAAAAGGAGAAATTGCTGGTAACGAGCAATTTTTCCTTTTCCCACAATGTTTTCTGCCCTATCAGAAGATCATTTTCCAATTTCATCACATTTTGTAATGTCGTCTGCAAACTCTTTCAATTTGGGACAGTCGAAAATTTGTTGTCTGGGAAAGGGTTAAGTAAAAGATACATTAGGTCTAACTGACATCATTAAATGTCAGGAGGAGATGTTAGCTGAGACTGAGTTCAAACAAACTTGACAGTGATGGACCCCAAGTACATGCAACATTGTTACCATTACAGAGCTATTGAGGTTAAAGCTTATGGTGAACTGATCTATACAAGTTCCATCCTGGGTCAATGGAGTTTCACTTATAAAGCAATTAAGACAAAGAAAGTTTTGAAAAACAATAGAGTATACTAACTATTACACTAAGCGTCATGGAAGAAACATCAACCAACTAAAACTTGAAGCAAAAAAAGCATAACCTGCATGTTCGACAGACAGGAATCAAACCCTGACAGTGAGAAGCCTATAGAGAATGAGTCAAGACATAACCATTGCCGTTGAGGTTTCCAATTTCTATTCAACCTTTTCCCAAACAACAAATTTTCAACTGTCCCAAATTGAAAGAGTATGTAGACGACATTTCAAAATGTGATGAACTTGAAAAATATTCTTCAGAAAAAGCAGAAAACTTACAAGCAATTTCTCCATTTCCCACAAGGTTTTCTAAAGTTGTCTGCAACAAAGTAGTCAAATGTTGCTGTTGTTTTGGAAAGGGTTAATACGCCATGCATTCATGAACAGAGTAAAGAAAATAGATGCTTCATTCTGAACTTATAGAAAATGAATAACACCTTAAGAGATAAAAAAGGTATTTCATAACAAGTAGACACAACTTTACTACATAAAAGTTCTTTAGTTAGAAAAAAAAAGAAAGCCCTTCATATGAAACATTCTGCCATTGACATACAGTGATACTCTATAGAGCTGTCTGCAGTGTCATTTAGATTAGAGCAGGTTTAAACCATCAGCAAGATTCCAGATCAGATAAACGAGATATTTTCTTATCATCTGTCATACCAGATATGAAATGTGCTGTGCTTGCAAGGTAAAGCACGGTAAAGCACGCAAAAGCATGTTTCATTTTTCACTCTGTAACCACAAAGCAAAAAACCTACTTCATGCCATGAGATGTTTCTTTTTATAGGAATTAATGTGATATTTTATATGTCTTTAATCTTCACAAAGAATATTTTGATAAATGAAACAGCAGCAGTCAAAAATGCCCTTCTACTTCAGGCAGTGACTTCAACATATCTCAAACTGCACAAGTTTAACACCATAAACTATTAATAATTGGTCAATTCTAAATTAAGTGAAAAACATTGCAACATAAGGAGGAAACAATTTATACACTATAAAAAGTTATCCCTTTGTCATATTAGCTTCACTAGTTGTCTGCTTTAGGTGCTATAAAGCAAGCAGTGTCATAGTTATAATTTAATATTGAGCATAAATCAAAAATACTGTTGTCTAGTGACTTTCTGGTCAATTTATCCACTGGATAAAATGATTCATTGTAAATTATTCAGGACAAGGAAAACAGAAATCACTATTGGGTGACAAAGAAATCATTGTAGGGAAAGTCAAAATTGTAACAAAAATTTCATTTTTATTTGGTTCATCCAAGAACAAGGGTTGGGCCTTCACATGTAAAACGGTTAATACATGCTTGTAGACCATGAGTCATTCCCTTCCATTATGAGGGAACATAATTATTCATGCACTGAGGTTTGCTGGAGTTCATTTTTCACACAATTGATATCATACAACCGGCTTGAGCGAATTCCAAGCCTGTAGTTTGAAACATTCAATACTTTCATTAATCTACCATGGGGGAGGCCTATGTTTCCATATACATTATCCCATAACTGTAAACATCAGCATTTCAACTTGTGGGTGCAATTATTATTCTTTTTGAAAAGGAAAATTTGGTCATATAAGCACTATTTCTTACAAGTAAAATCGACTTTACACTTCTATTGCTCACCGTTAGACTATGTTGACAAATTACTCCAAGTGTAAAATAATCATGCAGACTTTGATAGAGTATTACAACAATGTTGCTCTTTTTCCTCATCAAAACCTTTATACCTGATGCCATAGGTCTACAGATAGTTCTATCTTTAAAGGTCATATTTCCCGATAAACAAAATTTTCTTTAATTATGGTTTTTGAATTAGGTTATGGTTTCGTTATAACAGAGGTAATGATTTTTTTCTCATACAGAAGCGAAAAAGGTTGTTTTTGACTACTTTTATTCACCTTTATCGATTTTTGTGAATGACTTATCTCCCTTGTTGTGACGTCATTTGTGATTCAAAGTCATATGAACTATCAGTAAGAAGAATCTAGTTCTCAGTAACGACGGTGTTTTTCTACAAATTTCGGACATTTTAAGTGTTGAATTGTGTTTTGGGAAACGTAAATTGGATATTGAATATGGTATTTTGACAGGTCTTCTGGTGTTATTCTGCTTTTGGTCGCAGGAATGCGAGTTTCGCCCGTTTTCCGACGAACATCAAAGCTGCAAAAAGTTTCGATAAGTAAACTGGACCGTCTTTACAAATAAGCAAAATATATATTCCCCAAACAAGAACAGTAGGCTGTGTTACTTTCACTTCGAAGACGGCAAGTTTAAGCATTGATAACCGTTTCCAGAGAATTGATTTTATTGATCTTTAAATGATCGGACTCAATTCAAAGTAATTTATACAGGTGAAGACGCTTCAAATTCAATCTACTTATTGAGTAACTGTAATATTTCCCTTATTTAAAACACACCGACAACGTTCACTTACCTTGATGTTTTGGTTTCAAGACTGTCAATGCAAACTAGACAAAGTTAATCTCACTTTCAAACACCAATCAAGCGATAAAGCATACAACCATGTGTCAAGACATTGGTGTGACGCGCGAATGTGTACATTGTATTTCGGAATGACTCCAAATATCTATCAAAAGTCGTTTTTTTATTACCCAATGTACCAAGTTGCTACTGATAATTTAAGCCTGAAGTCCTTTTGTTACGCTGTTTCCCACATGATCTCAGGTAAAGGAAAATATTTTTCAAAATTAACGTTGTGGTGAACTGATGTTCGTGATTAAAACAGTTTCTGACTTTTAGTTTGGGGTGTTTGAGCCTCGTGTAGTCTTGCTAGATCTTTATATAGAGCTTGCACTGTGTAAATGTAGATAAATTCAAGAAAAGGATAAATCACGTTGATTACACCTTTTTTGAAAGTTAATTTCCTCGAATGACTCTCTTACTCGCTATGCTAGTTTTGTTTGGAACAGATTAACTTTGCTACATACTTAGTTAAGAATACTTAATTAGGCTGCTTTACGATTATATTACCTAAGAATTCAAAGGGTTGCAAGAATGTGTTGATTTCATCCAACATCATAAATTATTGTGTTGCCATGTCTTTGGGTTTTATAAGCTTAAATGCATCTTGGTCTTATTTGCAAAACTTATGTTTTAACATAATCGTAGAAACGTTGCCATTGTACATAAATGAGACAAAAAGAAAAATGTATGTTGATTGCTATGAGAACAAACCGATTAAAACAAGCAAGTTTGTTTTATCTGCCGTTGTCTTTGAATGAAAATAATGAATATTTGATATCCGCAAACTGTCTCTGAACTCATCGACGCAAATGATAATGGGTTCGATCTTAACTTAAGCGTCTGCTTTTCGGAATTATTTAAATCACACACCTCATTTTTTTGCCATTGGTAATATTGGTTTAAATGACGTATGTCACACTGAAATGCAGGTGTTCAAACATGATTATTACAAATTTATATTGATAATTTAGTAATAAGATCACTAAATATATAATTTACACATTTGAACATAATCTCTTTGTTTACAATTTAATTGATTATTGTCAGTTTACCGCACATACAAAGGGTCAATCAACAAACATCGGACATTACAAGGATTAAGGGTCGTGATGCAAATTAACACCAATCTGCCACATTTGCACAGTATGTTTCAAGTCTCAAGTCTTTTATTGTTTAGGCGAAAGATAGCCTCTGGCGTTAATCTCTTAATATCTCTGTTGTTAATTAACAGGTCTGACACGTTCTGCTATTCCAGACATGAAATAACAAGCGGCAAATCTCACACTTTCAATGCGCGGCAATTAAATTTATCTAAAAAATCCATTGTTAAGATATAACCAATTAAGACCAAACTCTCACAGGATGTTTGGATTGATAAGGTGTCAGGACATATTTATCTCTCAATGTGACTTACGTCTGATTCTTTGTCGTTATGATATTCAAAGAAGTGAAAATGTTGTCTTTTCTATTAGAATAGTTTGACACTTCAATAAGTATATGATAATCAGTATTCACTAAAACGGTATTGACTCTATGTTTTCGACAACAAAAACGTTTAACATCAAATTCAAGTTTCGTCAAATTGATATTTAAATTCCAAAATCATAAAAATAAATTCAAATACATGTTTCTGTATTTAAGGTTGTAAGTAAAATAAACTATGACGATTTTTATGTTTTAGCTGTTAATTATTAAACCTGTCAGAAAATTAAATGCTCAATATGTCAAGGCTACTAACACGAGAGAAAAGTTTTAAACGAACATAAATGTAAAGTAAATATGAAGAACAATTCTTAAGTCAAAACAGTTGATCTAGAAAGATGACATTGGAATCAATTTCGAAATCATAGACCTCTTACTGGGGGTGGAGTTACTGGAAAGTTGCTGGATGATTTTAACAAATACTCTTGAATGTGCCAGTGTTTAGTTTTGAAATTTGGATGTGTGGTGAAAATGTGAGTTAAAGGATAACCTTCGTATCACAAGTCAGTTGATGTGTGGTGAAAATGTGACTTAAAGGATAACCATCGTATGACAAGTAAGTTGGGTTATAGTACGGTTTGTTTGTTCGCAATTAATGATCTTCTCCCGTTTCATTTCATGTATTGATAAGACAATGCAGGGTGAATTTGATAGTTAATAGTTGTAAGATGTACGGTTTTAAGACAATTCGTTTATTCAGATCTATGCCTTTGTTTACTACTCAATTAAAACCCTAATGCTAATACAAAATCATTGACGAAAAAGTACTCGTGTTTTTTTTTTTCAACAAATAATAATAAAAATAGCTGTCACAAATATCGTCAAAATTTCAAGCCGATTCTTACATATGAAAACATTTACAAATCCTTTCAAATTTACGCGTTACGTCACTTACTCTTTTTTTCAGAAGAATATTCTTATAATATCAAACAAATTCAATAAAGAAAATGCACTGTCAATCCAAACATTGACTTAAGGATTGCTATTTCGAGGAAAAGCGTCCCAATTTCAAGCCGTTCCTTTCATATGAACAGGTTTACGCAATGACACATCCATGCAAATTTACGGGTTAAGTTATTAATTTATCTTTTTTTCAAATTGATATTCTTATAAAATGAATCATATTCAATAAAGAAAATGCGCTGTCAATGCAAACAATGACTTTAGGATTGTTTATTTGAAGAAAAAAACATATTCTAACCAGCGATCACTCTTCACGCCCTTTACATGGCACATTCAGTGGATCACGAGTGACGTCACAGAAAAGGGAAGTAAGTCATACGAACTTTTATTAATCGGTGCGCTATGACGGTGATTTATGACGTAATGCGTTATGCTAAAATGATGCAAATAATTTCAATGTGATTCTTTTACTTCATATTTTGATATTATGAAATAAACCCAACCTGTACATATGACCTTTAAGTCTTTAAACTTATTTATTTTACATTGAATGGTAAACAAGTTCTTGCAACTTAGATTAATCACTCTCGATTGAGCTTCCTGGATACATAACCAGTACTCGCGCCGAATGTGTATTAATGAAAGGTCGCAAACAACACAACCCAAACAACAACCCTTGTGTCAAGAAGCTTACGCTCAACCCCTGGACCAATGTCCTCAACAGATAATTCTATATCAGCCACGGGACAATATTCCCAGAAAAGGGAAATGAGATACAACTTAAAATGTATAACTTCCATCATGAGTGTTTGTATTGGTTCCTTATCCTGTGCTATTTTAATTGACTTGACCTGATTGTGGCGGAAACCCAGACACTCAGAACAGATGTTAAATACTCAACCAGCCTGGACCATAGCACCACCACTTGATTCAGCCTGGACCATAGCACCACCACTTGATTCAGCTTGGACTACCACTCAAGTCTGACCCTTAACCCATTACCAAAACAATAACGACATTTAACCAATTTGTTGCAGACGACTCTGGAAAACATTGTTGGAAAAGGAGAAATTGCTCGTGACGAGCAATTTCTCCTTTTCCCACAATGTTTTCTACCCTATCAGAAGACTATGTTCCAATTTCATCACATTTCGAAATGTCGTCTGCAAACTCTTTCCATTTGGGACAGTCGAAAATGTGTTGTTTGGGAAAGGGTTAACATGCTATCTGAGGTCCAGGGCAAGGTGCATAGAGAGACTGGTATTTAATATTCCACAAAAAAACAAACAAAAACAAAACAGGCAATTAATATTGTGGGGCCAGTGCGGGTTCTTGTTGATGGATTAAAGGAAATATTTCGAAACCCTTTTTATCAAGGCATTCCTGGATTGAGATGTCTTTTTGAGGATGACCTTTGAATCTGTTGTACAAAAAGGGAAATTTGCTCAGTGAGTTATTCTTCTATTCTAACCAAACTAGTTATCCTACCAGATCAATGGGATGTGTAATATAGAATGAGTCTAAGAATCAAACCAATCACATCAAAACTGTCAAATTCAATATAGTCCAATTCTCATGAAGAAATATTTCCAAATATATCAGTTAAATAAGATTGTACAGTAAACTTTTTGAATATATATTTATTTGTTGATATCTTAATGTTTTTTTTATGTTGATCCCACATCATTTCAGTTCTGTTGCAATGCCCTTCTCCAAGTAATGGAGGAAGACCCTAAAGTTGACAGCCTATAGGGATAGTAAAGCCAGGTAGAACATTCCGCTTTCAGGAAGTCAGTCTGGACTCCACTCATAATTGAGCATGTAAGGAAGAGAAATGCATCTGTATTATAAACAGTCAACATATCTCTCTTCATGAACACTTTAATCTTATTCAGCCAGACAGAAAACGGAACAATCAATACATCAGACAGTCTGGTGCACTTTTCTGCAGATAGATTCCTCATGTAGCACACAACAGAATGTTTTCATGTTTTATACTTTGTCTGCTGTAGCATGGAGTGGTGTTCTACATTATGTGTACATCTACACAAACTATAGAGAAACACACCTTTACTTGGGTTATTTTACTCGTTCTTGCAGCTATGTTTACTTTGAAGAACAATTTAACATTATCTTTCTCCTTATAGATAGATTGTAATGTAGTTAAAATCTCTCACTCCCACAAAAACAGTTGTGTCGGTGGGTTTGAACTCGCGACCCCTATGTTTTAAGTCCACAACCTTAACCAATAGGCCATCAGGAACCTTTTCCCAAGTTCAAGACTTGCCTTTATGGTAATCAAAAGAATTTGGTTTGGATTTGTGAATTTGGGTTTTATCCTATTTTCAATAGTATTTCAGTCTTATAACCCTTTCCAAAACAACAAATTTTCGACTGTCCCAAAATGAAAGAGTTTGCAGACGACATTCCAAAATGTGATGAAATTGAAAAATATTCTTCAGAAAGAGCAAAAAACCTTGTGGGAAAAGCAAAAATTGCTCGTTACGAGCAATTTCTCCTTTTCCCACAATGTTTTCTAGAGTCGTCTGCAGCAAAGTGGTTAAATGTCTTTATTGTTTGGGACAGGGTTAAGCTGCAGACTGCTTTCCCACATGATCACAATTGATAAAATATGCCACATAAAAAATAAATCATGTTGCATTGACTTCAGTCGACGTTAAAAACAATATTTGCTTATTCTGGTCTTTAAGATTCAGGTTTATATCCAGATGGCAGGCGATGAATCTACAATTGTGAAGAGTAACCTTGTGATAAAATGTCGAAGACTGTAATGATTCAGCCATGATTAAATTGTTTGGCTGTCAGAATGAGGAAAACATTAAGTAAGGCTTGACATTGCTTAATCCTTTTCTTTATCAATGACACAACAAAATGCTCAACCACCAAGTTGTATATTGAGAATTCTGTGACATAAAGAAACATTTCTCATGTGTCAACCATTGTTTTACGCAATAAAACTAATATTTAAGTCGTTTTTATGGATATGTTAAAAAACAGATCAAAAGTCATCTGCAAGAAAATAACCCAAAACAGGGAAAAGGTTATCACAAACAATACCTAAGATTACCAGGACATAAAAGAAAGGAAAGAATCATTACCTAATGGATTCTATAGATTGCTGAACAAGCCAGCAGTAGTTGTCCTTATCTTGTAAGACTTGGATTCTAAGTTTTCTAAACAATGCAGTTTAAGTCTAGATCAGAGCTATAATTCATACTTTCATTTGGCTCTTAAGCAACTTAGAGAGATAATTGTCAGAAAAGTTGCAAACATACTCAGTTATACTCTTAGATGGTTTCTCAAATTATATTAAATTTCTGGTTGTTTAAGACTTATGATCTTAAGCCTGTTGCTTAAAAGTTAACCCTTTCCCAAACAACAAATTTTCAACCGTCCCAAATTGAAAGAGTATGCAGACGACATTTCAAAATGTGATTGAATCGGAACATGGTCTTCTGATAGGGCAGAAAATATTGTGGGAAAAGGTGAAATTGCTCGTTACAAGCAATTTCTCCTTTTCCCACAATGTTTTCTAAAGTCATCTGCAACAAAGTTGTCAAATGTCGTTATTGTTTGGTAAAAAGTTTAAGCCATTAGTTTATGGTACAAACTTGTTGCATCTTTATCAACACACCTATATACGCTTTCTCTGCTTGATTCACTGACTATGCTGGCTTCCAACCCACTTGCATTTTTTTTTTACAATATGTATAGGTATCTTAAATTTCACCAAATTAATGAATAAAATTCAAAGAACAATAATTCATTATTTCGTGTTTGAGTTACTGGTAGCAGTCAGCATTAGAACGTATTTATGAGGGCCACCAACATCCATCAAAAATGGCAAAATAGACTCAATAAGTTTGGAATTAGAAATAAACATCATGATGAGCAAATTCTCTGTCTGTTAAATCAATTTTAGCTGTAGTCTGCAGTAAAGGCTTTTAAAAGTTGTCTGTAATTGGGCAAGGATTGAAGCAAACAGATCTTCCTTCTTCAACACTGAAATCAATACACTCCAAGCAAGTCTTTCTTTACAAATTACAAGAGGGTTCGTGAAGATCTATCAAATGCTCATGATAACGTGTTATATCCACTATCCCTCTATCAGATTAACACTAACTAACATAACATATTCTTGTCATATTTAAGGGAAAACCATTTGGACAATAAGAGGAATCGCTGCGGCTTGTCTCAAGCTATTTGTCTTTATCGCACAGTGGTTTCTTTTATCCTCTCCTTTAAATGTTTATAGACTATAATATCTTAAGCAAAGGGCTAGGCATTAATTACTATATTTAGAAAGGTTTTATTTTTTATCTGAAACCTTATCAATAGAAGCAATGATATACCAGGAGCTGGTTAAAACACAAATTCTATCTTTTGTTAATAAATATCTCCATTGAAATGGGAAATCAATTAAAAACTATTATCAATTATCAAAATTCAATATACTCATGAACAAAGGGCACTAGAGCTTGTAATGTAATGTATTATGAGAGCTTACAGAGTGCAGAGCCAAGCTATGTGTGTCTCTTAACCCTTTCCCAAACAACAAATTTTCGACTGTCCCAAATTGAAAGAGTTTGCAGACGACATTTCAAAATCTGATGAAATTGAAAAATATTCTTCAGAAAGAGCAAAAAACCTTGTGGGAAAAGGAAAAATTGTTCGTCACGAGCAATTTCTCCTTTTTCCACAATGTTTTCTAAAGTCGTCTGCAACAAAGTCGTAAAATGTCGTTATTGTTTGGGAAAGGGTTAATGAGAAAATATAAGAGACATTACTCTGTAACAAGTCATATTTTGAACCAAAGCTGTAAAACATGATGATTTTAACAAAAAAAGAGGGTCAGGGAAGCCCAGCGAGATGGCAAACTGTTAAACCTTTCCCAAACAATAACGACTTCGACCACTTTGTTGCAGACGACTTTAGGAAACATTGTGGGAAAAGGAGAAATTGCTCGTGACGAGGTTTTCTGCTATATCTGAAGATTGTTTATCAATTACATCACATTTTGAAATGTCGTCTGCAAACTCTTTCAATTTGGGACAGTTGAAAATTCGTTGTTTGGGAAAGGCATAATCATTAGCTTTGACTGTTGTCACGGAGACGAACAGTGGAGGTTATAACACTTAGTCCTTTCAATCTAGAATATTTCATTTAATCAAAAAGGTGTAAAGCGGATTAAAACAACCATACAGTGCTTCACAAATCAATTTCAGGGGTAAATTTTGCCATTAAAAAGATAACCTTCTGAAGCAAGAACAAGGTCAAATTTGACCAATCCTTAAAAGCAAGCTTAAAACAATAGCTTGTGTATCCTTCATGTTGCAAACTATATGAGACCACCTTCAGCAGATCACCCTGGTATACCTATTCATGAGCTGACCCCAGACCCATTAACCCCTGGGAGGTCACAGTGAAATCTCCCAGACCTATAACGAACAGGTTAATTACATCAGCTTTGTTCAATATGTATCTCAATTACCTAATGCATATCATCACACCTAGACGTGGCAAATATCAGACCTCCCAACAGACAAACCCTGCAGGAACCTACATCTGGAATGAACCTTTTTCCCCAATTTAGAGAATACAGAGAGTCAAATGCTTCATCAATACCATATTGCATTCAAAACTGTAGGGAATTGCAGGGGTTCATGTACTCACTTCTAGAATAATTCCCTGAACTCTAAATTGTCAGCATTCCTTGGATTCTTATGATTAACAAAGCAGAGTATATTGCATAGATTTTGAAACACTCCGTATATTGTTACAAACGTCCTATCTGAACCATTAGATTAATTTGAAATTTTGGAGCATCAAACTATTTCAAACAGTTCTATTTCAATAAGTTTACCAATAATTCTTTTTTTTACATTTTTCATGTTATAGCAAAAATAATCTCTGAGAAGTGGTTAAAATAGACAAAGACAACATATTGACTTTTATGTCAAAATGATATCAACAGTAAACCTTCATTTTACCTAACACCTAGCAGACCTCCCACCCAACTGAAAAAGCATATTTTTAACACATTTTCAATCAGTCCCGGCTTAATATTGCTGCAGTTAAAGTTTCTTTTAAAGTAACAAGTTTTTTAAAATAATTCGGGAAAAGAATTTAAAAAATTTACATAAATTTTCTATACATTGTGTGCCAATAACTTTCACACTTTCTTTCATCTTACAAGTTACATTTTCTGAGTGGTCTACAATGCAAGCAGACAGAAGGCAGTAGTAATAGAAAAGTAAAATGAAAAAATTACTTTGGTCATGCATCTTTGTGACAAAAGGAAAATTGATTTATTTCTTGTTAGAATATTTCCCAGGGTCACTTGCTACAGATGATTTAACCCTTTCCCAAACAACAAATTTTCGACTGTCCCAAATTGAAAGAGTTTGCAGACAACATTTCAAAATGTGATGAAATTGGAAAGTAATACTCTGATAGAGTAGAAAACAATGTGGGAAAAGAAAAATTGCTCATTACGAGCAATTTCTCCTTTTCCAACAATGTTTTCTTACGTCATCTGCAACAAAGTGGTCAAATGTCGTTATTGTTTGGGAAAGGGTTAAAACTAATATAAAAGTGAAAGGGTTAAAAAACCCAAATTGTCAGGAGCACTCCCCTTGCATGTTAACAGGATATAAAACATTCACACATGTCTCTGAATAGTCTTTCAACCTTCCAATTTAGAAACTAAATGGATGGCAAAACCTCTTAGCAAGTAGTTTCAATACCCGTAACGATCTGTATTTCAAGGAACAACAAAAAAATATTTCTTGCCAATGAGAATAAAGTCTTCATGAATTAATTCCCTTCCTTCCATTATGCTCTCAAATTCACAGCTACAGAACACAAACTTATCCTTCTGCTGGCTAGCCATCAAATTAAAAAAAAAAAAAAAAAAAAGCTGTGTTTAAAATGACTTTTTATTTCTATTTGGAAGTTATGCTGCTGTCAACCTTTCAAAATGTCAAAAGGATCATACTGCCAACAACAAGCAAAAGGATGGATTGATTGTGTTTCATACTGCCAACAACAAGCAAAAGGATGGATTGATTGTGTTTCATACTGCCAACAACAAGCAAAAGAATGGATTGATTGTGTTTCATACTGCCAACAACAAGCAAAAGGATGGATTGATTGTGTTTCATACTGCCAACAACAAGCAAAAGGATGGATTGATTGTGTTTCAAACTGCCAACAACAAGCAAAAGGATGGATTGATTGTGTTTCATACTGCCAACAACAAGCAAAAGGATGGATTGATTGTGTTTCATACTGCCAACAACAAGCAAAAGGATGGATTGATTGTGTTTCAAACTGCCAACAACAAGCAAAAGGATGGATTGATTGTGTTTCATACTGCCAACAACAAGCAAAAGAATGGATTGATTGTGTTTCATACTGCCAACAACAAGCAAAAGGATGGATTGATGCCAACAACAAGCAAAAGGATGGATTGATTGTGTTTCAAACTGCCAACAACAAGCAAAAGGATGGATTGATTGTGTTTCATACTGCCAACAACAAGCAAAAGGATGGATTGATTGTGTTTCAAACTGCCAACAACAAGCAAAAGGATGGATTGATTGTGTTTCAAACTGCCAACAACAAGCAAAAGGATGGATTGATTGTGTTTCATACTGCCAACAACAAGCAAAAGGATGGATTGATTGTGTTTCATACTGCCAACAACAAGCAAAAGGATGGATTGATTGTGTTTCAAACTGCCAACAACAAGCAAAAGGATGGATTGATTGTGTTTCATACTGCCAACAACAAGCAAAAGGATGGATTGATTGTGTTTCATACTGCCAACAACAAGCAAAAGGATGGATTGATTGTGTTTCATACTGCCAACAACAAGCAAAAGGATGGATTGATTGTGTTTCATACTGCCAACAACAAGCAAAAGGATGGATTGATTGTGTTTCATACTGCCAACAACAAGCAAAAGGATGGATTGATTGTGTTTCATACTGCCAACAACAAGCAAAAGGATGGATTGATTGTGTTTCATACTGCCAACAACAAGCAAAAGGATGGATTGATTGTGTTTCATACTGCCAACAACAAGCAAAAGGATGGATTGATTGTGTTTCAAACTGCCAACAACAAGCAAAAGGATGGATTGATTGTGTTTCATACTGCCAACAACAAGCAAAAGGATGGATTGATTGTGTTTCATACTGCCAACAACAAGCATAAAATGTACCTTTATGTGGAACCTGGTTTATGCAACATTTTCTCACAAAGACCAAGTCTATCAGTGAGACTTGTTGCAGGATTTTGTCAATAAATAGGTTAAATCATGCATATTAATGACCAACCAGTAACATATAGCTATTACAGTAATAGAGAAGAGTAATTAAAGAAAGTCCCGAGGGAACTAGTGGTGACCTCTATGATCATATCAACAGATATAATCTTCTGTCTAGAAGCAACATGTTTACCATTTCTCCATAACAGGTTCAGTGACCACATATCCAACCATATTTGTAGCACATTTCTATATCAAGTCTGAGAATGTTTGAGAAGAACAGCTGATTTGAGCTTCTTTATATTCATGAATTATTTGTGATGATGTTTTCTAAATCTTGTTTTCTTTATATTTAAAGACATACTTGTCAAAGTTAAACATGATAAAGCAGGGCTTTAACAGACTCCCATAAAAGGCACCTTCCCAATTTGAAATTTCTTAAAAATCATGCAGTTTTCCCAAAAACTCAAAATCATACCAGCTTTTAGGCTTCTCAATTAAGCAATTTCAGCGATAAAATTTCCCAAATTCAACAGGCTTGGGCCTCTTCCCAATTGAAGGGGAAAAAGCCCTGTAAAGAATTGCTTAGTGTAAAGGTACTATAACGCAACATTATGACCAAGAAATAAACAGAGCGTTCCTAGTAACATCTGTATTAAATGCTATCATGCATCAGCAACAAGAGTCAACACAGGTTGCAACAAAAATGAAACTTGTTCCTCTGGTATGTTGATCGGCATGCACAAACTTTAATGCAGAAACTGCATGCTAAAATGAGCAACTTTCTCATTTCCAACCAGTAATCTAAATCCTTCCTAAGCAGAGATAGATATCCAAGAATTTAAGTAGTAAATGACGGGATTTCTGTTTACAATGGATGTATCATGCTGTTACTTTAATATCTTCCCTTGATCAGGAGTCAGTATCAAGGAAGACCATTAATCTAGATGTACTTAACATCCATTTGGTGTGCTTTTTGCATTATAATAGCTGCATAACTGCCGGTCTGTTCTGTACTTACGTTTTTAATGTGCCCGATGTCATCAGCTCTGTCACTAGCACAATGATTCGTTTGCCTCGCTGGTTTGTTTGGTCAAAGGAGTCGTAAAATCTCACGATGTTGGGATGTTGAAGTTCTTTCAGCATTTCTGCCTCCTCTCTAAAACGTTCTTTTTCACTTTTATTCCATTTCTTATCCTGAAAAAGAAAATAAATTCTTATATACTTCAATTATCCACACAGAAATCTTTTATCTGTTAAAAAGCAAATTATACATTCATCTAGTTGGATATCATTTAGACCTTTCCAAAATAACAGTTTATCATGGACAGGTAACTTTTTGTTTGACTCATTCCGTCATATGGGATTTTATGCCTGGCCAAAATTGAAAGCAACAGCACTGAAGTTGCATGAATTGTGAAAAAAAAACAATTTCTTTGCGATATTATGTAGAAACGGTTGAATCCTTAAAAAGCTAAAAAAACTATGCTGAAATGACAAGCCATTGGTTGCATATAATGTAGACTTGGTTTTATATGTTTTATTGTATTTAACATCGAGGCCAACAGTAATTTGGTTATCTTGAAATACCAATCTCCTGAATGATGGAGGGAGACCAAAGATTAACCTCCTCTCAAGCTATGTATAAACCTATGTATAAACCTAATCAATCTCAAACTGGTGCAGATTTTTAGTCAAATACAAGTTTCACATTGGCCACTGAGTCAAAATTAAACTTCATTTTTAAAAACTTTGCAACAACAAAAAATAGAATAACTTGTAAAACCTTATTGCTTGAAATTAAATATAACTTTAGGTTGAAACTAATTTGTCAGTTAACTTTTATTGTCTTGTAATGGGTTTAATGTAGCCCCCCTCATAGATTCACTAATGGATAATCCATTAATCAATACAAACTTAGCATTAGCTGGGTCCATACCATTTACCGATCTAGTTTTATAATCAAGTGTGTTTAACACTGTACCAGACAATAAAGTGTGTTTTAAACATCTGCAGCAGGCAATTACAGAAAACGTACAGACACAATAAAAGGATGGTTGTACATAAAAATGGGTTTGAAAGAGAAGGTATGTATGGAAGCTCGGAAAGCCATGTTAAACTACAAATGTAACACAACTCTAGCTTTTCTGACCAAAAAGGGACAAACTGAAGATTAGAGTAGTGGCATGATTTTGAAGGAAAGAAAGTCAGAGCAATGAGGTCTGGACTGTTCATGTCATCTAAATCTTATCCAAGAAAACAAGTATGTAAAGTTTCAAACAATTTCAATCAAAGATTTAAGAGGCACTTACAAGTGTTGTACACGCAAATAGTTAATAAATGGATGATGAAGAGAATAAAAAGCAATAAATCTCCTCAACTTTAAATGACAATGTTTTAGTGTCTTAGATTATAAGAATAAAAAAACAAACAAATAACAAATATTGGAATATTTGTTTGAATAATTTATCCTTGTTCCTTTCAAGAATATTTTCAAAGTTATCAGTAATGAAAAATCCAGCAAAAAGGTTTTAATGATATGTGAAAGAATTTTGTGCACAATGTAGCAGAATAGATTCGGTCAACTTTGTAACCTATGGGGATCTCCTTAGGATTATAGGAAGGGGCTAAATTCTACTAGTTGCAAAAGAAAAATACTGTATAGTGATCCTCTAACCCTTTCCCAAACAACACATTTTCGACTGTCCCAAATTGAAAGAGTTTGCAGACGACATTTCAAAATGTGATGAAATTGAAAAATATTCTTCTGATAGGGAGATAACATTGTAGGAAAAGACGAGCAATTTCTCCTTTTCCCACAATGTTTTCTAAAGTCGTTTGCAATAAAGTGGTCAAATGTTGCTATTGTTTGGGAAAGGGCTAACCAGCATGTGTTGAATCAATCAGATGTTTATAAAATATTTCAAACATCATGCTCAAAGACCAATGAGCAAATGCTCTTTTCCGGCAATGCTTTCTTTAGATGTGGTGTTACCGACAAAACTATGTTGAGGATCATCTTGATAAATCTAACTTATGACAAACACTGTAAACATTGACAAGCTATAAATAAGGCGAGACCTGTCAACTTGACAGCTATAACTAGCAGACTGCAGCTATACCAATATATAATAGTAAAGGTCACAAGTGGGGCAAATCATTCAATTACACAGTTTACTAGACTGCGATTGACCTCATTTCATTGGTGTCTGAAATCGTAAAGCCCTTTCCCCGTCAAGTATTTAAGGCACACAACACAAACGATTAAAGTACAAATATAATCATGAACATTTGCATTTATATACCCATATATAAACCTGAATAAAGATATTTGGGGCATTCTTAACACAGAAAACCTTAAATGCAAATGCTGCAGATGATATCATTTAGGGTTTTTTAAAATAGTATTCTCCTTTAGTCAATGACTTAACAATTTTTTCGATATTATTTTGGTCTCTTTGAATATTGGTTTGATGTCATCTACAACAACTTATTTGGAACCCAGAAAGGGGTCAAGTACAACTTCATTCTAAAGATCTTTCACAGAAGACACAAAGTAGGTCATCTTGTTCAATAACTTTAACCCAATATCCATTGTTCTTGTTCCTTGCCAAACATAGGCAAAACAAGATAATGTTGACAATACTGAAGACTGCCGGCCTTTGCCCTTCAATGGTTGATACAAACTTAACCTTACAAAATGCTTAAAAATAGCATGCCTTGAACTTTGGCAAAAGCATTAAACAATATTTACCCCCCACACAGGGATTTGTAGGTCAACGATGAAAACAATTACCACTTAAAACGATTTAAGTTTAACATTCTATAAATAATGTATGGTGTTTAATGCCATATCAACAATTTTTCTGAATCCACTTGTAAGTACTATCAAATTCTGGAAGACTATACAAAGAACATTTAAGGAATTAGAGACAGAAGCAGCAAGCAAGCTATATGATCAAACCAATTTCTTGATGAATATGTATCCAACTTTCTTTAGTACTAAATAGTCTACATGTGCACGACTATAGGAAGTCCTTCTCAAATCTGAAGTACTAAATAGTGTTTTCTAACCTCAAGTCTTCTTCAATTGAAAGTAGTCACGAGGCACATTGACTTCCAATGAAATCTTAGAAAAGATATTTGATTTTGTCAGTATATTGGAAAGGTTTGTCAGTATATGGGAAAGGGTTAATCTTACAAGCATTAGACATGCAATGGTTAATGGCTCTCCTTTATATGATATTTGATCATAATGTTAACTAATGGACCTTACCCTTCTTAAAACAGATAGTATCATTTAAAATACTCAACATTTTCATTTCTGTTGGCAAAATATCAACCGGTGTGTCCATCAACAAAAGCAAATAAAAAAAAATTGACTAAGAATTATGAGAAGGTCTCTTAGCCATGCAAAATATGTCTGCATCAAATGGAGGAAGTCAAGGTAATATTAATGGTAAATATGTATCGAGGAAGCAAAATTGAGAGTGATTCATCTGATTTGCAAGAACTTGTTTCACAATCAATGTAAAACAAATAAGTTTTAACTAATGACTCTCTTCAACTGATTTGGCCAACATTTCAAAATATCAAGATTAAAAGAAAAACCATCCCCATTATATGAATGTCCTTGATGCAGATAATCAACAAGTCATTTATTATGTGGACAGGTAGAGACTTTGACTAAGTCAATTATCATCCTAAACTTTCTTTTGACTGCCTGCCTTAACAGGTTTATTTTTCAGGGGAGGTTGGTAGGATTGGGGTTTAAGTCTATCATCAACATTATCTAAATCAAACTGCAGCAATCAGTGCCCTATCTGTGCTCCTGGTATTTCTCTCCAGTGCTGCATGATATTCTTTCCAACCACCTTATAGCTTTACCACCTGAAATGATATTGATTAAGCCAGGTCTTTAACTGCAGACCCTGCGGACCCTGTGTTGTAAATGATAAGGTTCAAACTTTCAGTGAGGGAAATCTCCTTCCACATTGCAAAAGGTTAATGATTCTACAGATATATCTGTAGATATATATATTGATTTATCTTTACAATGTGAGAGCATCAGAGAATGGCTGAAATACTCACAATGAGGGCTCTGATCTTTTATGATCTATTATCTGAAACAATGCACATTCAGGGCTTTTTTTCCTTGAATCGGGAAGAGGCCTAGGTCTATTAATTTTGGGAAGTTTTAGTGTTGAAATACTTAAAATGGGAAGCCAAAAAGCTGGTGTGTCTTTCAAATTTTGGGAAACTTAATGATTTTTTTCAAGAAATTTCCAATTGGGAAGATTCCTTTTATAGGCCCCTGTTATATAATGCAAAAAAGCCCTTACTCTTGTCTTTGAGATATATATCACATCACTGTGTCATATAAAAAAAAATTTCTCGCTTAATTTCATTGTTTATCAATGTGATAAATACAAGGTACCTTTCTGTGTATAACAAAGTCATTCATCAAACTAAATAACATTAGAGTATCACAAAACTTATGAATGATTGATGATAAAATACTAAATAATGAATATCAACATGTCTTATTGTATAGTGTGTGTTTCATTTATATATATCAAAGCCTTAACTTTCTACCTGATATTCAAGTGTCTTAATAGAATGCAGAACAGCATAATGGAAAAAGTAAACAGAGTTAAACAAATTGGTTAGGTTGTCATTGACAATTCAAAAGTACATAAATACAGAAGGATTTGAAGAAGCATACGCCCACTACCTTAAAGTTATCATGGAGAATTAATTCAAAATGGGTTTGCAGCATTAAAAACTTGATATTTAGACCAACAACATGTCAACTATTGCCACTAATGCATCCCATCTCATTTCAAATTCCATATGCACAATCTTTGGACAAAATCTATAAAAATCAATGCTTGATCAAGAACTTAAGATTTTTATATCAACCAAATAGATAATGGGGAAACACAGCATTTCACATTCTAAATTCACATATGACATGGTGTGAAGAATAATCAAGCCATATAAACAGTCCTACCAAAATGGCAATGAATATGACAAATTAAGGAAGGGCACCTTGTATCTCATTAACAAGCCTGCAGCAGACCACCTTTAACAAGGGGCTTGGTGAAAACCTAAACATCTAGTCACAAATAGCGACAACAGTTTACTCAAATTTGGAATTATACAGTTCAAAGTCTTTAAAAGTCTTAAACACAGGGAACATTTTTTAAAATGAAAAGAACAAAATTGCCAAAAAACAATCTTGCGAGAGGAAGGAATTAGTAAGGGTAACGGTTATAGTACTTATTGGTAATCAGTTGTGATTGGTATGGCCTTAAAATTCCTCCTTTCATTAAATCTGGGATAATAATACAATGTTTATGTTAAACACAGAGTTCAAACTATTAACCGTTGTATGACAATCCTATTTTGGTATGTGTGGTACAGCCATTTCAATATGAATAAACAACAAATGCCATATAATCTCTGGTTTAACAACGTTATCATCTTTTGTAAAAGCAGAAAAGCAAACACATCAAACAGAATCATGAATTCGTTGATTATTTTTCAAAACCCTGTCAAAATTCAAGTGTTTCAAATTCTTCCATACAAACTTATTAAGCAATATATATGTACTCAAACACTTTATCAAACACATTATAGCGTAATAAAACAGAGAGGTTTACACCTTTCCAGACAAGTTCAACCTTAAACAGCTACTCCTACATCATCATCTGGGAGACTGCCTTTTACATTATAAATGCCAAAAATAAATCTATTTGTTGATGATATGACTATAAAACATACCATTTGGAAGGGCTTTGAAAGTCTACCATGGCAAGGGTTAAATCCCATTGAGGTTATGATAAACAATCTCTCTACTGTTAACCCTTCCCTACTTGGACTATAAACCATTCAAAACTGACAGCTTCTTTAAATAAGGGATAAACATAACCCTGTGCTAAATAAGTACTAAGAAAAGAATTTTATTTATTTTTGGGGGGCACTTAGTTCTATGAATGTTATTTTTGGGGGAATATCTTAATGTTCAATCAGACAATAACCATAGTTATAACAGGACTGTGGTGCAATGTTTCTTACCCACGGAATGAAAATCTCTTTTCTATACAAAATTTTGAAGGATTGCCTTCTTTTCCATATTTACCACTAAACATAAATGAATAAGATACAATGTGTTAAGTGGTTAACCTTTCCCATTTTTCGCAGTTCACAGAGTTTAGAGTTATTTGAAGCTGGTGGCATTAAACCTTTTACAAATAAAACAACTGCATCTCTGTAAAACTGTCGAAAATATCAATAGTGAAGTCACTGTAACCAAAGGTGAAATTTCTCATATTGTGCAAATGCCCTTGAGTCATAAGGGTTTCAAATGTCATTTACCTGGCCTATAACCTCACCACTGGGTTTGTGAATGGTCCATGTTAACCCTTTCCCAATAAAACAAAATTTTCGACTGTCCCAAATTGAAAGAGTTTGCAGACACCATTTCAAAATGTGATGAAATTGAAAAACAATTCTTCAGATAGAGCAGAAAACCTTGTGGGAAAAGGAGAAATTGCTCTTAACGAGCAATTTCTCCTTTTCCCAAAATGTTTTCTAAAGCCGTCTGCAACAAAGTGGTCAAATGTCGTTATTGTTTGGGAAAGGGTTAAGCATAACACCTGATGACAATTAATTACATAAATATGAGGATCCTGCATGGCCCAGTGGTCAAGGTGGCAGACTTACAACTCTGGGGTCCCGTGTATGAGCCCCACCAACACCTATGGTTTCATGGAAGTGACCTTCGGTAAGTCACTTCAGAGCCTAGCATAGTACCCGTGGATCCAGAAAGGCCATTACAAAACTGAATAATTGTTGATACGGCGTGAAACACCATTGAATATTAAATGTGAAAATTCAAATTTTTTTGGTGTATTGGAATGAACCATTTTACAAAAAAATCAATGCTAATACTTTTCCGTAAGCCATTTGCTTCTGGTACATTCAACAGGGTACATACAAGGAAAAGCATTAAAAGAGAAGAAAAAGTCAACCTTTGGGGGGAGGATTGTTCATGGGAAATCAGACACATCACAGAAACACATCAAGAGCAATTTCAAACCATTTTCATAAAAATTTAAAATATTCTTTTACTTCTGACATGTCGACAAGTCATCTTTGAGGAAAAAACATATGAAGCCAAGGTCTTTCATCAGCTTGAAAGACAACCTACACATTATCAGTTGTTTGGTTAAATTGAGGTTTAGACTTCATTTTCAACAATAGTTCAGTCATACCGTAGCAAAGTAGGGAAATTTTGAATTGAAGATAACTTTTTTTTAAATGTTTTCCTTGTTTTTCCTTGTTTGGATACTATGTCACCAGTGTTGTATTAATTGAAACTTAATCTCTTCTCACACAAGTTTGTATGGTGTTTAACTCTGTTTCAACAATTTTGCAGTTATGTAACAGCTTTCATGGATCAACCAATACTTGACTAGGGCTTTGAAGTGACTATCCAAAGGTCATTTCAACGAAACCAAAGGTGTAGGTGGGGCTGGAACCCAGGACCCCCAAACCTGCTACCTTAACCACTGGGGCCACACAGGACCCTTCTTGCACATGAAAGTCTTCAAATGCCTGTATGATATATGTGTGTTTTTGTAGATACCTTTGAAAAAATCTTAACAGCCTAAACTGTCATCTAAGTAAAAAGACCAAAAGGCCTTCTAAACAGAACATGTTTATCAGGCAAATTGGACCCTTCTCCATTGAACTGCAGCTCTCAGAGACAATCTTACTACATACACAGGTAGATTAATCAAAATCTAAGCAAGTAGATTTATCTGTCATCAAATGCTGACGATATCAACCAACAGATCATGACCAAATATAAACCAGATAACAATTACTGATTGTACCCGACTTAACATGGACGCTACTTTCATATGAATTTCTTTAACGACGTATTACTTTGAGAGGTTTAGATTTATAAATGAAAAGAAGACAGTTTTGAATTAGCTGTCACAATCAGCAGTATTTCAGAATAATTTCTGTAAACCGTTATGTTGTCGGTTGAAATTAGAATTGTCTAGACAAGACTACAGATTCTAACAAACACCAACACTTTAGGGTATGGAATAGAAGTAAAAGTTTTAAAGGAAGGGGAAGATGACTGCCTCATATCTGATGCTCTGAATCATTCAACACATGACAAACACTTTCCAATTACAGCTTGAATATTACATATTTGAACCAGATGAAACATTGTAACAAAGGCAAAATTTCCTCAAAGTAAAGAAATTAACCTTTTTGTTTTTACAGCTATGAGTATGACGTCTGTAGTGAACAATTTCAGTAGCTTATAAATGTGGTTTGTTTGTTACCAACTTACCCAAAGTAAAAATGCAAGTGAAAAACAACTAGGAATTTACATAAATTATGATAAAGCATGCACAAAATTATACACATGAAAAATAAATTTTCATTTTCTTGCACCTGAGTCTTGTACATTTTAGTTTGCAAAATAACATTTAAAGGAATGTGGTGCTCAGAACTGAACAAGCACATTGTTTAAAGGAAAGGGGTTTAAAGGCGTCATCAAAGATTGAAAAGTTTCACAATTTGATAAGGGAACCCCTTTCCCCAAACCATAGAAAAAAACCTAAGCGCCAAAATCAGAACCACTTAAACTTAAAAACATTGGTACCGTGGCAGAGTGTTGGCCTCTTGTACCTAGGGTCCCAGGTTCAATCCCCATAAGGTGAGGTGAAAATATCTGGAACTCATCCACATATCAGCACAAGTACTGATTTAGTATATCCAGGAAGCAGTAATTGAGAGTGAGTTTAAAAAGCTTCAAGATTCTGTCACAATTGATGTTAAATAAATAAGTGTAAGTAGATATTCACAAATTCAATCATCATAAATGATAAAAATATATTATATTAATGATACGTAACTTCAAATTTCTATACATCTATTTCAAATTTCATAAATCAATCAAACTCTTTCAAACTACTAGTTTAACAGAAAGAGAGGAACCTATACCTGCTAAGCATATGAATCTAAACAGAATACATATATGTATACATGTATAAATTTGAGATACTGACCTGTAATTCGCACCAGGCAACAGCAACACCAGTGTCAAGGTCCAACCCCTTATAAACTGTTTTAAAGGAACCTCTACCAATCTCGATATCAAACTTGAAGAATCTACCATTCTCTGACTGAGCTACTGCTTCCATCTCAATTTTCTTGTCTTCTTCACCATCTTTCTTTTCTCCTTCTTTTTCCTTCTTTTCAGAGACAGTCTCTTCATTTTCATTGGTCTTTTCAGTTGTTCCAACAACAGAAACTGTTGTACTTGTTGAAGGTTTCTCTTCATTAGGAATAAATGTCTTACTATCTATTGATTTAACATTTGTATCTACATGCTTACTTCCAGTTTGTACAAATATATCATTATTATCAGCATCATGTGGGTCTATCTCTACTACTGTTGTTGTATCATCTATTGTTACAGATTTTTTCAATCTACTTTTTTGTCTAACATCTAATGGATCAGAACTACTATCTACAGGTTTATCACAATTGCTTTGTTCGACAGCTTCTTTCATATGTGCACCAGACAATGTTTTACAAGGTAATGTTACTTGAGTTTCTCCATTCGTGGTAACTAAGCTATTTGGGTCTCCTTCAATAGAACAAGTCCTCGCTTTACTGTCTTGTTTGATGTCATACTCAACACCTTTATTTTCGGTTTTAGAATTTGAATCAATGTCATCATTTTCAACACTAGCCTCTGAAGGAAGACTAAATGATCTAATCCTTTTACTAATTTCATGATTTACAGTAGCCTTCTCTGCTTTTTCATTTGCTACTGTAGGTATACGACTCTGAACACACTTGACTTCTTTCTTAGCAATTGGCGATTCTTTTTCAGAAACACTAGATATTTTGTCATGTTTCGGTGTTAAGTCTTCCGATATGATTCTCTTATCTCGTGCAGTGACAACCCTTCTGAAGCGTGATGGTGGATGCGAAGAAATGTTTGTTGTTCCCTCTGGTGACTGGGAGTGTCGGTCACTTCTGCCACTTGTAGCTCTGTGGGAAAACTTTGTTCCCATCTCTGACTTGCGTAATATTTTCGTTTTATTTGAATGATATGGTGATACACGCTCTTCAACCTTCTTATTTGATCTTCCTACATCCCCACCGACAGAAGTGGAAGTCAAGTTATTTCTACTCATCGTGGCAAGTTGACAACCTTGGCCCTCTACTAAAGTACGAGATGGAAGTACACTTCCAAAATAAACAAAACCTAGGACAATAAGAAATACACATTCTGTCCAGTTTTTATGACATAAAGAAGCTTAATACCCAAGTTTTCATAGATGAATTCCATGTTTGAAGATGTTTGTGAAACAGACAATGTGACATCAAAATAACACAAATCGCAACAAAGTATAATCAAAACAAGAACACAAAACTGTTATTTACAGGAACCAGCAGCACTCATGTCAATCACACTTGTTGGAGATATCCGTAGAGTTCTCTCATTATCTTCCACAAAGCACACTTGATTAATGAATGTTGGGCTATGTAGCTGAGCTGTCAAAATTCGGTCACCAATCCTAGCCAAATATTGCTACTTCCGGGCAGAAGAAAACGCCACAATCACACTATATCCAGTTATGTAAAGTTATTCCCGTCTGGATTTCATAAATAAGTCCTAAAACGATTGCCTAATAAACATTTGAATCATGTCAAGGGATAAATATGGCATCCAGTCAGATTTATTTTCAGTCAGTCACTGTAATGGCGACACATTCTTACTTTCATCATTAGCGTTAAAGAAATTAGTTCTAAAAATAAGAAGACGCGGAGTAATCTATCAAGTACATTTGCTATCAATTAAGGCATTTTGAGTAAAAACAGTGTGGAAAACCGAGTTAATCAAATTTTGAGTCCACAATCATAATTGAATGTCTATATTGTGCATTAAGAATAGTAACCCTTTCCATCATAATTCAAATCTACTTTTGTTAACTGTAAACCGCCGGAAGCAAGTTTTGTGACTCAGACTGTCTATCATAACGTTTACGAGTGCATTTTCTATGCATCGATTCATAAATGCAAAACATATTTTTGTAGTTTTCTTTAAGTCAGAACAGTATATATAGCACATAGTTTTAATTAGACATTTTTGATAGGACTGGCCGTAATAACCAATTACTATATTGCGATTCAAGTAGGGGTCACCGTGACCCCATCGGTACAAGGGTAAGGGAAGCAAATCGCGTAATCTCATTGAAATCACGAGTTATCGTTCTGAATATAGAACTGCGTTACGTAACCATTACACAACGGTGCGTTTAGGAAAAAGATTAAAGACAAAGTGAAATGATAGGAAAGTTAGAAGAATAGCGGACAAGATAATCTTGCCCATAGTACAGCAAGAAAATAGAAAAGTTTTCCAGGCTCCTTTCGCACCATCAGTGAAAGACCAATCCAGCCTCCGTGGCGGTACTAGGGTGTAAAACCCTATTAATGCTGTAGACATGTTTTAGCGGATAGAACCAGACAACAACTCATTAGCAGCCATCGTTGTCACAATGAAGTTGTATAAACAAGCCAACAACAATGGGGGGAAACGATTTTGATTTATTAGGGTTTAACATCGTGTCAACATATATTTTAGACTGGTATACATAGCGGGAACATTTTCAGAATTTTAAAACGCTGCATAGTATTGACATTCTAGTCTGAAAGGTTTGTTTATTTTAATAAATATTAAAAAGTTCGGTCGAGAATGAATGTTCTTTACGAAATTGTAGAACTTAACTTGTAGAGCTATACTATTTCGATTGAGACTATAACTTCTAGAATAGAATTCTATAATTCTGTGACAATAGCAGATGATGGCATTGGTGATATGAAGATTAACCCTTTCCCAAACAATAACGACAATTGACTACTTTTTTGCAGACTACTTTAGAAAACATTGTGGGAAAATGAGAAATTGCTCGTAACGAGCAATTTTTCCTTTTCCCACAAGGGTTTTCTGCTCTATCTGAAGAATAGTTTTCAATTCTATCGCATTTTGAAATTTCGTCTGCAAACTCTTTCAATTTGGGACAGTCGAAAATTTGTTGTTTGAGAAAGCATTAAATGATAATGGGCTTATGCATTATGACATGAATCTCTGAACTTTTAAATAAAGAATGGCTATTACACATCCCTTGTTAATGGAGAATGATTTAAAAATCCTTACTTTCACCTCTCGCCTCCTCTGTAAACCTGAATATATGCGTTGTCGTGCAGACTAACATTACCCCTTTGGATAGAGAAAACGGTATTTGGAAAACATTCTCACAAATATCACCGTTAACTGTGAACTATAACCTTGTGTATTACTAATATCATAACATATTTCTATGTCAAGAACTCTCATCAACTATGTCTCCTTTGTTTTAAAAGTCTGTGAATTGTTATGTGTGTCAATGTCAGTGCAGCTTGGGTGTATCGACAAAAACATAGGACTAGGTCTGATTTTCTTAAGACTGACACATGTTTCCTTTCATTGACACACCAAATATTATCCATTCGGTTTACTCCAACTTGACCCCCACAATCCCCCACCACCAAAACCCCCTAGAAGACCGACTTAATGAGAATTGATCAAGGACAATGAATAACTAACTGTATTCCAGGATAAATAAACATTATCAGAGACATAGATAACATGTTATCTATGTCTCTGATATTATCAATCGTCACAAGCAAATTTTCTTTATGTTTGGGGGTTGTGTTTTTTCTGATTTGAGTAAGAGACAGTGTTAAACACGCCTAGTGTGAATCTATCGCAGATTTAAGCGCGGTGGTGGTTAAAGATCGCAAATCGACATTCATCGTCAGCATGGAGTCCCTCCGTCATGGATGTTCCACCCCTGAACCATGTACATCTGATGGAGGATGGGACCACTATAGGAACGGTGTAATTGTCGATAGCTCTACTTCTTTCAACTCATTTCTTCTCGTCTCAACCACAGCCGGTTAGACGAACGTTCAGCCGCTTGGCTCAGTTTCTGGAAAGTCCTCCGCCTATCCCTGCCCGTGGACCATTATTATGTGAAAATTATACATAAAATCTTGTTTTTCTCACAAAGGTTTCTACAAAATATCAGACAAATAGATAACTATGCTATGGAGACATGTTATTTATGTCTCTGCAGAAATTGATACTTTCGTCGCACTTCATTTGCCGTCTGCTTGGTTTTCCACAATTTTGCCATTTTATTGCGACAATATATCGTCTACTCTTTAACTTTTGATAAGTTCTTATACTATGCGTTTGTGCTATCATTCATGATCAGAAATCACAGGAATCGAACATAACTCGGATATCTAAGCGTTGGCTACATAGGTGGGGATCTTTGTATCGATACAGATAGATTGAGATAATCGGCATATGGAATCCGTACGTGCCCGATTTACCTCCAAAACATGTAAATATGTATCGTTATAGACCTCTGTAACGATACAGTGAAGCCTCGTTTATCCGGACCCGATTATCCGGATGTCTCGCAATCCGAACGAAATTGTAAGGGAACGGAATTATTTGACCAGTTTGTTGCAGACGACTTTTGAAAACATTGTGGGTAAAGGAGAAATTGCTCGTGACGAGCAATTTCTCCTTTTCCCACAATGTTTTCTGCCATATCAGAAGATTATCTTTGAATTTTATCACGTTTTGATATGTCGTCTGCAAACTCTTTTAATTTGGGACGGTCGATAATTTGGCGTTTGCTAAAGGGTTATAAGTATACACGTGCATACAGACTGTTTATGTCTTAATGTGTTTAAGAACATGCTCTGCTTCATTAGTCCGGATTATTCGGTAAACCGGACATTTTGTTGGGAACGGGCATGTGCGGATTAACGAGACATCACTGTACATGTCAAGATGTCTCTAAGTACGCTGGTTTCGTAGATCTACTGACTCTTTGTGTTCATCTGGCTTGACTTCTTTAAGCATGGACTAATACACGACCTTGTGGAAAGATACTGCTCGCGTATAACGCATAGGCCTAATGCAGTCTTACCCTGGTAAAATGAACTTTCCTTAAAATGAGATGAAATTCACATCGCTTTTTACGTGATACCGACTTCAAAACTGTCCTAATTGAAAGAACTTGCAAACGACAAATGAAGTAAAGTTCAACAATATGTCCTTGCTGGGACAAGGATTATTATTGAAAAAGAAGTTCTAAGTGCTCGCATGAGTGAGTACCTTCCAATTTTACCATCATCATTTCAAAAGCCACTTGCGGCAGACTTGTTAATTGAAAGATCTTTATTTATATATATATATATATCTATATAGAAGCGTTGTAATCGAAAGTGTCGTCTGGTGTTAGGTTTTGTTCACTGTGTCGACTGACCGAGATGTTCTTTCACCGAAATGCACTTATATATATATAGACCTACACAGGATGCGGAAAACGTCGACCTGGATCTGGCTATGAGAACCATTCATTCCAACAGGGTTAGTTTCTGGTTGACGCGGATCAAGTAGGGTGTATCCATCTATAACCAGTCAGTCGTGACGAAAAGTTAAACCCAAATTCACTGATGCGTCAACATCATAATTATAGGCCGCACAAGGGGTACGTCACGTATTGGCGGATAATCTCACAGTCTGGTCGTGTCACTCTTAGACAGCGACCGAACTTGTGACTTACATATTCATAAGGCTGAGAGGAATACCTGCTTATTTAAACATGTCAATTTCTAAATCAATATGAAATTATTGATGGTTCTAAAGCTAAATTCATAAAGACATGTGTTGTTAAAACTGTCGGGACTTTTATCATTACAAAAGTCTTAAGACTAGACCCACCCCTGTAGCCCCCTCGATTTATCCATGCCACGAAGCATGACAACAAAATATAGAAACTCAATTTTCTAACCTCAGCTTTACAAATTTCTATTTTCGAGATAACTTTCGCTACCCTGATCTCTGTTTTATATACTAGCTCGGGCTGTATTTGATGTTTGTTTGGCGTCGGGAGATCGGGCCAGCGTAAAGATGGACGGACTATTTTGCTACCATTTGGTGCTGATGTTTTTGGCCACCGTGGCCATACTGTTGATGTGGGTGGGGTTTGCCACACCTGGATGGTTTGTAGTCACTTTCCAGGAGGACTATGCGGCTCAGGAATACACGGTCTCTTCTCTAAACAGGTAGGATCCTCGGGGACTATCGGTTAGTCTCAGGAAAACACGGAAACAGCACTGTTTGACTGGCGCTATTGAAATGTATACAGTAACTATGAAGCTGTGTACCATATATATGAGTGTTCTTGAGCTAAAAGTGTAAACTTAAACGATTAGTTCTCATTTCATTTGTAGAACTCTCAAAAATGCGTTTGGGAGAATAAAGGAACTTTATAACGTCCAAGTATACTTCTTTACAGATTCGTTCACGCATTTCTTTATGTCTCCACTACATTTGTTGTAGATTATTAGTATTTAAAAAACCGTATTAATTCCTTCAGACAAAGGTTTACAAAGATAAACGTTTTCATACTATTCTTGAAGCGCTGCTTTACCTTTTGATTTGGATCCGTCATAAATCACTGAATATGTTAATAGATTGAGAATTACAACCTTAATTAGTATTGTTCTGAATTGTCAAATTGACTAAGAATTGTTTAGATTCTCAATGCGTCAAATATCTTTTGTCCGAAATATCTTTCGAATAATGTGTTTGTAACAATGATTACAACAATGCCTTATACTTAATTATTATATAGTAAAAAGTAATTTCAAACTCGTTTGTCTGTAACAACATGTAAATAAACAGGGGTTTTCTTAGAAAATGTCTGCGGCTTATCTAGTACCATTTGACTCCAATGGGCTCAATGTTGAAACTCTGTGTATGTTTATACACTAGAAGATGTTTTACTTCTATGCCAGATCTCTGTACTACGACATCGTGTGTCCCCAAGAACTGAAGACATGCGAGCCATGTGAAGGCGGCGAGTCCCCCAGCGCGTGTATCGAACAGCCGTACGACGCAACCAGTAAGTGTGTTGATCACGATCGTAGAACAGCATTTAAATGCACGAACTGTACTGTAAATAACAATAATAGATGATAAAAGATGACTAAAACAAACATAAAACCTAATCCATTACCACCCAACGACACATTTTTGCGTCTTTCAGCAGACGACTTTCAAAAAGCATTGTGGCAAAAGGAGTAATTGCTTGTGACAAGCAATTTCTCCTTTTGCCACAATGCTTTTACAATCTATTCACGTATCACAACAGCAGCAGTAGTGAAATGTTTTTCACACGTTTGCAGTCGTCTGCTTCAAATGAAAATAATGTCGTCTACAGGTGGTCAAGAGTTAATAAACGGCAAAAACGTACCCACATTTGTATTGTTATACTGTGTGATAATGATTTTAAGATTCTAACCCGGATTCTTGCCGCTACAGAGAACTCAGTAGTTGTAAATTCGGCGCGTATAATTTATTATTTCCAATGGCCATTCTTTATATACAAACTGGGAAAATGTCGAGCATCAATGAAATACATGTCGTTTGAAGGTATACGAGATGAGTTTATAAAGTTCGTGAACAAATTGTTTATCATTTTTTTCTGGCTTCAACCAGTCTTTTATGTCAATGTAAAACATGGCTGAAAATATCCATTCTGTGATAATATTACCAAAAAAAACCCCACCACGCATTGGATACTATTCTAGCAATCTGTTAACATTATTCACACCACGGTCTCTGTTTTCTGTGTTAGATTACACCTATCACTATACCTGGGTATCGGCGCTGATCCAGCAGAAGGAGGAATGGACGGCCTGGCGTGTGATCATGACGATCGTGGTTGTGGCCGCCCTGGTAGGCTGGATCCTGGTACTGGTGCTGGTCTGCTGCCTGCTCCGTCCGTCCGTCTACAGGATCATCGCTACCACAGCGTTCTTCGCATGGCTCATCGCCGGTAAGGCCTAACAGTGTGTGTGCTGTCTAATCTTTATATACCAATGTCATGTGACATCCGGTATAGTCAGGTGGTCACGCTCCCTTGGTAATGTATGAAAAAATAGTACCGATTTTTGTTTAAGTGAGGATTGGCAAACTAGTTTTAAACATGCTTTATTATTAGGAAATGATAAGAATGGCAAAACAGAATGAAAACGTTATAAAATCCGAAAACATCACTTACTGGTCAAATTAACAGGCGTTTTGCTTAAGATAATACCAGGAACCTCCTTCAGCATTCAAAAGGACGTGTATTGCATATTATACAGATTGAGTCGCATATGGATTAATTCAATACACGAGTTTATTCTATACCAGACTATCCCAGGTTGACTCCCATAACCATTTTTACATTTCTCCCTGAATGCGGGCATGCACCGGTATTTCAATCGATGCTGCCGAACTGCAGGCATGCTCCCTTCTTTTTGGATATACGTCATATGGCCTTTACCCTTACAGCTATTCAAACATGGATTCCTGTTGGCATGGCAGAAGACATGTATCTTGACGTCGATGACACGATCAATAATGACGTACCCCATGTTGCCTTCCTACATACTCCCTTCTCTGTCGTGATATGAATACTATATGACCTTGACCCTTACAGCTATTCTAACGTGGATTCCTGTTGGCATGGTAGCGGACATCCATTTTGACGTCGATGACACGATCAATAATGACGTACTCCATGATGCCACCCTGCATACTCCCTTCTCTGTCGTGAGATATATACCATATGACCTTGACCCTTACAGCTATTCTAACGTGGATTCCTGTTGGCATGGTAGCAGACATGCATCTTGACGTCGATGACACGATCAATAATGACGTGCCCCATGATGCTTTCCTGCATACTCCCTACTCTGTCGTGATAGAAACCATATGACCTTGACCCTTTCAGCTATTCTAACGTGGATTCCTGTTGGCATGGTAGCAGACATGCATTGACGTCGATGACACGATCAATAATGACGTGCCCCATGATGCTATCCTGCATACTCCCTACTCTGTCGTGATATATATACCATATTACCTTGACCCTTACAGCTATTCTAACTTGGATTCCTGTTGGCATGGTAGCAGACATCCATCTTGACGTCGATGACACGATCAATAATGACGTGCCCCATGATGCCACCCTACATTCTCCC
The DNA here is from genome assembly GCA_947846245.1 of Cerastoderma edule. Taxonomy (NCBI): domain Eukaryota; kingdom Metazoa; phylum Mollusca; class Bivalvia; order Cardiida; family Cardiidae; genus Cerastoderma; species Cerastoderma edule. The sequence continues at coordinate 3,816,146 of OX401413.1, read as the reverse complement.
TACTCTGTCGTGATATATATACTATATGACCTTGACCTTTACAGCTATTCTAACGTGGATTCCTGTTGGCATGGTAGCAGACATGCATCTTGACGTCGATGACACGATCAATAATGACGTGCCCCATGATGCCACCCTACATACTCCTTACTCAGTCGTGATCGTTGCTGTCGGCGCCCTCATCGCCTTGATCACCGCCATCATGTTGATCTATCTCATCGGTAAGTTTACGCGGCCTTTCTTAACATAACTCTTATCAAACAACACATCTTTATGAAACAAACATAAAGAGTAAGCATATGTTGACATTGAAAAAAGTAGGCCTAAAGGGTATTAATTCTTTTAGTGAGACACAATGCAGATATCATATAGTTCGAAACATGAAACATTTGATATTTAAACCAAACAAAAAACAAGATATTGTTAAGGATATGTTCAGTTATTTACCTTGTTCCGTTCTTGAGATCATTCATAAGTTTGGCTAAAGCTTAACGGAGAATGATTGACAGTGTACGCACAGGAACCAGTTACAAAATAACTGTGTATTGTAGGCCTTCTATATACATAGTACACATTGTTTGGTTACTGGTACCCTTGAGTGTGTGTGGGTACGCAACAACGGAGGTTTTCTATGATAACTCCAGGTGTGTGCTGCCAGTCTGACCGATCCACGGAGAGTCGATCCGACACCGAGGAAGTGTTTTCTGAGCGCAGTAAGCCCACAGCAACAATGATCCACGACGGACGATACTATGGGCCGTACCCATACTATAACCCGGAACCCCAGGTCATGTATAGGTACGTACAGACTATCTCAGTTCTTATATTGATATACCTTACAATGAAACTTTGTCATGAGTTTATATATAAATGAACAACATGCTGAAATAAAACCGGCAAAATGTTCAAAACAGTGTAATAAAATGATTTTTGAATCAAAAACAATTTGTCACTTTTTCATGTAAATGTATTACAATCTTTCTAAGTTATTAATCATTTCCATAATAGGAGTTGCTTTGACAGCCTTTTGCACAGATTGTAATAGGAAACACTGTGACAAAAGCTAACAGCGAATATCTTTCTTTCATCAAAACATCCTTTCAAGAGTACCTTTATCATATACGTATACACGTGTATACTGCAATTTATTTAAGTCAGGTAAATGACAAACGATAGTCTAGGCATACAGTATTTATAAACTAGCGCTCAATTCACGACAACATCATTATTTACAGATATGAAGGGCCAACTACAACCTTACAATTGAACCATAATCCACTATTTTGAAACTCATTCTGTCATCGGATTACCTCGGTCGATGTCCGGAACTATTCGGTTCAATGCGAATAGTTTCGGCCCAGATCGAGGTATCCCGAGAACAACCGAAGTAATTCGACGAAGGAATGAATTTAAAAATGGGTATTCTACCTTAAATCTTAGATTTTATCGGAAAGTTTATCGAGGCCCTATTTTATCTCCGTGTCCCCACAGGGAGGAGCCGCCCATGCCCTACCAGCTCGCCTCGGCCCCGGTCCAGCCGTACGTCCAGTCCTACAAGTACCCGATGAGCCTGACGGAGGAGGAGGTTCAATCCGAGCACCCGTACTACAGGGGCGAGCGCTGGTACGATAACCGCGCCTTCTCCACCAGCCTTAACCCGAAACTGTAGGTACTCAACATCTCCTGCTGATAGCAACCGTCTGATCCAGGTATCCGCGAAGGTGATGCCATGATTCGGTTATGAATTCGTATATAAAACATATCAGCCGGGAGGAAAGGTGTTGCCAGAACATAAGAAAAGCTTTTATCTGTCTTTATAACCAAATAAAATCGGTAGAATATACTCACAACTGGACACATTTTGGCTGATGTCAGTTGGAATAAAAAAAAAATCTCAAAAATGTGTAGACTAAAATTGATGTGTTGTCTTTTCAGACTTGTGGGTGACAAAATCAGAAAGTTTTAGCTGTTCCGAATTTTGAATGGAAAAACTCAACGCCCTCATTCAGCGTTTATCGCATTGAGTTGAATATATATTGAATAATAGATCGTTCCGTTCATGTTGTTTAACCTTTCCCAAACAACACATTTTCGACTGTCCAAAATTGAAAGAGTTTGCAGATGACATATCAAAACATTCTTCAGATAGAGCAGAAAACCTTGTGGGAAAATGAAAAATTGCTCGTGACGAGCAATTTCTCCTTTTCCTACAATGTTTTCTAAAGTCGTCTGCAACCAAGTGGTCAAATGTCGTTATTGTTTGGGAAAGGGTTAACATGTTGGTACATATCGGTAATACAATTGGTAGATTCGACAAAAGCAGATAAATTCTCCATTCGAAAAGCAAACCTATTTCAGCGTAGAGATAGACTATCTAGATGTCTTCTTATAGCATGTGTTTTTCGATCCATTTCTAATTAGTGGAATAATGTAGATTACATATTTAATAAATAATCGCTTTGTAACGATCCTGTTTTTTTTTTTTACTTTTTCCATTATCTTATTCAGTTTTTCATACATCTTTTACCAGACAACAAAGGAGACGAGACGATCCATTGTCCCTGCTTTTATCTTACAATCCACCAATAATGCAAGTCTGGATTAATACTAAGACCCAATAAGCAAATATAGCGTTTTTAAGATATTTCCTTTATAGTGTTGCTGCTATGGAACACGGACGTTTTCTTAACAGCAACGGCAGGGTTTTCCTCCTTCACGCATTAACACTCCTATTACCTCACGTTTCTGACAGGAAGACATAACTTTATTTAAGAAAAGAAAATCAAAGTAGATGAGGTATTCCTGGTGCATCAACATCTGCTTCGCACTGCTCAAACTTTGGATCATTGTAAATGTTTCGTTTTAACGAGTTAGATTCCCAGCCCCTGGCTAACATCCCGGAATAAGGCAGAGGAAACAAAACAACATCCTGGTACTTGACCCATCGTATAACCGCCATTAAACTGTATCCGGTATACAGTCCAGCACAGGCTTAACCCTTTCCCAAACATCAACTTTTCGAGTGTCCCAAATTCAAAGAGTTTGCAGACGACATATCAAAATGTGATGAAATTGGAAAGTAATCTTAATAGGGCAGAAAACATTGTGGGAAAAGGAGAAATTGCTCGTGACGAGCAATTTCTCCCTTTCCCACAGTTTTTTCCAGAGTCGTCTTCAACAAAGTAGTTAAATGCCGTTATTGTTTGGGAAAGGGTTAAAGGAACTGCAGCAGATGACATTAGATACTAACGTGACAAAGGGAGAAAATGTTCGTTTCGAGCAGTCCGTCCTTAAATCAAAGCGATTCTACTCAACATTACAAATAATGCATACTTTGTCATTTAATCTTGCACTCAGTTTGGACCAGTCAAACTAATTTGACGCGATCGGAAAATATTGAGAATTGTTTGTATCGGGCAATATCTCCCATCAGAAATTAGAAAGCGATCTTCACTTCGAATTATTTTGACTAAGTTTGGACCAGCCACAAAAAGGGACATGAGAAAATCTGCTGCTATTTTCTTCATAAAGCAGCAGACATTGATATCCCATATAGCAATGTTAAGTAGGCCAACACCCTTAACAAGAAATTGAACAAACTACACATTATCACAGCCTAAAGGGGATTGTAGAGTTTTACAGCTCTCTTCAGTCCTTCCTGTTCTGGGTGCCGTTTTTCTAAACAACTTACGAAAAATATTTGCGTAAGTTATAACTGATACACATGGATAGTATCTTCAATGAAAGTACAATATTGCAATGGGACACGTCATTGGAAGCGTCTCGGAGAGACGATTCCAATGATGTGCTTCTTTGCAATATTGCTACGCCCAATATTGAAATAAGAGGAAATGTTGTTTTAGACTTACGCAAATCTTGAACGTAAACTGTTTAGAAAAACTGTACCCTGGTCTTAATTCTTCGATTATCTTAGCTGCAGAGATTATGAGCATGTATAATACATCATTTTTCCCAAACGTCTTTCCTCTGTCAAATGAACTATATGTTCAAACTGGGATGGGTAAATAAATAAATGAATCTCCTAAAACAAAAACTATCCATTCATAAATTTATCTAAAATCCTTTCAACAACAAATGGCAGATCATTTACACAGAGTTAGTCATTAAGGACACAATATACAGTATATCACACATACTACTAATCCATCAAAAACATACAATAAAAGGACCAGTATTTGAGGAAATTAAGATCAATTCACTGATCAGGAGACGTATGATGAAATCTTGTACATGCCCTGAAAGAAAGATTGACCTAAGGATTTATCAATCATCCATTTACAATAGTTATTAGAATGACAAAAACCAAACCTAGTGTTTAAAAACTGTGGACATGTTACTACATTGTATAAAATAGAATGATTTGTGTGTTTACAAAAAACAAGAATACATGCTCCTTAGAAACATTGGTAATACAGGATCTTCATTATACCATTAAAGGTCATCATAATGTCAGAAATTTAAAGGCTATCTCACATTTATTATCATTATGGTCAACCTTTTGACATCTCTTCATTTTATCATAATGCTTTCAAATGTGGATATAATATATTTCACGGTTTTACCAATTCATAACCTCTTCCCTTTTTTTCTTCTTATCAATTGACACAAACAGCCTCCAAACCCATTACAAGGAAGCAATGGTTAGTTTGTAAGTAGCATTTGCCCTTTTGACAAGTGGTAAGACAATTCTTTACAGAGTAATCAGCAACTTATCTTATTTTCGTAAACTATATTCTGCTACTCGATTAAGTCTGGTCGTCGTAGTTTGTCATAAGAAATAAAATACATATGCATAGCTAGTCCAGATAATACGAACACACAGCCAAATCTACACATTTTATCAAATCAAGAGATGTATTAATATTTATATCAAATATATTGAAGAGAGGTGAGAAAAAACACTTTAACTGAGAAAGATTACCCTAAAAAATTAAAGATAAAAATGTACTTCATTTTGTTCTACTTCTGAAAGGAATAAAACAACAGTAATTGATATTTTTCTTAAGACCAGAGAGAATTATTTAACGTTCAATGGCCTAACATAAACACTATCTAGTGGAGACAGTGCTGTAATTGAACGTCTCTCAAACAAGAAAACAAAAAATATACAACGTTACTTTATGGTATTGGGTAGAAACCATTGAAACAAAAGGATAAATAGCTCAAAATGATAAATTCATCCATCTGTCACAGTGGTTTCTATAGACTTCTGTAGAAAACACCTCAATGCATTGAAAGTGCATAGTTATGAAGTAAGAGATAAAAGCCTAGATTCTAAACACAGATCCCTTAACCCCTTCCCAAACAATAACAACATTTGACCACTTTGTTGCAAAAGGAGAAATTGCTCGTCAGGAGCAATTTTTCCTTTTCCCACAATGTTTTCTGCCCTATCAAAAGATTATTTTCTAATTTCATCACATTTTGAAATGTCGTCTGCAAACTATTTCAATTTGGGACAGTCGAAAATTTGTTGTTTGGGAAACAGTTAACCCTGTAACATAGTCAAGGGATTTTCCAAATTTTTGAACAGGGGAGATTAATCATACATGCAAAGTTTATTTTCCTACCAGAGGAAGACAGAATCATGTGACCAATGTCTAAGATCTTATGTCTGAACAAGATGGCCACGCCACAAGTATTTTTGCTTTTTTCACCTACTTTTGCCAATGATAGCAACATAGTAAACCCTTCATGAGTTGACAATTGAACAGACGTTCTTCTGCTTCGATTTCTCTGCAGAGTGTTGGACGCAACACTGTTATAAAGTATGGGTTATCATGTACCACCAAAACCGGAAAGTTGTTGGGCAACTAATGTGGGCTACACAATGTGGCTATTATTGGCAAAAGTATGCAAAAAAGCAAAAATACATATTCTGTCATGGACGCGTCCATCTTGTTCTGATATAAGACCAAACATTGGCAACACTAACTAAATGTTAACAAAGTGTCTCATGACAAAAACGATACGGGATCCTCCATCAAAAACTATGCTTCATGTCCTTGATCTATATTCTCTCTTAACCCTTTCCCAAACAATAACGCCATTTTACCACTTTGTTGCAGACGACTTTAGGAAACATTGTAACAAGCAATTTTTCCTTTTCCCACAATGTTTTCTGCCCTATCAGAAGATTATTGTCCAATTTCATCACATTTTGAAATGTCGTCTGCAAACTCTTACAATTTGGGACATTCGAAAATTAGTTGTTTGGGAAAGGGTTATAATAAAACATTCAACCTGAGAACTCACATTTAAACAATACAATCAATTGAAATTGAGAGACAGATAATAAGTTTCTAACAAGCATAATTTTTTTAGCATTAACAGGAAAAGAAAAACATTATTTTCTGGTCATATGCACTGTCAACATTCCGAGATACATTCTTGGAGATGACATTCTTGCATTGGAATCATTTTAACTCTAAATCAACAAGGAATTAAAGCCATGATACTGTATTGAACAATAAACATCAACATTCCACATATATTTAAGCCAATCTACAAGTTAATGGCAAGTTAACTATTGCTTTTTTCCATAAATCTTTTGTAGAAAAATAATGATGACAAAAATGTATAAGAATACTTTTAAAAAGACATAGACATTGTATACACTGTATTCTATCCCGAAATAAACCTTAGACGACTAAATAGAAGGTTTCCTCTGATCAAACAAAAAGTTAATTCATTCTGCAACATATTTCTTCACATAAAGATATGTCTACCTTCTTTGTTTGTATGGTGTTTAAAGTCGTACCAACAATTCAGTTATGTAACAGCTTTCCTTGATCCACCAGTACTAGGCTAGGGCTTTAAAGTGACTTGCTAAAGATCACTCTCATGAAACCAGAGGTGTCGATCGATGGGGCTCGAACCCAGAACCCCAAAGTTCTATCTCGAACCCAGAACCCAAAAGTTCTATGTCCGCCACCTTAAGCACTGGGCCACACAAGACCCTTATATCTACCTACTTATTCTTTTCAAATGCAAAATCTTGTGTTGAAGATATCATTTGAAATTCCTCAAGCCTTATTAATTCAGACATCATAGGTTTTTTATTAAAAAGGGGCATGTAACAGTTCAAATACCATTTATGTAGATCATTGTACATGAGGTATTAGCAAGTTGATCATGTAAAAGAGATTCTCTGACGCTTTTTTGTTTATAAAATCCTTATCTGATCTAGTCATATATATACCCTAAGGTTAATCCTTTCCCAAACAACAAATTTTCAACTGTCCCAAATTAAAAGAGTTTGCAGACGACATTTCAAAATGTGATGGAATTGAAAAATATTCTTCAGGTAGAGCAAAAATCCTTGTGGGAAAAGGAAAAATTGCTTGTTACAAGCAATTTCTTCTTTTCCCACAATGTTTTTTTTAAAGTTGTCTGCAACAAAGTGGTAAAATGTCGTTATTGTTTAGGAAAGGGTTAAGACATAAATTAACCACATAAGCAAAGTAGAAAATTTTGTTATACAAGAACATGTTCAAATGAAAAGCTATTGACTAAAGATTGACTAAATCTACAACAATTAAATAGCACTTATTAATCATTTAATTACACATAAATAGAGTCCGTCTGCAACACAAATTCACACAGAGGACACCATTGACCCAACATCAAGAATCAAAGGCTCAATGCAATTCTATTGGGAATGACTTTCTTTAGTCCTTGGATTATCATTAGAATAGTTTAACACTCATTTCTGACACATTTAAGAGAGAAGAACACATTGCAATGCCCATTTGCTAAAAAATAAAAGAAGCAATTTTCCTTCTTGCATAAGGTCTTGTTTAGATCAAAATAAAATCATCTTTTATCAAACATTTCAACATATGAATACATTTCATTAAATTTGATAATAAAACTTCATTGCAATTAATGGGTTAATTCAATTAACCATGGTTCTAATTGTCAATTATTATTGGATCAAATACGGTGAGATAACTAATTATGTGATTGCATCAACCCATGATTGTCATAACTATCAGAAACTTTTGATACTGGGGTACATGTAGATATCAAAATCACTCACTCGTTAGATTGAACAAATTCTGGATGGTTCATCATGCAAATGATATTTACAGATACTAACAATGTTAATTCTACTTATGTCTCATATTAATCCCATATTAATCAGGTAAAAATGTTATATATTAGTAGCAAGTTGATAATATGGTGTAAAAATAAATACATGACATTCCCTTTCTTAATCTTTTCTCAGGCTTTATTTCAGCTTTAAAACATGAAAATACAGTCTGTAAGACTGATGTGACAAGCTGGCGTTGATGCGAAAAGTTGATAGCTACAGACCATTTCTTCATTTTGTCACAATGTTTTCAGCTTTACAGACATTTATCTAGGCAATCATGTCAACTGCTAATGAATGCTTGTGTTTAATAATGAGAAAAAGGCAGTGTTTTTAGTTATTATGTCTCTACAAGGAAACAGTTTCATCTACAACAACCTAATATACATAACACTACAAAAACAAGTGCAACAGATATTGTTAAAGCTCCAGACAAGAAAGATAACTTTCATGACTTGTAACTTTCATTACACGTATTCACCAAATAGGACTTGGTATATTTTGTAATAGAAAAATTGTTGAAAAATATGTCAGTTAACATACCCCTTATATCTGTATTTTCATTTATACCGTTATCAATTTAAAAAATTCTTTTCAAAATCAGACAACTTATGATACAACAAAAGTTATCGTTCATTGAGTTTGCTTTGGGGTTAAACTACTTAAACAATAATCAAGTTGTATCCGAGTGACAGCTCAATTATCTATGCTCCGTAGATCCCACCCAGTATGACTCATGTCTGTCTGTAACTTGTTCTCATTTCTTCATGCTATGTTGTACCGTCACTGAGGAAATCAGCATTTGAATGATTGGACCAGATCTCACAGATTCTCTTTTGTTAAGATTTGACAGTACTACATCAGATATTTTTGTACTTAATATTTCAAAAAGTTCTATACAGTAAAGTCTTTATTGTGAACACTCATCAGGTTTAATTTGAAGAAATGATACTATTGACCAAAATCTGTCTATATCCCACAATATAACCTTGTTCGTGGACTGCTAATTGGATTATCATTAATTTGTGTCCATTGGTTCTTCTATGTACTGTGATGTTTTGATGGTAGTTGACTCTTGCTTTAACTTGGAGTCTTCATGCTTAGTATCTTCTTGAACAATTTCAGTTGACATCACTTCACTTTCCTTCTGATCCAAAATTGTTCTGCCTTCAATAGGTTTATCTGTCACTGCAGAAACTGAACCATTATTTCTGCTTTTAAAACTACCATTTACACTTGAATCTTCAAAAGTGCCTTTATTTATACAAATACCTCCATCAACAACAGCAGGCTTGTCACATTGATTTGCAGAGATATTATTGGTCACAGCTGTAATATTGTCTTTTTCTTTCAGTGTTTTCTCCACTAAACAATCATGCTTCTTCTTATTGTGTGCATGGTTATCGGATTTATCCTGTTTATCACTGTCTAGCACAGGTTCTACACATTTGTTATAGGTTGTTGGAACAGTTTTTGGTATGGACGATATAGGGCTAGCTGCAATGCGAGATTCAATGGTGGGTGGTTTCAGGGTTGTGTCTACATCACCAGGCTGTGTGGTGATCGTAACATGAATAGCACTTGGTTGTTTAGTTATGTCCTTTAGGCCAGGCACACCTGAATGCTGTTTTGAGGGTACATCAGATATTTGTGTCAAGCGAACATTAGAAGTTTGTGTCAAGGCCACATCAGAAGTTTGTGTTGATGGTACAGATGACTTGATGGGAGTGCTCTTACTGTCATGTGACTTATGTTTGAAATGGCTTCCATCTTTATGTTCAGTCATTTTCTTTGTTCGAATTTCTTCGATAGATTTGTGTTCGCTTTTTTTCTTTGCCTTTCCGTCCCCTGTTTTATGCCCTGAATGATGACGTTCCTTGTGTTTTGATCCTGAGTTGTGAGATTTCTCCACGCTCCCTGTGATACTCGGTGGATGTTGTTTTTTCGGAGTGATCTCCCCTCTCAATGAGGCAGGTACCAGTTGTTTACTGGGGCTCTGACCACGGTCAGACTGGATGTTATGAGACACCTTCACAGCTTCCTTCAGTAGAGTAGGGACATCAGTCAGCACTTTCTCCCCACAACTAGTACCCACACTGTTCTCTCTCACATCAACAATCTCCGTTTTATCTGGGTCCACTCCCTCCTTGTCAAACTCGACACCGCCAGACTTCACAGAGGAATGTTTTAAGTCATGTTTGGATGGAGTTTTATTAGTGTCATGTTTAGCAGATTTTTTATCACATCCAATCTGCCCATGTTCACCTCTAGCCTTTGCCAACTTTTCCAGTTTTTTCTCTCTTGCTAGTGCAGCAGCTTCCTGCTTCTCCTTTTCTTTCCGACGTCTCTCCTCCTTTTCCTGAATCCTACTCTCAATCATGACGCCTTCGAGACGGCGATGTTCCTCAAGCAACTCAAGGTCATTTCTCATTTCTGGGTAGTAAATCTTCAAACGTGCATGCCAGGCCACACTGCATACTGCTGAAACTGTTTTAAACTGATGAACAACATTTCTGGGAATAAAGTAGATGTCATTATCTCTCAGCTTTATTTTTGCATAGCGGATTCCCTCTCTGTGTAAATAATTCAGTTTGGCATCCTCTACCCAGCTCACACACTGAAAAAATAAAAAGACAAAATGCATACCTATATATATTCTCTAATAGAATAAAACATTTAAGAAGTGGGTTCTAATATCTGGCATGCAATTATTAACCGTTTATGTCAACAAGACATTTATATTAGTGGATCAAAAAAGTTAATCCTACATTTGACATGTTTTGGTATGAAATTAAATGCTTGCCGTGGAAGTGTTCATTACCTGGACTGAGGGAATTCTCTCCTTATTAAACAGTGGCCTCAAAAAGAAGCCTTTTTTAAAGAAATTTCCTTTAAAAATGTGTTATTTTCCAGCAAACTGAAAATCACACCCGCTTCCGGATTTCCCACTTCAGAGATTTTTCATCCAAACATAAACAGACTAAAGTTTTTCCCAATTAAGAGGAAAACCCCTGGGATCAGTGTCAATTTCTCTTCAACTATTTCTCCTTTTGTCACAGGGGTAATTCAAAAATAATTGATACAGGTATTGAAATTATTTCTCTACATGACCTACACTGGGACTGACATAACAATTGTCATATGTTGATCACAAATTACGTGAGTGCATAGTATAGCTGTTCAGCCAATATGTAGATGCTGTTAAAAATGCCAAACGAAACACAACATTATTTATCATTATAGTAAACAACATGGGCAGGGCTATAGTGGCAACAAGCCTCAATCTTATATTCATGTTCCTGTAGATCAATAATAAAAAAAAGTCCAATGTACAATGTTAAAGATTCAATCTATAAGGTTGACCGTAGTCGTAATATTTATACTGTATTTGGCCAATTTGATAAACTATGAAAGCAGAGTTCCAGGATGTCAAGAGACACCCATAAAAGTATAAAATTCCAAATAGGGTTGACCAAACGTAAGTGATGGAATGGGCTAATTGATAGGTTGTGTTACCTGTGAGACGGGAGGTTCATGCAAGTCTAACTGGAGTTTGTCCACAACTTTCATAAAGTCTCCTGGATGGAAACATATCACATCCTTCACTATTCGGTCAACATTAGTTCTGCAATAAAGCAACACTGATGTGTTATAATGGATTCAAAATCAAGTGAAACACTTAACCATGCTCCAACATGTAGCAGATCAACACAAGATCACCCCTCATTAAAATTTCATGGGATGATTAATCATGTAAATGTTTCACTGTACCATGTATCCAAAGTACAGTGAATGAAAACAATGGAATTATTAAGTTAATATTATATCATTGAAGCTAAAGGCTTGTTTTACAGAAAGCATACTGGTATCTTGTTTGAATTGTCCTAATCTATAGCCCATACTTCTAAAAAACAAACAATTCTTCAGTGTGGGACTCAGTGGTTGGCAAAAATTCAAAATAACAAAAGACGAGAAAAGATAGCATGAAAAAACAACCTTTCATGACAATATTTGAAAGAAACCATTGTAACAAAAGAATAAATAAACACATTTGGGACAAATTATCCTTTGGTCACACTGGTTTCCAAAGTTATCTACAGAATTTGCAACAAAACGAGCTACAAGGAGTTAAGAAAAATATGGTTAATGCTCATCTATGAATACTGACATAAAAGCTTGACAACAGTTAAAAACACATGTTCTTCCCTTGGATAAACAACAATCTAATAGTGCCATCCATCTGCATCACTATAAAATCAAGCAGGCCGAACCCATCAGTATAGGAAAATATTTATAGAGCCCATTTAAAATTCTGATACATGTAGTTAAAACAGGACACAACACCTGAATAAGCAGCATCCATTGCAAAAGACATCTATATAGGAAACCACTGTAGCAATCATATAAATTGTCATATAAATTGCTTGCTCATGAAGAAGCAATGTAATATTTGTCACAAAGGCTTTTACACTATAATAAAGAAAACATTTTTTTTCCCTATTTTTTTATGTTCTGCACTGCTGTTGTTTTCTTTTTTGACCAGCCAGAGGTTTCCATATGGAGGAGTGGACAAATCATGAAGTCTTCCACCCCTAATTAATTATCAATTATCCCTAACACTATAAACTTACTTTTTCCCACAAGTGACAGCCTTCAACATGCCCACGGCTGCTGTAGTATGTCGATCAAACCCATGTCCTACATGATCCGCATGACATCTCGTTCTATCCTCCACCATCGTCTCACGGGGCTCCGAGGAGCGAGGTAGATACTGCAGGTTCTTCAACTCATTCATACCCCTGTAATAAATGGAAACTCAACACATGTTTTATTTTTCATTTTAATTTGAAGGGGGAGTAATGCCGTTTCATGCAGTCTAAACATTGTTTTTTTCTGTTATTATACGCGTCGCGCGCATGCGCGAAGGCGTATATAGTGATCGTACGGAATCCTTCTTTACCTATAGGGGCTTAATCACCGCCGAGAGTAAGAAAGTAGTTCCAACTTCTATGTTGATTGTAATCTGTCTATAACTGCGTGAGCTCTTATCAAATTAAATCGTCATTTTGTTAAATAACTCTTTCTTCCTTGGTTTGTTTTGGATGCGTCTGTGATGTGCAGGATGGTGATAAAAGGTAATGCAAACTATCCGCGTTAATTTCCAAACATCCTAGAACTTCTAGAAGGTATCTAGCGGCACCGGATTACAGTCGAAACGGCCCGATGTCAAAATGTCCTACGTTCAAAACGGCCCGAAATAAGTCAAAACGGCAAAATTTTCGGTTTAAAGTGTTAAAACAGTGTAAACCTTTATTTGGGCCGTTTTTACTGATTGAAAAATCAACAATTGGGCTGTTTTGACCATTCCATGGCCGTTCTCATCGATCTCCGGGACGTTTTGACATGGGGCCGTCTTGACACGTTCCCACAGTACCCGTATCTAGGCCATGGGATTTCCCCCATCTATAAAGGAATCCCCAGTATTTTTTTACTCAGTGCAGAACAAAGTCCCTTTCTTTTATGATTTGCAAACTTCTTTTAACGACAGGCCTTGTGCCAGAAACGGCTTAAAAACATTCATGAAGAAAAACTGACAGTTATCAGCGATTTTATTTTGTTTCATAAACGCATGACCCAATTTCAGTAATAGGTTTCCGATTTGTTTGTTTGGTTACCAGAGGGTTGGGAACCAGTTCGCTTAGTGAAGTGAAAATACGGCTCCCGATTCTTTGCAGTAATATTGTTATGAAATAAAAAACGACATTGATTAACACATTTAAGCCGTTACTTTTATTTGAAAGCTGATTTTGTAATTGAACAGGACGGTTCATACTAAACAATAAATCTTTCATTTTTTCATTATAAGAAAGAAAAAAAACATTGCCTGATGTATAGCCGGGAAATACACCGTGTTTTTCGTTACCATTACTGACCATGAAGTGAGCGTGTGCATTTTACAATGGCAAAATGAAAAAGAAGATCTATTATCACCTTTTGCCCAATGTATTGGGGAAATACCTCTATTGTTTCAAATCCTGGAAGAAACACTAAATGTAGGTATTGTTGAGTAGATAAAAAAATCACCCAGATTAGAATGTATGATTGTTTACTTTGTTGTTGAGATCATTTTTTAGACTTACATCTCTCCGATCCTTTTGATCTACTCTTTTCTTGTGTTCCGGTTCCTGTTCGTAACACTCGGGCATGCCTTTGGTATGGCATTTAACCCAATATATATTTAATGCACTTTTAAAATTTTTCAATGATCTCTGACTGAAGCTGTATTTGTGCTGAAGTGTTTCTTAAATAACTTGTGACTGTGGCCCCTTGTAGATTGGTATCTTAACTAAAAATGCTTGTTTTCGTCTACAATATCTATTTTGTTGATAACTGGAATAATACTTTTTCATTTGATTAGAGCATTGGGTTTGAGTACCACTGGAGTACTGGGACATGTCTTTTTTGACTTCTATTTTGATTTCTGCTATTCAACAGAAATGTGTTGGTTTGTCTTCAAAAATCCCTTAGATTTCTTTCAAATCCATTCGTACGCACGATCCTCTCAGACCATACTGCGACACAGTTCAGGCCATTCTGGCCTTTGATATTACAGCTTTCCCTTGGATTTAATTTGTCATCTGCATCAGCGTCCCAGTCACTGGGGTAGGCAGAACATCTAGGCGCCTGGGTACCCTTTTACAAAACAGTTTACGTTTAAGATGTGCGCAAGTCTAAAACACCAAATCCTCTTATTTTAACATTGGGCGAAGTATTATTGCAAAGTAACACATTATTGGAATCGTCTCTCAGAGATGCTTCCAATGATGTGTCACATTGCAATATTGTACTTTCATCGAAGGTGCTATTCATTTTTATCAGTTATGACTTACACAAATATTTTCCTTATGTTGTGTAGTAAAATGGTACCCTACTGCCCACCTCAGAGACTGGGGCCCCCGCAGCAGATGACAAATAAACTCAGGATTAAGTAAGTTTCCTGGGTTTCAGAACTAGGCTAGGGCTCTGAAGTGTCTTGCCAAAGGACAATCCCTTGAACCTAGTGATGCCAGTGGGGATTGAACCCAGAACTTAAAAATTACAAGTCTGACCACTTGGCCACTTAATGCATGAAAAAGATGGATGAAGAATAACCTGTTGAAGATGGAATGATTTAGGACCTCAACTCCAGAACCTAAATAGCATTAAAAACAACCATTCAGAATGATTTTCTTTACTAAACCTTTTGAGAAACATTGAAAAAAAAAATCTTAGTGAGAGATCCTTAGTGTGCATTTTTTTTTATAATTGTGTCAAGAGGAGTGATAGGGTATGAACTGCAATATTGGGGGATAACATTATTTAAGGAAAGAAAGCTACATATAAACAAGTAATCCTATTTACCTTTTTCTTTTGAATGGAGATTTGGGCATATCAGCTGTGGGTATCATTTGTTCACCAGGCCTGACCCACAGAATTGGGCCGTCGTTACTATGACTCCTGGACGCCATTCTGACAGAGGACAGCTCACCCCAGGGCATGACAAGGTCAAGAAAGGGGTCACTTTCATACATATCCAGCAACTCAGGAAAATAATCTCCAACTTCTTCCTGTGCGGTACCTACAACACTGAGCTGTAGAAGAGGGCCACACCTGAAGGTCCCTGCATCGTATGATTTGTGAAGCTGTTCTCTATATTTCTCCATGTCCATCGTCTCAATGTCACTTTTACCCATTGTACCTGCCTTAACGGTCATATGGGGGTAGCTGTCTGCCATAAACTCCACAAAGTCAGGCATATCCCGCAGCGCTCCATGTACAATCCCCATACAACAGTTGGCCACACCCTCTTCTGGTTCTCCGTATACAAAGTCCATAAACTCATGCGCAAACTCTCTCTTCTCCTCCTCACTCAACCTGGCAGAAATAATAAAGATTAATTATTTTAGCATTCTTAGTCAGTAAATAAGCATCTACTTGTCACCTCATACAAGCTGACTATCGTACCCAGCTGGAGAAGCGTTTCAAGACAAATAATACAAGACTCTTACTTCTCAGTCTTGGAAACCACAGGGGTACTGGAAACAATTGTTGAATAAATGTTAGTAAAGGTCACTTATACTCATTATATCAAACTATATAAATGATCAAAGGCTAGAAAATGTGGAATTCTTAATCCTATGCACTACTTGCTTTAACATGTAGCAAAAGAACCAACGGCAAAATGTTTAAGTTATTTGCAACAGACTACCTTAAAATCACCATTAATAGACAAAGACGAAAATAATATACATCAGAAGTTTTAAAATTGATGGATGAACTCAGAAATCCTTCCTATCAACAAGAAATTCTTGTTGCAACAAAATTATGGATGTCACTTTCATCATATCACCAATACATCTTATGTATTAGCAATGTTGAGGTATCAGAGAATTCTTTTACACTTATACAGCCTATTTTCAAAAACGATCAGTACAAATAACATTGGAAAAGAAGAAGCTCCAAACTCCTTAAGATTAGGAAAAATGAGACATGACCAAGCTTAATTCGCTTATTTATCAACACCATCTTGGCACAGAAAAATACCTATCCCTGGTTCATATATCAATATGAATCAAGTTCACATAGTATGATTACAGTTTGTGCACTAAAAGGCCAGTAAATAATATTTTTGTAATTCTAAATGGCCATGTAAGCTAAAACGTTATTTATCTTTTCTTGCAATATTTTTCTTAATGAGAGAAGGGAACAGGAACAATAGTTTGCTTGGAAAGGGGCCCTTTTCTAGATAACTTTTCCCCCCATGCCTATTGCTCTATTTCATCACTAATTCCAATTTCCTATATTGTTTGCTTTCACTCAAGAGAATAGTTCCATCAATACAATTCTTACAAGAACCAATGAAATAGATTGAACAAGTTTTCAAAATACTGTCTGAAATGACTATGTATTAAGATTTATACAGCCTGTCATTGTAACCTCTGAATACGGAGAACAGAAAATACTTGAGGAATATTTACCTCTCTACATCATCCTGGTACGCATGACAAACAAGCCCTCCACCATTTGAGTATTGCTCCACATGCATCAGCTTCCTGAATCTGTATCTCGAGACAGTGGGAATGTTAGCTTTCCACAGCTTCTCCTCCTCCGGCTTTGATCCAAACTCTTCGTAAAACTCTTGAGATACTTTTAAACCATCTGTCATGGTTTTAGTTCCATTTTCCTCCTTTTTTGGGGTATTTTTCAATGGTGTTTTCACTTTATGGGAATTCGACATGCTTTGCTGGACATATGCAATGCGTGTAAGTTTTTTATCTAATTGTTTCAAGTCAGAATTGAGATCAGCTGGCACCTGAGTAGACTTCGAATCCATCCTTTTTCTATCAAGATTCACCTGGACTCCACAGTTCACAATTCGCCTCTTTCTATGACTTTTATATTTGTCTGATGATGACTCCGACCTGGAGGATGAACCGTGACTATGGTGATCGCTGCTGCCATGTTTGTGACTTTTATGAATGGATGATGAACTGCCCCCATTTGTAACATGACCATCCTTCTCAGAGCTTGATTTCATATTACTCTTGACATCGCTTCTATCTCTGTGATGATTATGCTTGTTTGACTTTGATTCTTGTTTAGTTGTGGATAAGTCTTGCTTGGTAGATTCATTTTTGGTAGACCCTTGCTTGGTAGATTCATGTTTGGCCGACTCTTGCTTGGTAGATTCATGTTTGATAGATTCATGCTTGGTATTATTTGAATGTTTGGTATTACTTGAGTGCTGTTTGCTTGCACTTACTTGGTGTTTGCTTGGACTAGATTCGTGTTTGCTTGCACTAGATTCGTGTTTCCTTGCACTTGAGTCCTGCTTGCTGGCACTGGATTCCTGTTTTCTTGCCCTTGATACCTGTTTGCATTCACTGGATTCCTGTTTGCTTGCACCGGATTCCTGTTTGCTTGCACCGGATTCCTGTTTGCGTTCACTGGATTCCTGTTTGCTTGCACCGGATTCCTGTTTGCTTGCACTGGATTCCTGTTTGTTTTCACTGGATTCCTGTTTGCTTGCACTGGATTCCTGTTTGCTTGCACTCAATTCCTGTTTGCTTGTACTGGATACCTGTTTACTTTCACTCGATTCCTGATTGATAAGTTCATGTTTGCTTGTTTTTTGTTGATGTTTGTCTTTGGTCTTTTCCACATTATTATGAGACAAATGTTCCTCTTTTCTCTCATGCAGCATTAATTCTTTCCTATGTGATTGCTCACCAGCTTTCAATATAGGCTTTTCCTCTGGTCTCGTATCACCAATCCCTTTTTGCACAATATGCTCTTTAACTTTTGATGCCTCCCCAGCCATAGAATTTCCCAAAACTTCTTTAACACCCATTTCTGATAGAGTGATCTTTTCAAGCCCATTCACTGGTTTCACATATTCTTTACCAGGCTCTGGTTCCACCTTTAATGCTCTAGTCATACCATTGGCATTATTGTTTGTTTCAATATCTTTCACAGAGACAGTCTCTACCTTTGTAAATGCACTTTCAACACTTAAGGAAACATTTTCCGTTTTAAGTTGTACTTTATCTTGAAGGAAATGATTTGCATTATGATTATTCACGTTTGAATGAACTACAGAGTTTATATACTTTTGTTCAGTATCAGCTAATTGATCTGTTACATTATTAACTATGTTTTCCTCCATGTTTTGAACACAGTTAAATCCATTGTGATCCCTTTTGATAACAGTTCCCTCTGCCATTGGATTCATAAAGGCATCTGATTTTTCTTCTTTGTTGAAAAACTCCTTATCTTGTGAACTGTCCTCCGGTTTTACATGGGAATGTTTATGGTGATGCTTGTGATGACCTTTTTGCTTGTGATGATGACGATGATGTCTGCCTTCTTCACTGGATTTCCTGCGTTTCTTGTGATGCTTCTCATTGTGTTCTGGCTCCTCCACTAAAAATGAAACAAGCAAAATAATATATATTCAAGTACTGCCTTGATATGCCAACACATCATAATAAAACATCATTTAATGGTTTAAATACTATTTTGGTTTATATTCTGATGTAAACAACAAAGGGTAGAAAAACATATAGTTCAGATCAAAAGAAAGCTACTTAACACATTTTGAGATCTGTTATGACATAACTCACATGTATTGACATTGAAGGGCACACAGACTCTTGCGCCATTTTGAGGTCATCTTATATGGATACCAGATGCCTGCATCATACCTTTCGGTACCAGACCAAGAACAAAATTCAAATACCTAGGATTTATCACATCTAAAAGAAGATAGAAATGGGAAATGTTGAACCTTTTACTCAGATGGAAAACTGTAAAAGTAATTACAATTGATGATATTAAACTTTCCAAATCATGTAGAGCTCAAACAATACTTAAAGATAGATCACATATGGTAAGGGTGCAGCATGTCTGGTAGTAGGACCACTATCCAATCAGAACTTGGTTGTTTCATAGCTCCTCAAACCCTATATATATATATATATGAACTTACCATAGAGCAAATTGCCTGTGAGCAATACACTACCTTAGAGACAAATAAATTGAGAAATAAGTCACATTTAGTCTGTGGATCAAGGATCAGAAAAGATGTATCTCAGTGAATTATAATGGATTTACAAATGGCATTAGAGCAGACGATTTAGAACAATTAGTGTGTAATTTGCTTCTTTTTAAGACATACTTTCATATCATTTTAAAGTCTGAAATGTTAATTAATCAGTTAATAATCGCATCTATTTGAACCTTTGACAGATTTTTGTCAAATATTGTAGTGTCAAATTATATTTTGCCACCTAACTCGACTTTAAAAAGGGAAAAAGTACACTCACCTTGATTTGCATCATTGACAATGTCAGGTTTGGGGATTTTAAGTGTCAGCTTTATGTGAGGTGTGACTGGGCTGTCAGGTAACTTCACTCTACCGGGAGAATTTGCTTGTTTGTTTTTGTTGGGACTGGGCGAGGATGAGGAAGTATCCGACTCGTTCTGGAACCTCCGTTCTCTGCTGGTCTCATAGTCGTCCAGGTATCCAGAACTCGAGAGTAAGCGATAATCATGCTGTATCCGTCTCCTCTTCCCCATCTCGGGGCTACAGCTCCGCTCCATGAGTCCCGGTGAGGTGTGGATCGGGGACAATTTCGGCCGTTTTGCGTCGGGAGGTTCGAGCTCGGGGGACACCAGTCCGACCTGCATGTTTTTCACGTGTGGCGAGTTTAACCCAGGCAAATTTCTGCTGTGTTCTTGTCGATAACCGGGTGTACAGGCGATGACATCTGTGGTTTCCTTTAGAGGGCTACGTGTTACATCATAAGGGACAGACGACACCTTTAATTCCGTGTCCGTAACGTGTACGTCTTGTTTATTTTGGAAACAACTTGTATTCGTTTCTGTTATGTCGTCCATTTGTGATTAGTGCCCGGATATTATTAAATAAGTACAAGATTGAGAGACCAGATTTCATTGGGTTAAAACCAGGATATTTTCTAGTTTTTAGTATAATTGACCAATCACATTCATTAACACAAATGAGACGAATCGTGACCTCTCTACCGGTGCTCCGTAAAATATTTACAACCATCATTTGCACTCAAATCTAGGTCATTAAATGATAGTTGACCCAGTTTAACTCAAACGGGAAACACGCAAAAACACCATTATTTGAATGTACAATAATCACAAATGGACACCAGAAATTATTTGACATTTCTTTTTTGTCTTTAAGATTCGAAAATGGTTTAAGAATGTCTAGATAATCTATTACTTTTTAGCATAAACCGACATCTAATCCATTTTTATGGACTAAGTTAGTTCCTAGACACATCACTCACGATTCTTCTTACTGGATACAGCCTGTAGATTCCTCGTGCCTAATCTGAATTTGTGAAAGAAAAGATCAAAATAAACCATGAAAAGGTCTTTTGGAAGAGGTCATTAAGTTCCGCTACTCACGGAATTCGAACCCACGACTATCGTGTCTCAAGACCGCCTTTACCAAGCGTAACTACTCAGGTATTTCCGTGATCTAAGAAATACAATGATTTCATTGGATAAACCCGGTGAGTTCTGATTGCCCTTTTACCACCTCTCTTGTCCGACTTCAAAATGTTACTGTGGAACAGCGCTGGCACATCTTTATTTGGATATTTGGAATGGTCCAAACCATAATTTAAACAACAAAAGACTACAAGTTTACATGTTATGAATAATACTAGATTAATAGTGATAATAATAAACGTTTCCATTTTGGTATTTGATGGAAACCATTGTGACAAAAAATTACTTTGGACATCAGGAGCAATATCCTCTTTGAACACAGTCATTTCTGAAAACGTACGCAGCAGATGAATCAATGTATGGCATTATTGAGTAAGGGGCCAATCAGATGTTTTCCTAGTTTTTTAGGGGCAAGACTTTAGTATATAACAGGCACACCCAACATGAAATGATTCTACTGGTCAAAATGGAAATTACTCGGAAATATGAAAGAATGGTCGATCAGCTAAAGTAGCTTCACAAACCCATTTGAAGCAGACGGCTTAACCCATTACCAAATAATAACGACATTTGACCAGTTTGTTGCACACGACCATGGAAAACATTGTGGGAAAAGGAGAAATTGCTCTTAACGAGCAGTTTCTCCTTTTCCCACAATGTTTTCTGCCCTACCAAAAGATTTTTTTTCAATTTCATCACATTTTGCAATGTCGTCTGCAAACTCTTTCAATTTGGGGCAGTCGAAAAGTTTGTGTTTGGTAAAGGGTTAAAATAAATATCGCAAATGTATTATAATTTTCCGACATCTTATTTTAAATGGACAACCTCATTTAAGCACAATAAACAGGAGTTGATATCATCTGCTGCAAATAATTCGAGATTATTTTCAAGGCCAATTTTTGTATGAGGCGTCTCTTATCTATAGACTCATAGATCATTAAATAAACAAGACATATCGATCAAACGAACGGTAGACGCACGGTTGGTGTACTCATGAAAAATTGATTTCTGAAATCGATTGATTTCATTCACGATAAAGTAATGGACCGAGGTTTTCTTGTTTTTCTTTCATTCATTTTTCCACCTTTTTTTTATATAACACTTTATTAGTAATTCCATCGTATATCTGTAATTAAGAACACGTTCATAATTCAATAATAAGGATACTGGTTTAATATTTTCCATATACATACATCATTAAATGCTCTTTCAATTACCCTTTTTTTCTAATATTGTGACGCAGCGCCCTCAACGTGTATAAGTCAATTTTCTGTTCTCATTAACAGTATGGATCCCCTTCAAGTGTAACTTAACTTAATGTCGTCCGCTGTAACTTTGCTTAAACCAGAGGTATGGCTAAAGATGCGTCCATTTTTACACTACTCTGACACTTTTACTGCAGACCTAAAGAAACTACCGTGACAAAAGGATAAATCAATCCTAATGAGCAATAAGACGTTTTCGTCAAAATGGTTTCTGATAAATAATTATTTTTGTTTCTATTGTCTACTGTTGCTTTCAATTTGGACTAATCACAAAGTCCCGTATTGGGAAGGGGTTTATCCAAAGACCTGTTTATTAGTCCGTTCGATGAGCAATTTCGAGGCTACATTTTAAGTCTGTTTCAAGCTTGTATACCACTGACTTTCTCGTGAAGCGTCATCAATGTAAACAAGTACGTTATCAAGTTTATCTTTTCCACATAGAAATAACTGAATGACGGCCAAATCAGTGAATGGCACGGTTTCAAAAGGATTATATTGATTTCGGTGCGCTGTTCGTTTTGTATGTGTAGTTTACGCTTTAAAACCCACGTATTATTTAATTGTTAACGCCCGAGTAACCTTTAAATATCGGTAAAAGTTTATGTGAGATTGAAATTCGTTAAAGATATATTGAATTCGTTAAAGACATATTGGAATTATCTGACACTTCAGGTATAGTAGTAATATACTCGTACTTCTTCAGCGTTCGCAAGTGAAAGGAAATTTATTGTTTGTATATGTATATAGAGGTGAAAATTATATCACAGAGTGTTGGGTCTCGGGAAATTTTGGTGTACAATGTACATGGAATATTAGAATTATGTAAAATAGATAATGAAATATATATTAACATAAGGTCGTAAGTTCTCCGTTTATCTAAAGGAATTGAAGGCGTTTGTTTTCACGGTGAAGAAGCGCATGGTAAGCAACATGCAACTGCGATAAATGTAGCTTTATTCGTGTCCGAGTCGGAAAGTTTGGTGCTAAATATTCGACCAAGAAAATGTCATACTGAGTTTTCCAAAGTGGGTTGCACATTCTTTCTCAGCAGGCAATCTCACGTATTCTATAAAATCGAATGAGATGCATTCATTTGGTTTCAAAGCGAAATGATATATAATAATCCATGATCGTTTCTAATGATAAGATGGGCTCAAAGTATGGTTCCAACCGAAAGAAAACACTTTTTTTCAAATTTGGTCAAGAAGACAAGGTCTATCTTTGTAGCAAGTATATCAAATTCGATTGTGTAGATGCGTAACAATAAATGCAAACGGGGTAATAATAGGAACATTTATTGTATTGATTGCAGATCACCAGCTATCGAGACAGTTTGCGGACGGTGGAGACAGACGGACGACCATGTCTCATTTAGCCATGATAACGTGCCCTATATGCCAGGAGGCGTACAAGAAGCCGCGTTATCTCCCCTGCCTCCACACATACTGCGAGTCGTGTCTACAGAGATATATCAACAACATCTCCGAGATCTGCCAGAAACTTGACTCCCTACCAGCCTCCATTTTCGACACAAAGCCTTATGTATGGACGGGAGACGGATTCCCGTGCCCGGTGTGCCGAAATCACGTCCACGTCACGGCAGATCACGCGAGATCTGTGAATTTGGACCAATGGGCGTTGCTTTTTCCCGTAAACCATCTGATTCTCAGCGTCATGGGGAGGTCGAGTCACTCAGAACCGGAAAGTTACAGCTGTGGACCATGTCATCGAATGGAGGAACCCAAGGCAGCCATGAAGTGGTGCGTGGACTGCGCAGATGCCTTATGCGAAACATGCAGCAAGCACCATCAAGTTCTGAAGGCCACAGCCAAACACAGTGTAGTTAAGCTAACCGAAGTCGGGGATAGGAAGGGGTTCCAGTCTCACGAAGAGATAAACAAGTGTTACCAACATGACGGTAAATCTATCGAGATGTACTGCGTTGACCACAATAAGGTGGTCTGTACTGAATGTGTTATTGACGAGGAACACAAAGCCTGTGATAACCTTATAACGATCGACAAAGTGTCTGGGGAGATACGCGACTCGGCAGAAGCATTTAAGTTATTGGACAAGCTGAAGGAATGCTACGAAGAAACTGAATGCGTTATATTGGACAGAAAACGTAATATAGACAAACTTAATGCCAACAAAAACAGAGTGATACAACAAGTTGGAGAGGCTAGAGAGAACATTAACCGCGTACTTGACGAACTTGAAGAAATGTTTAAAGTGGATTTTGATGCATCACACGCGACTGTGATTGAAGAACTTGAGGATCAGATTGGACGCTG
Organism: Cerastoderma edule; assembly: GCA_947846245.1. Classification (NCBI taxonomy): domain Eukaryota; kingdom Metazoa; phylum Mollusca; class Bivalvia; order Cardiida; family Cardiidae; genus Cerastoderma; species Cerastoderma edule. Next base: position 3,791,442 of record OX401413.1, on the reverse strand, counting down.
TCATTTGTTACAGAAGGCCGTGGAGAGTTCCCGGGGTATTCTACATGCCGTGGTCGAACATGGGACAGACAACGAACTGTTTGTCGTCGCTCATCGTATGGAGAAGGAACTACACAAGTACGAATCCGTCCTCGAGAAACATTTCGATACTGTTGACGAAATCGATTACGACTTCATGATAAATTATGAGATTGAGCACGTGCTTATGGCCCTGGACGAAATCGGCACGTTGAAGGTACAGCGAGTTCCCACTAACGTGTCTCCCTTTGTAAACAAGAAGGCCTCCGCTACAACACGCTTTGCAGCCACTTCCGCTTTCGACGAACGATGCGCAGAACTGACAGGAGGAACGTTCATGCCGGACGACCGACTGCTGCTGGTAGACAACGCCAATGAAAAGCTCAAACTTTTCACCTCCGATGGAGAACTTTTGAGCGAACTTGAACTCAGCTCAGCTCCCTGGGACATCACATCGGTACCTGGCGCAATGGCGGCTGTGTCACTTCCGGAGGAGAAGAAAGTTCTGCTGGTTTCCGGTTCGAACGACTGCATCACCCCGATCGACCAGTTCGTCACTTCCGGTAAATGTTACGGTATCGCATATTCGTACTACACCAAGGATCTCGTAATGGCGTGCGACACACCGGGCGATGATGGGGCCACCATTATTGCAGTGACGTTGTCCGGCCAAAAGGTCCGCGACATAAACATCGACGAAAACAAAAAGACGAGAATTTCCAGGCCGAGCTACGTCGCCACGAATCCATTCAACTCGGACGTTTACGTTAACGATGAATGTAATAATACCGTCATCGGCTTCTCCATGAGCAATGGCGACAGGCGTTTTAGACAGACCTTGCCCTATCTGAAACTACCCGTTGGAATAGCAGCCGATAATCACGGATGCGTCTATGTGTGCGGGAACGGGTCATGTGATATCTATCAGCTCTCCAGTGACGGAGGCAGAATTCGTCTGTTACTGGACGGACTTTCCCATCCCCGCGCCATCGCCTTTGACGCATACGGAGAGCGTTGCTTGGTGACGAGTGACGGGTCCTTCAAGAGTACCGTACAGATGTACAACCTGTCTTAATCCTTTACCAAACACCAAATTTTCGACTGTCCCAAATTGAAAGAGTTTGCAGACGATATTTCAAAATGTGATAAAATTGGGAAATAACCTGCTGATGGGGCAGAAAACATTGTGGGAAAAGGAGAAATTGGTCGTTACGAGCAATTTCTCCTTTTCCCACAATGTTTTCTAAAGTCGTCTGCACCAAAGTGGTCAAATGTCTTTATTGTTTGGGAAAGGGTTTATACATGGCCGCTGTCTCGAGAAACGATTTACGTTGACGTTAAAACAATGGCTTTGAAATGATAAAGCGTTCAAACAAACTATTGAATAATTCAAATCATTGTTTTCAAGATTATCACAATTGGCTTTTATAGAAATATACTGCTTTGCAAACAATTGGGTAAGGTTAGGTTTTGACACATGTAGTTATGTGAAATCTTTTAGTGTCATTTATTTACTCACAAAAGAACGTTTACGAGGTATTCTCTTTTCTTTTCTTCGCACCACTTTTACTTAACTATGTTTAAATGAAATTTGCCAATGTATCTATTATAGAAATGTGTTCTGTATAAGATCTGTTTGAATAGACAGGGAAACAGTCTGTTTCTTGCCCTCAAGTCTGATTGATAACATTTACTTGAGTCTCGATATAAAGATGTCTCCAAAACGTTTTCCGAATCGTCATTTATCAACTTATATTTAGTCTAGCTATCAACAAATGATAAAAGCATACAAACGACAAATCCATTTTCTTATGGAATTGGAACTGTGCCTGGGACATTATGACCAAAAGGGAAAATTGTGCGATGTAATTCATAGTATTTTTTCATGCTAACAATTAAATAGAAAATTATCAGGTCAAGTGTTTGCCGAGTTGATTTATAAATGTGAGCCTGGTTTGAAACATGAACCATCACTTAAATCTTTCTCAGGATGTCGCCCTGCAGTATTGGACATTTAAAATACTTATAACACACACAAGGAGATGCTCTTTGTTCCGCCACGCTGTGTGGTTTTAACTCATTGAACGCGGTTTTGAAGAAAACCACGTCAATATCTAAACAGTAGTGAGTGAATCAATTTTTTCGGGAGAGAAAATATATATATATATATTCAAAATCAAGACACCGTGCAGCCCCCCTTCCGATATAAACTTGAATAAAATTAAGATCATTTATTGTACACGTATGTGATATGAGAGCTATAACTAAAGAAAAGAATGGTTTCGACCCGGATGATCCAAGTTGTAGTGTAGAATGAAATATCTACGAGTACAAAAAGTTGGTTATTATGGAGTTCAGTGCCGTTTCAACAGTATTTCATCTTTACAACTGCAGTCGCCACCAATAACCAACATGTACTCTCACACGAAACAGTTGTCCTAAAGAAAATATGACAAAAAATATTAATCAAATACTACGAGAATTGATAGCAAACGTCTTATCTGTCACGGCAATGTCTGTACCATTGAGTTGGGTTAAAATTCGACTAATATAATTCGAGGGTGCCATAAAAGTAAGATGTACTTGAACACAAAGGCACGTTCAAACCATTTCCCCTCAATACATGAATACTTCTCCAAGCGCATTTGAACTATGGAACATATAAACTCATTGCTGACAAATGAAAGAATTCAACAAGAGCAAACATTCTTGATATTTATATACAAGTGACTCCAAGTTTGTTTAGTATGAAACTTGGCAAATTTCAAGATATCTTTGTCAGATGTATATGATTGGTTTGTCGTCTGCCAACTCGATCGGGAAAAGCGTTAACCCTTTCCCAAACAACACATTTTTGACTGTCCTAAATTGAAATCGTCTGCAGACGACAATTCACATTGTGATGAAATTGGAAAATAATCTTTTGATGGGGCGGAACACATTGTGGGAAAAGAAAAAACTGCTCGTTACAAGCAATTTCTCCTTTTCCCACAATGTTTTCTTGAGTCGTCTGCAACAAGTGGTCAAATGTCGTTATTGTTTGGGAAAGGGTTAAGGCCAGTAATCGAAACATTTAATAGTGTACATGTATCGTATTTCAAGTAGATTCTCTCTATTGTCTTCGAACAAACACAAACAAAATAGAAACAAACAAACAATTCAGTAATCTATTTCCAATGAAATGTTCTGTATTGAATTTCGGAACGTTCAGATATGAGGAACAATCAATCGGTCTACGAATAGACACGCGAGAGTTTTATGCTAGCTCTGTAGGTTTAATCTTTCTCCACAATATCTCACTTTCACAACTCTGCTTCAGGTCAGAAGCCTTTAGAAAACACTTTGAAAAAAGGCAGGTTGCATAATGAGCGATTCACTCCTTTTATAGAAATTTATTCTTAATTTTATGAAGTAATCAAATGATTGTCCATCATGCTATTTTGTCGCGAATCATTTCTTTCATTTTGTAGCAAGCACAATTTCTCATATGGGGAATTGATTGAGCAATTTGATACATGTGCACTTGCAAATCATTCCTCATTCAGTTAAACAATGTCATGAATTCAGGGATGATTATGACACATTTTTTATATAAAAGTCGAGTTAGAAATAATGTACATTTAGTAATAGCATTACCGTAAGAGATAAATACTCAACTTATCAATTTAGTTTTGCAGTGTTTTTAACCTTCCCCCCTATTGGAATCTGTTACAGGTCAATACCAAAGTCATCCATATATAACTAAGCGTGTCAACATGTTCCCCAATCGGAGAATTAGCGACTTGTCCTAATTGAATGCAACAGCACCAAAAGTAAGATCTGTTAAAAAAAATGTTGGGAAGAAACCATTGTGAAAAAATGACAAATTGCCATTAGGAATGTATGTTTTTGTCACCATGATTTCTCAAGACAGATGCAGCAGATGCATCAAAAGGCACATCAGATAGAATAAGAAATATACTTAAGAAGAAACAAAGAGAATATTTGGGTAACCAGGGAGTTTTATTGGTTTTGATGTAAATATATAATTCATGATATGTGGTATATATGAGAAAACTAAAATTGATAAAAACATTCACCAACAACTGAGATAAATAAGTACCAAGGAAAATGCCACTCTAATCAATTAGCCTTGGGTCCCGGCCCATGCATATACACCCCTAATTTGGGGTTTATGCAAGGGCCAGAACGCCAGGCTATCTTATCAATGTATGGAGTTGGTACTGGATGAAAGCAGAACGAGGTAATTTTTTACCAACTACAGGTAAAAGGGAAACAGTGACTAATCTGGATGTAAAGCATTGGCAGAAAACATGCTTAAAGGTGCTTGTTCACAGAAAAGAAATTGAAAGTCAAAATAAAATGTATGTACAGTTTATATGTGGTAGATCTCAAGAGTGAGGCCGTGCTTTTGGAATAAAATACATGTTAATTCACCATAAACTCTTTGAAGAATTTAACAGAAATAATTTTGATTCCAATGGCTTTTTTTCAGTGGGCACCATTAGCATAACTGCTGTTTTGCAGTTTAAAAAAAATCAACTTTTAACATCAAAATGTCCTTACATCTGTGAACAACACCTTTAAATAACAGATGAGAATTTTGGTTTTAATTATTAATAGATACCATAACCTCCCTCTCTGTTTTAACAAGTTCTCCAACTAAGGGTAATTCAAGGGACTAAATTAAAGGCTAATTGCAATACTGTATTAGATCCTCCCCATCTATGAAGAACTTAGTAAAGTCTTCCTTCAAGCCCTTCACATTTATATGTTGAGTAATGGCTATTCAAGACACCCATGCTCAGGCCATGGTGTATAACAAAACATTATACAGGCTTTCATGTACACAGGTACTAGTAAACAAAAGAAATTGTATATGATACTTTATATATAGTACGATATACAATTTCTTTGGTTGCTACTGGTACCTGTGGTCATGTATGTAGAAATAATGAAATAAAACCAAGCACATTATCAGAATCATGCTCAAATCTCAGCAACACATATCACAAAACATGTGAAACAGATCTGCTTATAGTTACAAATTACATTACAATTAAAAACCCACAGAAAAATGCAAAATAACAAGACAGACATAAAACCCTACTGACACGGGAATGTGGAAGAAAAGGGGAAAACGGAAAACAAGGCAAGATGTCAACAACACCATGCCAAGTCTGTTACCCTTATCCCTTTCCCAAACAACAATTTTCGACTGTCCCAAATTGAGAGAGTTTGCAGACGACATTTCACAATGAGATGAAATTGGAAATTAATCTTCTGATAGGGCAGAAAACATTGTGTGAAAAGGAAAAATTGCTCGTTACGAGCAATTTCTCCTTTTCCCACAATGTTTTCTAAAGTCGTCTGCAACAATGGCTTACATAAATTCTCTTAATCATTTGAATTAAGTTAAAGGCAGGGAGTGTGTTATTTCCATGCTTGCATTTCATAATATGTACAAGTCAGCATTTCCCAGTTCTCAATACTTGCTTACTAATCAAACAATACAATTAAACAAACACTAAGTAAAGTCTTTGATGAATCACATTTTCTTGTTGATATTAGCTAGAAACCATTCCATGTGAAAAGGTGAAGTTTGTAATTACATTATATTAAGAGCCGTAAAACTTAAACTTTCTCAACTGAAGCAAATTCTATACCACTATTGGATAAAATGGGAACACGTATGTCATGGCTCATGGGATAACTAAATAGTTCTCTTAAATAATAACAAATCTAACAATATAGAAATTAATATCATTACAAGACCAGATATTTTCTTGCATAGAAAACAAAGCTGAATCATCTACCACAATAATTTGCTTTGCCTTTATAAAACGTCACATAATTATCAGAAAAAAGTAACATTGTAATCTACAGTCAAACTTGTCTTAAGAGGCCAGGTAATGGAACTGAGAAAACTGGCTGTTTAAGACAGGTTGGCTGCTTAACACAAATTGATGTACACTATAAATAAAAAAATGGGACATTCTGTAGTGGTTGTTTAAAGCAGGTTGGCTGCTTCAAAGGATGGCTGCTTAACACAAGTTGGACTGTATCTCATTAAATGTATCTAAACAAAGGAGTGAGGCATGCCTAACAAACTATGACGCTATGTATGATATATAGAACAATCGAGATAAGCTAACATGTACATTCATTAACTATAATCTCAATCTGATTATCTGTCTTAACTACATGTATTGGGTTATGATTCATTTCCTTATATCATCCAAAGGGAAAGAATAAATTATCTAAATAAATGGGTTGTTGTTTAACTAATTTCCTTATTGATACCCAAGGGGTATACAAATTCTTGAAAATATTGTCCTGAATTTAGATTCTCAAGGATTTAGATGGGTCTTAAAATCATTTTATATAGACTGAACATTTATTGGTTTGTATGAGGGTTGTAACAATATACATGTATTAACTTTTATAAGCCATGAGTAATATACATGAGTCAAACTAGGAGAGGTTCTTACAAGAGGCATACTTTCAAGGCTTACTTTTTTTTTTCTACTCTAAGGCCTATATTGTTGGTACTCATTAGAATAATTTCATCGAGACCAACCAACTGGGTACCTACAATATAAGATTTGTCTGATAGTTTTTGAAATACTGCTTGTAAGACTGTAATATGCCCCATATCTACACCCTGGACTAATTTTCTATTATAGTATGTAAGTCAGAATCCACAATCTCTCTAGTTTATCTTTCTTACCATGTTTTTGAATTAGGCAGCATTAAATTAATGATATTTTTTTTATATGGGTTTTACATCACATCAACATTATTTCAGTTATGTAGCGATGCCCGACTATTAATGATGGAGGAAGACCCCGTACTCAACTGCCCATAAGGGCTGGTCAAGGAGGGCAGAACCATCGGCATTCCGTAAGTCAGTCGGGAGACTGCCTCTCATGAAATCCATATCCCTCTCAGGATTTGAACCCACGCGAAGAGGGGCCATGTGATTAATGATAAGGAATATCCTGTGACTGGTAAAAAGTATGTTCGTAACATAACAAAATCATTGGGAAAAAGGAAAGATTGCTCTGCTGAAAATCAAGGTTTCTGATTTGCACCTTTTTATGAAGGGCAGTGAATTTTACTCATCAAAAGGATACTCAATCAATTTTTACAATCATTACACGGAAAGCACAACATTGACTGAACAGTCAACAAATTGCCTCAAATATCATTATTCACAATGGTTTGACCAATCAAATTATATAATCATTTTAGGAACAGCGCAACATTGAATGACCAGTCCACAAATTGCCTCAACATTTGATAATTCAGAACGGTTTGACCAATGACGTTGTTTGAAGACCTTTGAACAAACAAGGTGGTCGTTGCTTTCAATAGTTTTCACGAGGAAAACATTTCTGTTAGACAGTGACCAAGGGGATTGCCAAATCAAAGGATCAATTAATAAGAAGACAATTATTTGCCCAAATCTAGTCTGTGATTGTGGATTCATCTTACTTAGAGATCAGGAAAACCATTGAGACCAATTCATCTGTATACCAATTCTATTCAAAATAGATAATAAAACATAATTATAGTTCTTTCCAATGAAGTGAAACAACTTGATGTTGTTGATTGATGGTTAAAGTTGTAATTTCTGGTTCACACCAGCTGCATGAGACAGACATTTAGTGATAATGAATTTAAGGTTTGTGTGAATATAATGTTCAAACTACAGGGTTAACCCTTTCCCAAACATCAAATTTTTGACTGTCCCAAATTGAAACGGTTTGCAGACAACATTTCAAAATGTGATGAAATTGGAAAATAATCTTCTGATAGGGCAAAAAACATTGTGGAAAAGGATAAATTGCTCATTTAGAGCAATTTCTCCTTTTCCAACAACGTTTTCTAAAGTCGTCTGCAACAAAGTGGTCAAATGTCGTTATTGTTTGGGAAAAGGTTAAGTGACAACATAATGACATAGCTGCAGAGGGAAAAATTCTTATGTGGATGATACCGGTAAGAGAGAGAGAAAAAAATGCTAACGTAAAACAATATCTTTTTGTTGTTCACAAACCCAATTTTCCACCAGGGATTTTCTTGCTGATCAAAATTGATTGCAACAGCAGAATGCATGTATTGTAATAAGTCTAATAGCATCATTTTCTTAGCAATTACAAGAAGAAACCATTTTGACAGCAGGAATAATTGTTTGTCAAGATTTCCCTGTTGCTACTGTGTTTTCCTAATCACTTATCTAAAGTTGATTCAAAGTAAAGCATTATGCAGTAAAGGGTTGAAAGGGTTTAAACAATCATTGATAACCATAAAGATCAGAATCTGGTCAGAATTAGATAAGTTAAGTGAAACAGTCAGGAATCAATATGTACCAGGGTTGTGAGTAAAACGAATTTTGGGAAAAATCTTTATCTATGTTTCACAAGCTATCATACAATTATGGAAACTAAAGATGGATATTCAAAAGAAAAAAAAAAATGACCGAAAGACCATATTCACCAAAGGATCTGCAGAATAATAAGTAAAAACAAAGCCTTTTGTCTAGCTGCTTGTGTTTTAACTTCCCCTGGATAGTGTTTCATTTACCTTACAATATCTAACCCTTCTTATAAAACAAACATCTTTATACATATGTAGATCTATCCTTTAATATTTTGCAAGTAATTTGGGAGCTTTGAGAACTTTGTTTAAAAATAAAAAGTGAAAAAATCCCAAAAATATCACCTTCCATAAGAGATTTTGAGATTAGTCCAAAACAAAAATAACAGCAGCTGCACAACAACGAATTAATTTCCTCATGACAAAAAAGGTGGAAACATTTGCTTGGCTTGACCAACTTCTTCTTTTGTTACAATGATTTCTGAATAATATGTGTTGTAACATATATATGAGGGAAATGGTGGATAAATTGTGATATGAAAACTTTCAACAAATGCGAGTGGAAGAGTATAAGTTTGATCACGCTATTCTTTAAAAGGTAGCTAAAATAATAAAAATAAGCCTTCATTTTACTGATTAAACAAGTACAAAATACAGACAGATAGAAATTGAGCATGACATTTATAGAAGAATAACCTAAAAAAAGGTTGATATGTACAGAAAAAATAGGAATAAAATGTTGAATAAGCAATATCATATTGGTAACTTTTTTCTTTCTTTTTTTTTTAATATGGGTTTTACATCACATCAACATTATTTCAGTTATGTAGCGATGGAGGAAGACCCCATACTCAACTGCCCACAAGGGCTGGTCAAGGCGGGTAGAACCATCGGCATTCCGTAAGTCAGTCGGGAGACTGCCTCTCATGAAAATCCATATCCCTCTCAGGATTTGAACCAACGCGGAGAGGGGCCATGTGATTTCAAGTTCTGTACTCTAACCACTAGGCCACGGAGGCCCCTCTATTGGTAACTTAATTCTAAACTGTTGATACAAATGTAAAAATTGGGAAAAAAGTATGCAGTGATGAACAGAGTATACAAGACTCCATGATAGAATGAACCTTTCCCAAAGATTGATAAACTCCTCTTAACCCTTTCCCAAACAATAACAACATTTGACCACTTTGTTGCAGACGACTTTAGAAAACATTAAGGGAAAAGGAGAAATTGCTCGTGACGAGCAATTTTTCCTTTTCCCCCAATGTTTTCTGCCCTATCAGAAGATTATTTTCCAATTTCATCACATTTTGAAATGTTGTCTGCAAACCCTTCCAATTTGGGTAGGTCGAAATATTGTTTGGGAAAGGGTTAAAATTCCTAGAGAAAGTCTACCCCAAACATTTACAATCTGCTTCAAGTCTTTATAAACCACTGTGACAAAAGGATACAATTAACATCTGGAGCAATCTTTTTCTTTTGTTCCAATCGTATATGCCATACACCTTAAAATCGTATCTGCCATACACCTTACAACCATATCTGCCATACACCTTACAATCGTATATGCCATACACCTTACAATCGTATATTCCATACACCTTACAATCGTATCTGCCATCACCTTACAATCATATCTGCCATACACTTTACAATCGTATATGCCATACACCTTACAATCATATCTGCCATACACCTTACAATCGTATCTGCCATACACCTTACAATCGTATCTGCCATACACCTTACAATCGTATATGCCATACACCTTACAATCGTATATTCCATACACCTTACAATCATATCTGCCATACACCTTACAATCGTATCTGCCATACACCTTACAATCATATCTGCCATACACCTTACAATCATATCTGCCATACACCTTACAATCGTATCTGCCATACTCCTTACAATCGTATCTGCCATACACCTTACAATCGTATCTGCCATACACCTTACAATCGTATCTGCCATACACCTTACAATCATATCTGCCATACACCTTACAATCGTATCTGCCAAACACCTTAAAGAAAATGTAATGTCTTCCTAGATAATTTGTTGTCGCCTTAAGGTTTTAATTAGAACCAATAAGATATTCCCATATGGGGGATATATAAGACCTTACTACATGTATATACTATCTCACTTATACATATCTGTCTTTACAAATCACTGTCACAAGAGGATAAATTGCTCATTACAAGCAAATTATTCTTTTGTCACCAAAGGCTTCTTCCATAATGAAAAAGTACTGTTCTCATGTTATTTTTTGTGATTTGCTCTAACTTTGAATTTGGAGGAGTCATAAATTCCAATTATGGTGGAATGGAATACATTGGAACAGCAATGTGCTTAATGCAGGCTACCAGCCTTATTACAGAACACACAAACAGTAAATACAAATTCAGAAATATGGAGAAATGGCTTTTAAAAATTAAAAAAGAATCAATGACTCAGATAATTTGATATGTCAAGGAGCATAATACAAATATGAAATGTTAGGGATTAAAACTTGTAATAATTATTTCAAAGAAAAATTTCATCTAATAAGGAATTTAGATAAATGTTTCGCTCTGTTTACCCTTCAAACTCTTGTTTTGGCAGTACACAGGAACACCATATAATATCAAAACTGACTTATATATCTAACAACTTATCAAGTCATGCCTTCCTTCTTTCTAAATTTAAACTGTACAGAAGATTTTAGAATTGGGAACGATCTGAATTATGACTGAGAAGAAGTCCAGCTAGTACTTGGTCTGATATCGTATTATTGTATATGGTTATTTGTATATGCACAAGCAGAATGAAAACATTAAAAAAAAAGAAAGATAAACAATAAACAATACACAATAAAACATGTTTGAACTTTAAAAAGTTTGCAATGCTCTTGGTGTTTTAATTCGGAACACAAATTAAATCATTTTGGTCAATAATTAGTGGTGTCCATATAAAAGGGCATTTTGGGGTAATCAAGTAAAGGCATGAAGGAAAAAGGAAACAAAAAAAAATATAAATATAAATTGTCATGTTACAAAACTGGCCATTTTTGTTGAAGGAAGACATTGTATAGAACTGAACACACACATGGACATGCTAAGTAATAGAATGATACACAGTGAAGCCTCTTTTATCCATAACCATATTATCTGGATGTCTCGCAATCCGAACGAAATTGTAAGGGAACGGCATTATTGTGCAGTAATTTTCTTAACCAATTACAAAACAATTACGATATTTGACCAGTTTGTTGCAGACGACTTTTGAAAACATAGTGGATAAAGGAAAATTGCTCGTGACGAGCAATTTCTCCTTTTCCCGCAATGTTTTCTACCATATCAGAAGATTATTCTTTAATTTCATCACGTTTTGAAATGTCATCTGAAAACTCTTTCAATTTGGGACGGTCGGAAATTTGTCATTTGGTAAAGTGCTATAAGTATACATGTGCGAAGATACCGTTTATGTTTTAATGTGTAAATGACTAGGCCCTGCTTCATTAGTCTGAATGATTCGGTAATCCAGAAATTTTGTTGGGAACCGACGTGTTCGGATAAACGAGACGTCACTGTTTCACATTAAAGGGCACAAAACAACTAGACACAATAGAAGTTTTACTAAACTACTTAAGGAAAATATTTACTTTTGTCAAAACTGATCTACATGGATAGTATCTTAAATGATTGTACAATATTGCAATGTGATATGTTATTGGAAGCGCCTCGGAAAGACGTTTCCAGTGATGTGTTACCTTGCAATATCGTTTAGCCCAAAATTGGAGTAAGAGGGAATGTTGTTTTGTACTTGTGCAAATTTTTAGCATAACATTTTTAGTAAAACAGTACCCATGTGATTGGGTGATGAAATTGATGTCCTTTTCATTAATATAGATAAAACACATCTGCCAGTTTATGTTTCTGAAACTTTCCTCAACAGTACTGCACAAAATTTTGACAAGCTACAGACAGCTCTTTAAACATTGTATAAAGACTTAAAAACTTATAAAGATAATTGCAATTGAGCAAATTCCTTTCTAAGTTGTTACATTGATAAACAATTTGATAAAGTTAGAAATGTAAATAATGAACAAAAGTACTCTGTAACAAGACTCTATAAAATGGCTGAATTTTTTTGTATCCATGATGAAAATGATGACATAAAATGATCCTGTTCTGAGCATACTCTCACATCATTTCAAATCAGGCAGTGACAAGTAAAACAATTGAGAAGGACAAATGATAACATTTTCAATGATAAACCTCACATATTTTCTTTTTAATCTAGATACCAAAAGTTGCTGTACACAGAAAGACCTATAATGGTATAGTTTTTATCAGGCACATTAACAGAAATAAATTGGGGTCATTTTAATTTTTCTTTAGTAAGCAGGTGGCCACTTTTCATTTGTTTCTATTAGATCTAATGTTATGTGAAGTGTTTGTGGAAAGTCTATACATGGGATCCAAACACCACAAACATTTTAGTATATCCCTGAACATAACCATGGGTTCACCTTATCTGACCCCCTCCCCCACTATGGATACAAACATGGAATGTTGGGTAAACGGCAAATTAACATTGGAAAGGATGTAAAATAACCAATACAAACAACGACTCATCAAGATTGCTTTGTTCTGCTGATTGATCGTCGGACGGGTATTTTAGATTTGACGGGACTTTCATTGTTGTTCACACTACTGCTGCCGCTCGGAATCCGCTTCCTGACTTCTGCCATATTCTCCTCAATACCCGGGGCTGCTTGAGATTCACTTTTATCCTCTGTAGACATGTTAATGTTTTCTTCCTTTTCTTCACTTTTAACTGTATCATTAGCCATGTCCTTTCCTTGACTTACCTGTCCTTGAACATTATTAGTTTCCTTTGGATCTTTTTCTGCGCTCTTTTTCTTTCCTTCCTGTTGACCTGACCTTGACCTTTCTGCACTTGAGGGATGATGAAAGCACCATACATAGACTGTTCCTATGACCAGTATCGCCGTGGTAACGGACATGAGCACAAGGGCTATAAGGAGACTGTGACGCTCTACTGCCAATATCACATGATCTTTTACTTCATTGAATGTCTCTTCTACCTCATGGGTAAACTTACTGAATTCTGTAAAAAGAATAAAGTTACTTTAAGCATTCTCTATAAGTTACCTGTCTTTTAAGACTATACTGTCTTATTTCTTTTTAAACTTTAATTCATTGGGTTTTCTTTACCAAAAAAAAGAGATATAGTCATCATATTTCACCAGCAGTAGAACATTCAAGAAATGACAAAATGGGAAATTAGAAGTGAAAGAACTAATATCTAGTTTTTGTGAAAACTGTTATTTTGGTTAACTGCCAAAGCTTAATGGTAGATCTCACTTGACTTTAACATTATAAATTAAATATGACTGAAATATAGTGGGAGACAACAAATAGACTCCCAAAACCAAACATCCAAAAAATGTGTTGTCTTTACTTTCTGATTGTCCTTTGCATATTATTGGACAACTCACTTAGTCCTCATTGAGGGAATGTGTTAAAAAGTCCTATAGTACAACTTATGCTCATTGATTTAGTATTGAATACTCATATTTACTGTGTCTCATCATCAAATGGATATAAATGTTAGATTTATGATATGTTATTTCTATTTAAGATAATCATACCTTCCTCGATCTTCATCCTTGCAAAGTGTAGCCAGTAAAATCTTCCTCAAGTTATAATTGATGCTTCATTAACTTCTATTGGATTGTCCTGAAAATATACAACAAAACAGAACTGTGGGAGGGTAGAAGTATTCAGCCTTTACTTTTGCTTATACAAACAAATTCAACGCTCAATTTGGACAAAAGGTCTCTTCCCCTTGCTGACTTATTTATTTTTTCTCTTGGCTCTACATTGTGGGTGGTCATTCGTCGTCTTGTCCTGGTGAGTACAAATAAAATCAGATTTATAAGAACTTCAATTGTTTTTCTTCAAATTTCGCATCTAAAACCTTTTTTTCCCCCATAGACTAAGAGAAGAGATCCTTAAATATTTTGCTTTGCCCTGCGTATAGCTCCTGTAAAAAGCTTTCAATGTCAGGAAAGCACAAATCAAAACAATCCAATTGTTAGTCAAACCAATATTCAGAGATTCCTAATGTTAGTGATATTGATCTAAACACATGAATCACCTCTGACCAGCCAATCGTCCTGACGGTTTCTAAAGAACTTAAATGTGAATTAAGTAAGTTAAACGTAAAAAAACATTTTATCTTGATTAAATATATGACAAAATTCCACAAGGTGTCCCTTTTATTATAAACAACATGAATGAGGTATGAATGGAGTGAACTCGTCCAACGAAATCTAGCTTCATTGTCGTCGAATTCTTTGCTTTCGTAACAAATTTGAGTTGCTCACCTTTAATTTGAGTTCGCAATTATCTCACAGAAGTAATCAATTCGCTACAGAAAACAGCAAAATCGGCCAAAGGATCAGCGAATCTGGCACCTGTTGCAAATGACCGAGATTTCTCCAGTTAATTAGAGTTACTTACCCTTCGCAGGTAGTTATCGACCGAATGCTTTCGGCCGTTTCCGTAAATGTAAATAATGCGAAGGCGGAAACAGACGAAGCAAGTCGAGACAAGATATATTAAAGGGGAACTAGTAAGAAATTTACTACTTCTCCATGACCAATATCTTTCAGAGTCATACGCACTAAATAATAGTAACTTTAGAAATACACATGCTTTTATGATATAAACAATAATAAAAAGGACAGAATGAAACAGTTTTATGAAATCGTAAATGTTTTTATTGACTTTGCTAATTTTGTTGTTTCATTTTATATGATATTTGACTTAGTTTCGATGAGATTGACCCAGCTGATATCATCTGATGCACTGGCGTACCTGACTTTACACACTGGACAAACGTGTGTATACCCAAGCAAAAGAATGGGAAAATATGTGGGAAAATTGCTTTTTAAACATCATTGAAATTGTTTCTTCTGATAATATTCCCGCAAATTCGTCAGAAATTCGTTTTGCGTACAATGAACCATGCATGCCCGCGTTATTATCAGACGTATTATAAGCCTATAGTGCCCGATATCCATAAAAACATACTTTAATTTCGTTAACCAAAGACCTAATTAAAATTTATTGGGTTTTTGGTATTACACATAACATTCAATAACTAGGTTGTTTTCCTGGTAAATATATCAATGTTAACTGGAATCAATGCGACATGATCTATCCATCTGTCACCACTGATCAATTATTAACACGTGAAAAAGCCGTCAGTGGGTTTACACTACTTCTATTCCGCATGTTTTGAAAATTTAATATGTTTGGAAAAAAAATTGTCCTCTACGAATAAAGTGACATCGCCGATTTAGAAAATTACAGAAAGCTAGATTATTGATAAATACACTTCTCATCCTCCTGTCATCATCACGTTGTAGAGATATAGCACACTTATGCTTCAGAGTTATAAAACTGTTAAACGGTTTATTTTGCAACAATGGTCTTTTATGTCCGTCCTGTGAGATAAATGGAATGTGTTAGAGTATCTTGGGCCCAGAATATGAAAAAGACCGACACGCTAGCCGTGTGACGCTAGCAAGGAACCTTTAGCAGCAATGAAGGCCCTAATGTTAGTTTTATAGTAATTCAATAAAAACACAGGTCCGAGAGCAACCCATTCCTGTTTAGAATAAAATAAGTTTTCCAATCAAAGTACTGAAGGCCAGTATGCTTGTTTCACAACTTTTCAATGTAAATACAGGTTTTCAGCATCTTTAAAATGTAGATATTGAAAATGTTCCTTTAATTAGTGATGAGGATTGTTTGAATCATCTCCTCTTACCATCTGTGTTACTCACACAACACTTTCTGTGAGATAGTCCATCAATATTAAAAGAACACTGTGCAAAACTTATGGGGAAATACTAGTTGCTGATAGATGCGTTGACGACCGATTTATGCTTGAGATCCTTTTAACACCCCGAACCAACAAACGACACAATCGCCATTAACCCAATCTTGAACTGGTGAGTTGTCAGGAAATTGAAACCCTAAACAGATATTCTGGTGTATTGCCCGACATTGGTATGTTTTAAACAATAACGTTGCAACAAACGAAACGAACGATTTTCGGCAGCAGGCAACCCAGACACTTGCAGGAAGGCGTGTGTCATATTTTGAATTCATAGATATGCTGTGATGGAATTGATAAAACATCTAGCAGTCTGAATGGATTGCACTTTTCTATTCTTCTACGCACAATACGTTCGTTGTGTTAGAAATACCATATACTAATCAAGTGATACATTTTAGACATATGATTTTACAATATTCACAAGAAAATCAACGGAACGTAAGCAATTTTTTGCATGGACAATGAATAATTCTTATGAATATTAATGTACTATTTTTTTTTTTATTCTTTTAGTTTAAACTCATTTATCTTACATGGATTGTGAAACAAGTTGTTACAACTTAGATTAATCACTCTCGATTCTGCTTCCTGGATGCATAAACAGTACTCGCGCCGATGAATCAATTAAATTTTAAGTCGACATTATGATAATTTTCTGCAAAATTGACGTGTTACTGATTTCCCGAGCTACTTTGCTGCTATACTGACAGGCTATCATTATCGTTTTCATTGTCTTTACAACATTCCTTTCTAATACATTCGCTATAGATAACTTGCAAAAACGTACCACAATCGAATGCATGCAAAGGGAGGGGTATAACACACTTATAAATAAACCAGGGCATTCCATCTTCACGAGTGGGTGACTTCAAACGGTTACTTATACATTAGATCATCTATGTTTGCACAATTTGTTTAGGAAGAGGGCTTTTGGGAAAACAACAAATTGATGTCAGAGTTAGTTGGCTATCCTTAAACCAGGTAAGTGATGCGTTTCAGCTATGGTATATGTATATAAAAGACAATACGGACAAACTCAACTCATTCTTATGCATGCTCGCTAAAACGGATTTGTTATCAAGATTTAGAAAACGGCTTTAACAAAAGAATAAATTATTTGAAACAAGTTTGTATATCACCCACAAGATCCCATATGTGGAAAAGGTTTAAATCGATACTGCTATCTATTAAAAACAGGATTGTATTCGAGGGATATTGTGTTCATGATGTGAGCAAATTTTGCTTTTGTAATTTACGTCTATTTCTTTTTATCAGAAGTGGGTATCTGTAAATATTTCGTCGTGCATCTGGATTTTGAAACTGTTCGATATTACATATAAAACAATATTATTACACCGAGTAGCTTTTATAAACATGTATTTTTCGTTTCACGCTACATAAATTGACTTACTTTCCATATAGTCATACAGTATCGCCTGTACGAAATGATCGTCATATAGATAGGGGTTATGCATCGCCATGAAGATATGAAAGCTGAATACAGAAAACTTATTCTACTCACGGAAAGCTTAAACCCTGTACAGATCTAACACTATTTCAGAATGAATGACACCCATGTTGCCCCACCCTCAATCCCGGGGGTGCCGGGCAGTGTTGTGGACATTCATGCCGTGTTTGCGGGAACTGCGGGAGTCATTCTCGTTATTATCATTATAGCTTTACTACTGAAGAATCGGTAAGTGTGGGCTTCATACTTTCTTTTGGTATTAGTCATACGTGGGAGTCTTTGGTAGAGAAGAATCGGGGTGGGATTCAAGTATAAATAAATTTACATAAACATTTACGAGGGTGCAACCTTTCTTAACCCAATCCTATCCAACATGCATTATGTTGTTCTAATACCACGTGAGAAACATGATTGTGAGGTTATGTCGAGTCATATTCTGTATAAGAAAGCGTTAAAATCATGGGGACGATATTTGGATTTTCATTAAAGGCAGTCTCCCGACTGATTTACGGAATGCCGATCGTTCTACCTGCATTGACCAGCCCTTATGGGGAGTTGAGTATGGGCTCTTCCTCCATCATTTAGAGTCGGGCATCGCATTATAACCGATATAATGTTGACGCGATGTAAAACCACAAATGAATAAATAAAGTATAAGAAAGCTTGACCCTACCAGTCTGCCTTGTTGATATTCTCGCAATATCAATCCTCAATATGAGATTTTTGGACCGATCCATATACAAGGCAACAGCAGGCGACAGAAATAGCATGAAACAAAATAGTTACTTTCTGATGTAGGGTAAAACCATTGAGGATAAGAGGATTGACTGCTCTTAAGGAGAAATTTGTCCTAGCATACTGTTTTCCAAATAGTTCTTCTTAGAGTTATATCTAGACAAGGGGATGAAAGTCCTTTTCTTAACCACGCACTTGTCATTATTAGACGTGTAAGATTAAGATTGCGTGTTACTGCCCATTAAAACAAAAGATATTTTATCTTTTCTTTTACAACTACATGTGACAACGAACAAAAAAAAAATTAGAACACAAAAGACATATTTAGAAACAATGATAATAAATGCAAGAAAATTATAAGGAATCAGCATATGAAAATAAAACGCATAGCATTCCAACAGTATTTTCTCACATTAAGTACTAGGAAGTGAGTACTTTCTCATCCTCTGTTATTACTCCGTGTAAAGTATTGACTACGTGTTCTTTGATTTAAGAAATTCGTCTACCGTAAAGCCATTGTATGTCATTTTTGTAAAGCAAAAGAGTGTCCAAATGCATGTTAACGTTGAAGAACATGCACGTTTATGTTCAAACCTTGTGTATCTGACCGCTTCCGCGTGCAAGTGAATACCATGCTCAGTAACCAAGGACAAATTTTACTTTTATTCTTAACAACCATTGGCTTGTTATCTTTGTTAATTAGATAACAGGGAATGCAGTGACTTATATTGAGGAAATATGATGTCTGAGTTTTACCATTTTCAAAACTATATTTTGACGGACATTTTAATCTGTGACAGTTAGACAGATTTGCGAATGATGCTGAAAAGAAAAGTGTTTCAGAACAAATGAGTTTCTTACTCGTTCAGTTTTTGCCGGCACTTTGTAACAATTATAAAACATCCCATTCGGTAGTCAGATTGACACATTTTCAAGTCTTTTATCGAGTAATCTAGTGCAAAGTCACACATAAGGAAGTTTGTGACTATTCTAAAATCTAAGCAACACCTCTCAGGCATGGGGAAAAAACACCCGACACAGTGCCGGTAATGGTATTTGCCATCGTGAAAGGTTTCATTTCATGTTTCGTTGGTTGTAGTTGTGTTAAAGCGTTTACGTATGAAGGATTTGGTTATGCATAATTGTAATGAGACATCTTGTTTCAGGTCCTTTATTTATTTTTTCTATATCACTTCAGCTTCGCCGATCGTCCATGGAGGCGTGTCAACTCGCCGGGCCTGACGTATCCAGTAACTATACATGGTGTAGGAGGCGCGGTGTTGATCAACTCAGTCCAAGTCTCTCTTCGGCAACCCATTCGGCGATCAGATATCCACACCGGAAGGAGCGAAAACGAGGCACAACGGAAGTTAGTCGATAAAGAACTCACCGGACTTCCGTCATACGAGGAATGCATTTGTACACTTCCGGTCTGTTCACCGGAAATCGGGAACAATGATTTACCTCCCCCGCCACCGTACTCCGAGAAATAACAATTATTATTAACGAATTGCTGGAGTCTGTGATGTTAAGAGGAGCCAGATGGAAAGTACCTCACGTCCCTTGCTAATCAAAGTATTAAATTGTACATACGAAAATCACCATAAACCTCGAACCAGAAGGGCTCCACAACAGGTTACATGTTCAATCGTAAACAGTTCGTACTCAGTGTAAGATAAAAAGTGAATGACTTGTAAAGACAAAGATAAAATGCAGGGTGGTCATGGTTTGAACGTTCTACATGTTCTTATATCTGTTACTTCATTCGATGTGGGAATACAATTTAGACCCATACTTGGGCGGAGTAATTGCTCAATTATACCTTTTAGTATAAATGGAATCGTGTATTACATGTACTTAGTTATCTCGGCTCGTTTGTAGTGGACCCATCTCTATTCCCGATAGCATTACATGGACACGCACGTTATATTGGTCTGGAACGCTAGAAATGGTTCATTTCAATAGTTCAATGCAATCATTATCAACATCGACGTGTATTCGTTCTGTATAACCCAAACAGAACTTTGAAACTGCACCGTATGAAAAGTACCACTATACAACAAGTTAATTTAAAAATAATTGTCAACAAAGACAGCCATAGATGTTAAAATTAAAAAATAAAACCATTATGCATTTCGATAACATCCCTTTGCTAGCAAAGCCGATGTTGTCGGAAAAGGGATGTTGCTTCAGTAAGTAGAGGCGGGAACAACACAACATTTCATTCAGTCGTCCGAAACTTAATTGACTGATTCATTACTTAATCGGATCGCTAATTATCCGATTGATCAATACATTGATTGATTCATAGATCAATCGATTGTTTGGTTCGGTTTTTAAAATTGCGTCTTCTTACGTCCAATCACTATAAAATAAATAATTTATCATAAATAGAAGAAGACGCCAAAATAAGGGTTTCGTGTAATCGATGTGTTTACGTCTATCGGCCAGGGGTACAGACATTTAATGGGCGTAGGGCTGTCACTTCAATCAAGTATCTTAACCCTTTCCCAAACAACCCATTTTCGACTGTCCCAAATTGAAAGAATTTGCAGACGACATTCCAAAATGTGATTAATTTGGCAAATTATTTTCTGATAGGGCAGAAAACTTGTGAGAAAAGGAAAAATTGCTCGTCACGAGCAATTTCTCCTTTTCCCACAGTGTTTTCTAAAGTCGTCCGCAACAAAACGGTCAAATGTCGTTATTGTTTGGGAAAGGGTTAAAACATACTGATAAACCCTCTATTGTGGGTAGTCTGTAGCATCCTTTCGATGATAAGTACCCACAGCAAATTATTAAGAGAGGACTTTGTCTAATGCTGTCATAACATGTAGTCCATTCCTTTTGTTTCTAACATTACAATATAGCTATCTTAATTAATACCGAATATCATTACATATTTGTATGTCTTGTCGTGTGCTCGTTTGAATTTTGAATGTTTACATTGAATGCAATAAAATGTTATTAAACTATATCATTTAGAGAATGAAAGATAAGTTACAAACAGAAAATGCCTCTTTAATGTCAGAACCCAAGAGTTGTTTTCAATAAGTGAAAACTTTTAGCAGCTTCATGTATAAATTTCTCAAATCGTCCTTGCTACAAAGAATTGGAAATTCACACATTTTAGTAAATATAGTTTTATTTTCGTCTGTAAAAGGACGCAAAAGACATCTGCACGAAACAAAAATATAACACTTCTTATTGTTAGTGGACTACGCTGTTTAAAATAATCTCAAACCATGAACAAAATTAAATACATACATGTACATTAATAAGTATTTGCTTGAGATTGCCATACAGTTTTAAAATATCATCAGTTTTTATGTTTGTATAAGACTTTATTCTAGTTAACCGGACTATGCTGATTCTGACCGAGAAGTCTTAACCCTTTCCCAAACAATAACGACATTTGACGTCTCTGTTGCAGACGAGTTTAGAAAACATTGTGGGAAAAGGAGAAATTGCTCGTAGCGAGCAATTTTTCCTTTTCCCACGAGTTTTTCTGCTCTTTCTGAAGAATATTGTTCAATTTCATAACATTTTGAAATGTCGTCTGCAAACTCTTTCAATTTGGGACAGTCAAAAACTTGTTGTTTGGGAAAGGAATAAAATACCTCTGTGACTAAAGGATAAATCGCTCATCATGATCGATGTGTTATTCTTTTACAATGGTTTTTACATTAAATGGAGAAAACGTTTTTTTGCAGCAGTCTGTCGTTTCCTGTCGTTTTCAAGTTGGACCAGATTCATATTCCCCCAGACTGAGGTATTATATACACTGTATTGTAAAATAAAATCAGACTGAGTAATCAATATTGACAAACAAACAAACAAACAAACAAATAAACAGACAGACAAACAAACAAGACATCTTCATACATGCTAAAAAAAGTAACACTTGTTATGATATAACACTTAACCCTTTCCCAAACAACAAATTTTCGACTGTCCCAAATTGAAGGAGTTTGCAGACGACATTTCGAAAGGTGATGAAATTGGATAATGATCATCTGATAGGGCAGAAAACATTGTGGGAAAAGGAAAAAATGCTCATTACGAGCAATTTCTCCTTTTCCCACAATGTTTTCTAAGGTCGTCTGGGCATCGGTCTTATAATGTAAGTTAAAAAATTGATATGAGTTTTTCGTCATATTTTTGTAAGTTGACATGTGCATTTTAATAATTTGATGTTTATTGAGATTCGATTACTCAAGGAGGCTAATTGATTGTCTCATTGATGTTTAAGTATGTTTCACTTGCGGAAATTTTGTGACGTTGACTCACTTTTTTTTTTCTGAAGTTGTATTGCATTGGGTAATTCCACCGGCCTTAAACAAGATTTGGTAATATATTGATCCACAGAGAGCTTACCAATAAAGGCATTTAAGAAACCAAATTTTGAAGGAAAAAACACCAAACAAAAAAAACGAAAAACAATTGTTTCATCTTAACCTGTGATCAGTGTAAATCCTGAGAGGGCTTTTCTTGTATATTGCTATCTTTGTTCTAATTACATTTGTTCAGTTTTATAACGACTAAGACCGGTACGAAAGAGGAAGTTGCTACCAACGGACATATTTTCATATTGTCATATTAATGTTTCTAAATCATATTGCAATATAGAAACATATCAACATCCTCCTACAATTGCCATCAGTCACTGTATTCAATTCGAAGCCGTTACATTAATCCAAAACGGTGTTGTATCTGCTTATTACCCGGCCGGATAGACCGACCCAGTCGCTCGATTCTTCCAGTAAGCGTCATCATCCTTCATGAGATTCCTCTCTATAACGGCAAACACCACTACCGCCGCCATGAGGGCGCCAAGCACAGAAAACACGATCAGTCGCTCGGCGCGAGTGGCCAGTTTACGCGCCATGTCTATATCCCCGCGTAAAATCCCGGCGTGGAATTCCTTCTCGCTTTTAAACGCGTAGTACATCGCTGGAATACCGATGGGGAAGAAAACAACCACTGCGACGATCGAAAACGCTTGTATAATCTTGATGTTGCGGATTTTCAGCGGTCTTTCTCGGTGACGGTGCGGTGCAATATCGCAACATTGCTGGGTCCGGATCACGTGCACACCGTTTGGTTCCCGTACTACAACAGGTTCCTGCACGATCGTTGATTGGCCAGTCCGGTTGCTATAGTGAACCGGATATGACGTCACGGTAGATGCTTCAGATCCGCGAACACCATTTCCGACAGATTGGCTCGTGTTTGAATTTGCGGAAACGCCATTTGTTGTATTGTTATTCGATGTTTTATTTTCAGTAGATTCCTCCCCATTATCATCCTCAAGTGCGGGATTAATGTAATCTAATGACACGCCGCCATTTTGATCACCATGGTTACGATGATCCCCCGGTTGTAGATGGGGCTGGAGTTCCCGGTCAAGCTCATCATCGAGAACCAGCACTGAGCTGTCTTCGTCCTTCTCATTCTTCTTGGAAGACATGACTTTGAGATTCTGAATATAAACGTTAAACAGACTGATTTATGGCTTTGAAAATGAATAAATGAACGAACGAACGAACGAACGAACGAACGAACGAACGAACGAACGAACGAACGAACGAACGAACGAACGAACGAACGAACGAACGAACGAACGAACGAACGAACGAACGAACGAACGAACGAACGAACGAACGAACGAACGAACGAACGAATTAAATGGACTTGAAGTCGTATCGACAGACACTGTCAGTTAGCGCGCAATGTTTTGATCTTAAACGATAAAACAAAACATTATTCACCTGTAATTATAACTCATTGTATTTAAGTTATCATTTGTAACAAACAGCATTATCGTGCAAAAGGTTAGCAAACTAATTTCTTGTTAGCCGAAATTTTACACAATCTATATAAAATATTCAGAGAAAGGTAAGGTTTTTTTTTTGCTTCCCATTGGTGTTTTGCTGTCACCGTGAAATCAAAAACAGTTTGAGTAAAGTGGTGTCGCTGATCAGTATATGAAGATTGCCGGATATACACTGACCAGCCTTTCACCATATTAACGTAGTATTTCAACATTGCTCTTAGATTTAGCCTGTTCCGTTTTATGTAGTTTTGTGACTGTTCTGATTTGGAATTATGACAAAAGACTACATTCGTGAAAAAGAGCAAATCTATTGTCGATGTGATTTTCTGAAGAAGCGATTGTGCCAAAGTAAAAACTGCAAATAAGTTATATTTCGTAATTGAATACGTAAATAATACTTTGTAAGGGTTCTGACAGTAAAAACAGAACCAAAATCTGTTTAACGTAATTTGCTTTTCTCAGGCTAAAACGGTTTAAAGCGTCTAATTAGCCATTTACCGACCATTTTTACTGGAGAAAAATCATTGTGAGGAAAAGGTGGAATTGCTGAAAGGAAAGAAAATTGGCTTTACAATGGCGTTCAATTCCTCGGGAGATTAGCTTCTTTAAAAAACAATACAATTTCAAACGACGTCTGCAAGCATTCAATGTGGGCTTGTACAAAAAGATCCTTTGATAAATAGCCATGCAACCAAAAACCTAAATCGAAAACCTTACTCACCTGTAAAGTTGACAAAACAAGTCTATATCAACAATATCAATTTGATCATTCAAGGTTATTAAGCAAGTCGAACTTCAAATTTCAACAGCTTGGTTGATACTAACGTTTACATATAGATACACCCTCTATAGTTAGATCGCATGTATTTTATATCACTTCTGCTCTGATCCTTTGCATAACCTTTCCCAAACAACAAATTTTCGACTGTCCCAAATTGAAAGCGTTTGCAGACGAAATTGCAAAATGTGATGAAATTGGAAAATAATCACTTGTAGACAAGAAAACATTGTGGGAAAAGGAGAAATTGCTCGTCACGAGCAATTACTCCTTTCACCTCAATGTTTTCTAAAGTTGTCTGCAACAAAGTGGTCAAATTATTGTTCGGGAAAAAGCTAAATCATCTTGGGATTCGTAATTAAAAAAGTTTGCCACAGAAACAAAAACAAATATAAAGTAATTGTTTGAAAAGATGAGAAACTGTTCATCCAAGCACTATCTCATTTTTAAACAATACGTTACAACCCTCCGAAGAAATTTCATCGATTTGTGATCCAGTCTCAAGTTGTGTGTGTTACGTTACAAACTATCGAGATTTTGAACGAAAATCAAATGTATGTATTGGGAATAGTTTAATAGTTAACTTATGTACATGTACATTTATAAGTTCAACTAGAAAGCGGTAGCCTACACCGGAATCTAAACCTCCTCACTTAAATACTTGGACATAATTCTCTATGTGATGTCGGGTGAAGAGTACTGGTGTTTTATAGGCCATATGTTGTAAGTTCCGATTGAACTTGAAAGCTTCGACAATATAAACGGAATGTTCGTAAACCAGGATATCGATAAATGTATCTTAGTATGGTTATACTTACTTAAAGGTTCTTGTTCACAGAAGAGAAAATTTGAAAATCACAATAGAATTTAGTTGAAACAATACAGTGTTGTCTTGTTGTTTGGTTTACGATTAAAAGTAGCTATTTAAGGCATAAACAATTCAGGGAGCGTTAATGTATCTAAGAACGTACAGTTCATATGCAGTAAATCTCAAAAGCGATGCCACGCTTTTGGATAAAAACACGTTTATAAATTGTATACACTCTTTTAAGAATGGAAAAAAGACGAAACATTTCTGCTCCCGAGCACTATTCTTCAGGGCGTATCTTTTGACAGTACAACTGTCGTGCAGTTTTTAAAGAAAGTGAATATTTTTTTTTTCAAATTTGTTCTGTGAACGAGCACCTTTAACAAGTTCACTGCTCTGGGTGAAATCGTATAAGGTGACATCAAGATGAACCGATATGCTTCATCAGGTGAACATGAAATACCAAAACTTAGTTTGTATGACTATTAAATAAACATTAAACCCCAGTTTAAGCAGTGAGCATGGTAAGATGATCAACTTGCAACCACTGGGTCTCTCTGGAAGGGTTCGAGTCCCTGCCAGGACCGGACTCCGATCTTCATTAGAATCGGATCTCTCGGGATTTAGAGTTTATCCGAGATGTTTGGTGATGTTTAACCACTCGCCCCGTAAATCCCCCCATTTTGACCATTATGATGACCCCGTCTGCCGCAGAACTATTTAGAAACCACTGTGGACAAGTTTTCCGTTTGTCACATGGGCTCTACGAAAACCTTCATCTTTGATAACATGCTTTTTCCCTCGTATTTTTTGTTTGTTTACTGTTGATTTTATTTTCTTCTTCCGTTTCTTTGGTCATCTGCTCCAAAAGTAGATAAACACGCATGTTATTTGAAAGAGCAGACTTAAAACTCTATTCAGTTTCTGAAACTTCTTAATTGTCCAAGTTTCAGAAGCAACTTTTACAACAACATGACACTGACAGTGGACACACACCAACTGCTCATACCTAGTAAATTCTTCACTTTCATCTAGACATTTTTCTCTCATTCACCGATAGCAAATGTGGGTAAAGGGTGAATTAAATAAGTTTGTAATGTGCTAATGCGATAGACTAGTGACGGATGTCCTGAATATTATACAGTAAAACCTGTCTTAAGCAGCCAACAAAAATGCCATCAGATCTGTTTTTTGAGACTGTTGACAGCTTAATACAGCAGGCAAAACATGAAGAAAGCTCCTGCAGGAAAGCTTCTGCATGTCTTGCCTGCTGCATTGAGCTTCAATGCTGCTATGCAGTCATATGTATTATATGTTTAAGAGTGGCTGCTGTAGACAAGTTTGACTGTACTCGAAAGCAAGAGTCTGTACAGATACATGTAGATCAGAGACATAGATATCTATGTATCTGATGTAGATAGAATAAAAGCCAAGTTTTCATTAACATTTTATACCCGAAATCCCATGCAGTCAACATTTAAGTTGTTTTTCCCTAGTCTCAATAATGATCCGTGACTGAAGTTTTTTTTCATCATTTGAAGGCGTCAGTCAAAATAGCAATAGCCTTCGAAATCAGTTATCTGGACTAGGTTTTCCCATAATGTATTTCATTCCACCTGAGCGAGATCTATGGATATCAAAACATAAGTTTAGGATTTTATAACATGTTCTTTTATCCTCTACAAAACCGTTTATTTTGGGACGACCCAATTAGCCAAGTGTCCTAGTTAAAGAAAAGTTAACAAATACTATATTTCATCAACGTACTAATTTAAAACATACCTGTTGGAAAGAACGGGTTGATATATAAAACTACGCCATCGTTGTCTCCAAAATCCGACTTTATAAAATTTAACGATTAAACGATTAAACACACAGTTTATACGAGTTGTTTTGTCTTTCAAAGGTTTTATTTACAATTTTATGTTTACGTCACATGTCGAAATACCTGGCCGACAGGTGTCGCATAGTAGTAATTAACCCTTGATAATTCGCGTTGTCGGTAGGACTAGAAACCTCGATTATCTTACGAATCGTTACTTTTAAAAGTTTGTGAAGAAAGGAAAAGAAAAGGGTTCGAGAATGTCAAGAGATAAAAAAAAAAGGTTTCAAATGAATATCTCCATGGTTACACATTTCTCTGGAGAGTCTGTAGTTGACGAGACGAAATCGCTAGTTTTGGTGGGTGAAGTGTAAGGCTCTTACGTTTGGTTAAAAATTTCCGGTACAGAATTATCGGCCCAAATCGGGTACGGTTTGACAAAAAAAGACAATGATTACTCTTTTGCAATTCTTCATTTTTGGCAATTGCTCTATAATGGTTTGGCAGGCTGTACACAAGCTCTAATAGATAAGATGGTCCAAATAAAGACTCATTGTTTAATTAGCGTTAAAATTAAGATAAGCTGGAAGATGTACAAGTTCAACCACAAATTGGAATTTTCTTAAGTTAATGGTCAAAGGGGAATAACCCACTGTTATCTTTTGGATATGTCTACGACAGAGTTATACTTCTTAAAACTTTAGTAAAATTTTGAAAGTATTCATCTGACGTCGACTGAAATCGAAATAAAAATGAAAGACTAGACTTTCCGGGTGAAAGGGTACGTTATTGAAGATAATAACCTTGAGTGTAGAGGAAAAGTCGTATTTCAATTCTTGTTTTGTAAATTATCTATAGCACACATTGCATTGATGCCAATGACTTGGAAAGCATTATATGCAGTACTGGCACTGAACTATCCAGATCATAGAAAGATGGAATCATCACCACAGGTAGATTGCTTTAGTAACAATGATGAGACTTTTAACTCTTTTTCAATCCAACACTTTGCGAGATATTATCAGAATCGAATGAATATTCGTTTTGCACGACACGATTAACATCTACTAGACCTTTTCCGTATTTCTACATAAATATAACTTTAACAAAATATATGTAGCAGACGATGTTTTGAAAACCTTGAAGGAAAAGAAAAATCTGTGAATTCATGCAGTTTTGTTTGATATTCAGTTAAAGGACTTTCCATGTTGTTACTCAAATTTGATGTTTAACATAAGCGTTCACAGACCAGACGCTAGACAATTTGTTCTTCCCTTTGATTGCACGAATTTAAAGTAGAACATTTTACCCAACAGCATAGTGTCTGTGCTTAGTCCAGATTTCTGGTCTCGAAGGCTTTTGTTATATTGACTGATTCAATATGAATGTCAAAATGTTAAAAAAAACCTTCGTTCATGCAGAGAAACTAAACATTATCTATGTCTAAGGCTTATTATTGAGACTCTGTCTGCTTTGTCTGCTTCCTGGATACTAAACCAGTAATCGCGCCGGTTTGTGTTATCTGTCATTTCTTCGCATTGTTAATAGTTTTCAAGCATTTTTTTTTTACATGATAATCTTTTCAACCAACGCAAAGACCTCATAAACATGTTAATTTGGCTTATTACACGCCTTCGAGAACCCAGCTCAGTATCAGGAAGAAGAATAACTCTGGTTGGCATCAGGTTGAATATTTGTAGCAGTTACATCCCCTATCAATTTAAGTTAGATTATCTGAATTCACTTCCGGTTTACAACAAACAGGTAATTTTTTGTTAACTTTTTAAAAGTTTTAAAGTTTTCCTGCGTAATACGAAGTCATCAAAACGTAAGTATGTGCCTTTCTTTGTTATCAGATGATAAAAAACAAACATGACAAACACTGTTGATCGTCATATTTTTAACAAAACAGAAAAAGAAACCATAGAAAGTTGTGGAAATATCAATTTTCTATCACTCAGGTAAAACAGCTTTGGTAACTTCGTTATCACTAAACAAACATGTTTATCCACAGGGAACGAAACAATAATGTCATAAATAGCTCATGCATAGACAAGTTTCACTTCCTGCCTTCGAACAGTTTTCCCCTTGATACGGATGTGACGTACACTATGACAGTTTCCTTGGTCTAACTAGGAAGTGTTGTACGAAATTCTGTCTAGCCCAGCCTCAACCTTTCTTTGTGGGATCAGCATATGTGATCGGGAACTAATTGAACATCAATCATGAGTAAAGTCAGTATTCAGTTAATTTTTCATTTGTTTGTCGATTATATTGTGAAACTTTAAAACTTATGTCTCTTAACTTGGGAAAATTTATAAACAGGAAACATATTTTGGATCATCATTTAACAATTCCTATGTGTTAATATTTAGATATGTATATTGTTTTTTTAGCAATTGTGACAATTCCATCTGTAATGTGCATTTTAGGAAAACACAATTTCAATCTTAAGAAACTAAACAAAGACATGAATGTTGATTAACAATGACTATATGACAAAGATCCCTATGAGGAAGGAGTGAGTTTCAAAGTCATGTTTTATCGGCCTATGTTATAGTCATAATTGACATTCAACGACGACATAGTTTGTTATTTGGTGTTATATGCGAAATAAAAAAGCATATTGATTATTTGATGACTGTCAGTGCACCTATCCATGCATCACGACATTTCTTCCCCAGCTTATTTCACACAGCATCTTTTTAACCTATGATTACTGGTGTATTGTCCAGGAAGCAGTCATTGACTGTGACATGATGAACTTTTTCATGCCTCACAATCGATTTAAAACAAATTGAGCAAACAAACAAAAGTAGAATACTCATGATCCGCCATTTCTCTCACCAGATTACTTGGGTTACCAACTTGGTTTTAACTGGTCGTAGCCTGAACTCGCACTTAAAAACGAATAGTTTCGGGCCACGCCGGTGTATACTGAGAACAACCTAAGTAAATCGACAGGAGATTGAGTTTTTAAAGGGCGGATTATGGGTACTCTACCTTAATCTAACTCTCCTCTGTGTTCCAGGGGAAGATGCCGTTTGGAAAGAGCAAGAATAAGGGAGGTAGCAGCAGCACCAGTAGTAATGGGGACAACATGGATATTGGGGCTCCCTACATGGTACAGCACAACTTTCATGTGGGCTTCGACAAGGTGACGGGCGACTTCAGCGGGCTTCCACCTGCCTGGGAGATGTTACTCAGCTCGTCCAATATTACGTGAGTACAATGAAGCCTTGTTAATCCAGACCCCCATTATCCAGATGCCTCGCAATCTGAACGAAATTGGAAGGGAACAGAATTATTGTGCAGCAATTTGCTTAACCAATTACCAAACAATTACGAAATTTGACAAGTTTGTTGCAGACAAGCAATTTCTCCTTGACCCACAATGTTTTCTGCTATATCAGAATGTTAATTTTGAATTTTATCACGTTTGAAATGTCGTCTGCAATTTGGGACAGTTGAAATTTGGAGATTGGTAAAGGGGTATAAGTATACACATGCATATAGACCGTTAATGTCTAAATGTGTAAAAGACCATGCCCTGCTTCATTAGTCCGGATAATTCGTTAATCCGGTAATTTTGTTTGGAACGGACATGTTTGGATTAACGAGATATTACTGTATCTTAACAAAGTATTCTAGTTATCAGTGGTATACCTGCCTATATGAACCATATACATGTGAATACACATTCCAAGGAAATTAAGGGGTCCTACGTGGTCCAGTGGTTAAGCTCACACACTTAGAACACAGGCGTCCCGGGTTCAAGCCTCACTGACACCTCTGGTTTCGTGGTAATGACCTTTGGCAAGTCACTTCAGAGCCCTAGCATAGTACTGTTTGATCCAGGAAAGCCATTACATAACTGAAAAGTTGTTGATACTGCATTAAACACCATACAAACAAACAGATCCCTGATAAAAATATGGGTTTATTTCAGATATATATCATTGAAAATAACTCTTTAAGAACTTGTACATATTTGTCAGTAAGTGGGTATACATGTACTATGAAATTCAGCCCTGGGAGCACTCCTAGTTATAGTATCTAGTGATCACATGGTATGAAATATTTCTCTGGTTATCATACATGTATCCTGAATCCTTTCCAGAATTGATTTGATATATAGGATGGTCATTTTATCTCAACGGTTTCTATGTATATTTATCAGTCATCTTGTTTCAGCATTAATATCTTTATCTCTGATTATTTGATTTAATCTTATCTACTGTACCATACTGTAATTAAAGGGAAGTAAAAGAGAAATACCACGCAGGTCATTGTACCAATAAACTGGGATATAGTATTATACACTCTAAAGAAATGAATTATGAAATCTAAATCCTTGAATGTTTCTGATTGGTTATTAATCATTCCTGCCGAAAAGAAAAAAATGATTTTAAGATCAAGAATGATTAAGTGTTCAAAATGGCAAAATTAATTCCCCAGTATGTCCAAAGGTAGGATTACAAAAGGCACCTCTCCAATTGGAAATTTCTTTAAAATCATGCAGTTTTCCCAAAATTTCAGTTTCATTATTCTGCTTTTTGATTTTTCAATTCAGGCCTAGACTTCTCCCAGTTTTAAGGAAACTATGCCATGAAAGGCCCTTACAGAAATGTGAATAGAATTTTTTCTGAAATTTACTAGATAAACATAATATTGGCAAGTGCAGTTCAACAGTATTGTCATTTACAGAGAAGTAATTTAAAATTAGATTTCTCAACCACAGGTCCTTTTCTTTTAGTGATGGCTGAAGCTATTAAAAGCTTGACATTTTTCAATGAATGAAGGGCTTCCTTACTAAAGAGGGAGTTCCCACACTTCACTCCATTCGTGGTCATTCACAGACGACATAATTATAAACCAGTTATTCAAACAGCAACATTTATCCCTGAAAAACAAAAAATAATTTTTCTGGCTTTAAATTCGGAACACAAGGAGCAATGAAAATGTTCATTTATAACTTATTCTGATTTTGTCAAAAGTTGACAATGTTTTCAAATGATTTTTATAGCACAGATGTTTAATGCAACGTCTATAGGAAAAGGGTTGAAATGAGGAAAAAGATGCCCTTTTTCTATATCTTCCTGAAACATTACCCCTTTTCCTTAAGATTATACAGTGTATCCATCATTGCCATAATGTATATGTGTAATAAAAGTTGATGTCCTTCACAATAACAAAGCATATATCCATTTACCTCATCATAGTGGAGAAGATGGGGCTTTCTGTTTTATAAACTTGATTGAGCCTTCTTCAGATGGTTAAAAAACCAATTTTGATAAAAGAGTGAGTTTCTCATGACAAGTTATTTTCCCCGCTTGGCACAATGCTCCCTACCCTTTAATTGGAAAGAAAATTATGATTTTCAAGTTGCATTATTTTCATTTGTAGACGCTTCCAATTTGGCCACTCCCAAAGTCTCTTATTAGGGAGTTAACCCTTTCCCAAACACCACATTTTTGACTGCCCTAAATTGAAAGAGTTTGCAGACAACTTTTCAAAATGTGATGAAATTGAAAAATAATCTTCTGATAGAGCAAAAAACATTGTGGGTAAAGGAGAAATTGCTCGTTAAGAGCAATTTCTCCTTTCCCCATGATGTTTTCTAAAGTTGTCTGTAACAAACTGGTCAAATGTTATTCTTGTTTGGTAATGGGTTTATACAAATAATACTATCCTTACTGTCCAATAATTCTTATTGAGTTTATACAAAGTACTAAAAACATACAAATGAAGGATTTATCATCAAACAACACCGAGTCCTGGATATTGCAGCTGCAAAATTTGAAGCTAGCAGATGACATTTCATGTTTAAATGTGGATGATATATGCAACATGATATGTATAGTGAAACAACCTCTAAGGTTTGAAATACTGAAAGCTTTGCCCATTTAGTTACCCAAAACTTGCGTTTCATGTTAACTTTAAAAACTTTTTTAAATATTTATTTTGAATCATTTCATAATACATTCTCCCCTTAATAGCATTATCATCCAAATGCCTTATATTAATCACATTGACCTATAAGTTTTTTGTTTGAAAGCCATGACAAACTATTAAGTTAGCTTTTTAAAGTAACTCAGAAATTGCACATCTTTAGCGAATTTATCTTTTGACACATATTGTTTGTTTTTGTTTGTTTGAATACTGGTAGGCCAAAAGTTGTTTGAAAGCCATAGAAAGGTTAATTGTCTCCTTGTATCTATCATGTACTGAACATTGAAATGGTAGATTACTGATTGTGGTAGATAACAGATTACTGATTATGGTTGATAACTGATTGTTGTAGATAACAGTAATTCTCGCTTTACATCGTGATTGTTGATTTTTTGTTTTGGACTGTTTTACAATTCTGGCTCCATAAAGTTGAACCTGTTCTCTTTTTGTGGAAATAGAGAGCAGGTTCGTTTTTCACATCATTTTTGAAATGTTCATCTTCTATAGAAGAATGACCAATGTTGTGTTTGAGGAGAAATGGAATAGAGACTAAGGAAATAAAAGGATTCGCCCCAGTTGTTCTACTTCCTTATTGATTCAATTTCTCCCCAACCACTTCTGAACCCTTTATCTCCCAACCACTTCTGAGCCCTTTATCTCCCAACCACTTCTAAATAAGGGAATCTTAGATAAACTGCTCACCTCTTGCTGACTCAAATGGACACACTCTCATCATAACACAAGAGAAACCTCTGTGACAAATAGAGAAATTTATCTTGACAACCAATTTCTCTGTTTGTTTCACAGGGTCCTGTGTGGCCCAATGAGTAAAGTGTCCTTCTTAGAGTTTTGGGGTCCTTGGTTCAAGCCCCTCCAGTACCTTTGTGGGTTTTTTTTTAATGTCCTATGGCAAGACACTTGAAAGCCAGGAAAGCTGTTACAAAACTGATTTTTTTTGACATGGCATTAAACCCTCCTTTTTGTCACAATGGTTTCCAATCATTATGGCAAATAAAATGCCAATTTTTATATTTTATAATTGTTGTCAGATGTTTATTTCCCTCTCTTTTTACTCTTTCGATGCCCATTAAAATACCATTCATTCATTCTTTTTTTTCCTTTGAACTGTCATAATATCCCATACATAGAACAGGGTGAACCCCTTTTCCTAGAACAATTAACTGCTACAAGCGTAAAACGTCTTGTTTGTGCACAGACAGAAATACTATGAAAACAGACCTGCGTTTTACTCATCAAAAGAAATTTCAAGTCATGTTATATGGCTGTAATTATTATTGATAATATATTCAGTTTTTCCCATGACTATCTTTATCATTGAGATCTTCTTTATATCACACACAACAGGAAAAGGGGTGGACTGAAAAATCAGCATGTTGATAAGAGGGGGAAATACCGGATGATAAAGCTTATTGAAACATCATATCAAGGGTTTAATGCAGGACTATAGTAAATGTTTCAGAATTGTGAAGGACTTACTATAGTCTTTCAACAAACCCTCGACATGCACACTTTGAAGAGCAGATAACTTGAACCCTTGTCTAATTTCTGTCCGACTTATTTTTTATAGATACCTTTTTAGTAGAATATAAAAAAAATTGCAATTTATTGACAAAAATCATCATAATATGATCATTAAACATCAAAATCATTTCAATAAGATGATTTTTTCTCTCATTAGTTTCTTTTTTTTTATGCTGTTTGAATTTGGAAAAAAGTTGAAAGTTGAAGATTCCTTTTGGATAATAATTGCTGAGCTATTTAATGATAGTTCAATTAAAATGAAGGGTTTGTCAGTAGTATATCAGTAACATGATGAAGACAGATTATGTATTTATGTTTCTTGGTATTAGTGCTGGCACTTAGCTCTGTAAAAGTAGAGTGGCACAAAACAATAGTACCACTAAGTGAGATGGGAAGAAAATGAATTGCCTGATCTCAAACTCATGTTGGTTACTTTTATATCATAACAGGCACGTAACCTACTGGCCCCCGCAAAGCTTTTTTAACCCTTTCCCAAACAATAACGACATTTGATCACTTTGTTGCAGACGACTTAAGACAACATTGTGGGAAAAGAAGAAATTGCTCGTAACGAGCAATTTTTCCTTTTCCAACAATGTTTTCTGCCCTATCAGAAGATTATTGTCAAATTTCATCACATTTTGAAATATCGTCTGCAAACTTTTTCAATTTGGGACAGTCGAAAATTTGTTGTTTGGGAAAGGGTTATGTAGAAGTGAAAATGGTGAGATTTGGCTTATATTTGGAGATTAAGGGAAATGATTCATTCAAACTATATGTACTTTTGAAATTGATGTTACACCTGCACGTAAATGCACATCGCTGACTTCTCCCCTGTTAAACATATCCACTCAGCGTTTGTTTGTTTATGCTTTATGAAGGTATATTCTACCCTATCTTGTTGGTAACTGACATGGTATTTCTTCCCTATAGAAAAACTGTTTAGATTATCTTACAAAAGAATCTTGTATCCATGTACAAAGAGATTGAAATAGTCTCTCTGATTGCATGACCTGTTCAAATTGAAACAGTAAACATCTTTTGAAAACTACGGATACAATTGATTTATGATACTGAGAGGAATACATTGTAATAAAAGGAGAAATTTCTTCTTTCGTCTAAATTGTTTCCTTCTGTTGTTGCTGCAGGCAAGTTGAAATGCATACACAATTAGGTAGAGGGGCATCATTTTGTGTGATTGTTATTTCAGCCAAGTTAGAATGCATACCCATTAGGTAGAAGGGCATCATTTTGTGTGATTGTTATTTCAGGCAAATTAGAATGCATACACATTAGGTAGAAGGGCATCATTTTGTGTGATTGTTATTTCAGGCAAATTAGAATGCATACACATTAGGTAGAAGGGCATCATTTTGTGTGATTGTTATTTCAGGCAAGAAGAAAGGAAACAGAATCCAGAGGCCGTGTTCAATTCCATGAAGACTTATACAAAATCTATAAAGAAAAAGAAGGGGGATGATAAGTTTCTAACAGTAAGACATTTTTTGTCAACTTTTAACAAAAGAATAAAGTCATATTCCCATAACCCCAGTGTTGTGTTAACCCTTTCCCAGACGCTAAATTTTCGACTCTCCCAAATTGAAAGAGTTTGCAGACGACATTTCAAAATGTGATGAAATTAGAAAATAGTCTTCTGATAGGGCAGATCACATTGTGGGAAAAGGAGAAATTGCTCGTTACGAGCAATTTCTCCTTTTCCACAATGTTTTCTAAACTCGTCTGCAACAATGTGATCAAATGTTATTTGGGAAAGGGTTGAGCTCTAATTGAGTTTACAGTATTTATAGTCTTTCTCAATGAATGAGGCAAGGCATTTCAAAATGAATGAAATACCATACATTCCACTTACAATATGTTTGATCAACAACTAGATAATTCTACTGTTCATACTTCATTGTTTATTTAGAGAATCTCTGCATTTAGTAAGACTGTTGTAGAAGACTAAAATTTGTTCACAACAACAACTCTAATGTTTTTGTTTTACAAACAGTAGATTTTGATTATTGCTGATTGCTTACATCAACACTATTGTCTCCCGTCTGACCACAAAGCATTGAAAGTTCTTCTTGACTAAACCCTTTCCCAAACAACAAATTTTTCGACTGTCCCAAATTGAAAGAGTTTGCAGACGACATTTCAAAATGTGATGAAATTGGAAAATAATCTTCTGATAGGCCAGAAAACATTGTGGGAAAAGGAAAAATTGCTCGTCACGAGCAATTTCTCCTTTTCCCTCAATGTTTTCTAAAGTCGTCTGCAACAAAGTGGTCAAATGTTGTTATTGTTTGAGAAAGGGTTAAACAAGGTCAGTCATGCTTGCAGTGTTCTAATAAGCTGATGTCACAAAATTACCGAAATACTGTTTTTGGGAAGTCTAATTTAAGTTCCAAAGTTAACATTTATTCTACAGTATATTCACTACAGAACATATGAAATAATGTTGTTGCGATGTAAAACCCATTGAAACTGCGAAACTAAACATATACCCTTTATTTATCACAGAATGTAGAATATGAGGATGCGGAAGAAGCCGATGATAAAGTGCAGGTAGATTTTGTTCCCAATGCAAAGTCAACAGAAGTCTTTCAAGATGAGAAACCAAAGACGGACGAGGTTTGTTCTCGATATTTAGCTTGATTACACATATAGCTCTGTGGTTGTAAAAAACATTGGACAATAGTTAAGAATGCTCAACTTTGAGTTGTTGTATTTCCTCTTAGCCTTTGTTATACCAGACTATAACTCATCACTCTCAGTTAAGATATGGCCAATGAAAACTTTGAACTGTCTGGTTGGTGACTTTAGCAAGAATTGCCCTGGAACTGATATTTTTCATAATTCTATAGTACAAATGCTTCCAGTACAACTCTAACTAACTATTGTTTTACAATTGGTAACATCTTGCCTTTTCCAAGTACAGTGAAGCCTCGTTTTTCCAGATGTCTCGCAATCCGAATGAAATTGTAAGGGAAAGGAATTATTTGAACAGTTTGTTGCAGACGACTTTTGAAAACATTGTGGGTTAAGGAGAAATTGCTCGTGACAATGTTTTCTGCCATATCAGAAGATTATTTTTGAATTTCATAACGTTTTGAAATGTCGTCTGCAAATTCTTTCAATTTGGGACGGTTGACAATTTGCCGTTTGCTTAAGGGTTATAAGTATACACGGGCATACAGACAGTTTATGTCTTAATGTGTATAAGACCATGCTTTGCTTCAGCAGTCTGCGTGATTCGGTAATCCGGACGTTTTGTTTGGAACGGACGTGTTCGGATTAACGAGTTATCACTGTAATTAGCTGCAGTATAATTATTCACTCTTTAATGTTTATTCATCTCAATTGACTGCAGCTGACCAATGTGACGAAAAAAGATGTTGGTCATAGTGAGCAACTTATCATTTGTTTGGATCTATTTTTCTCAATCTCCCTAATTATATGTTAAAGCCAACTCCTTTTTGTACCAGTTATTAAAACCAAAAAGAGGAACTGGTCTAAAACCATTTATCAAAATCAATTTTTAATAACTGCCTTTGGAAGCAATATAATTGAAAAAAAAACCTTGGAAATTACTTAAATAGTAAGGAATTATTTACTGATGATGAGCAATTATTTCTTTTGCTTCAAGTATTTGTGAGATGGACTTAAATTACACTGTTTTGTTGTAGAACAAAGCTGTTGAAGATGTAACAAAAGAAGTTGGTGAAGTTAAAGTTACTGAGGAGGTAACAAAGGAAGAGCCAGTAGCCACTAGGAGGACAAAGGAACAAAAGAAAACAATGACTGATACAGAGATTAACGATGCGTTACGTATGTTCATCTTTGGGCACTTTATTACTCTATTTAGACCTCCAGATAAGAGATGTTTTCCCCCCAAGTTTACTTCATTTTGCTTAACCCTTTCCCAAACAACAAATTTTCGACTGTCCCAAATTGAAAGAGTTTGCAGATGACATTTCAAAATGTTATGAAATTGGAAAATGATAATCTGATAGGGCAGAAAACACTGTGGGAAAAGGAAAAATTGCTCGTTACGAGCAATTTCTCCTTTTCCCACAATGTTTTCTAAAGGCGTCGGAAACAAAGTGGTCAAATGTCGTTACTGTTTGGGAAAGGTTAACACTATAAATGTATTGTGTGTACTCGTAGGAATAGTCTTGTGGGTCCTGCCAGCTCAGTAGATAAAGTCATGGACTTGTGATCTGAATACCTAGGTTTGAGCCTCACCAGCAACTGTGGTTTTGTAGGTGTGTCCTTTGGCAAGACACTTTAGAACCGTGTCTAGAAGCAATGGTTCTAATGAGTATTGAAAAAAAAAAGGATTTGTGAAAGAATTTATTTGTGTAATGACATGTTTGGACTCCCTTTATCTAGACATCCATAGACATCTTACAGTCTAAAATAGTCCTGGCTTTAATTTGTGAAGATACCTTTGGGTAAGAGGTATTTTTTTCTCTATAGAGATAAAAGATTTCATAATGTATGAATGTAATGGCTTACTTTTGCTCTAAAATGGCAATTAACAAACATTTTCTTTATCTAAAACGGAAGGCTTCTACCTTTTGATGTCAACCTTAAATTATTTCGTATATCATCTTAGTCTAGATGACGTCACCTTGACGTCATCGATAAACAGGACAGTAAGCCCTTTTCCGCGGACTGTGGCCAAAATGTATTGTTTATGTCTATTATTTGACATCTGCTGTTGTTTTCAATATAGACCAATCATAAATGTCCTCGTAGGGAGAATTAATAAGTATTGAATTTTGTTTTATCTTCAGGCAAACTCAGTAACTCTGGAAATGCTACTGAACAATATGACATAAAAAAGAAAGTCGGATCAGGGTAAGCTTTCAAAGCTTTGTTTAATCCAATTTGCCTTCCTAAGTACTGTTTTTAAATTCTTTTTCTGTGACAGTTCACAATTAATGTTCTCCAAGTAATCTACCTGCAATAGACTCAGAAATAGTGTTGTCCCTGACACTCTCCAAGTAATCTACCTGCAATAGACTCAGAAATAGTGTTGTCCCTGACACTCTCCAAGTAATCTACCTGCAATAGACTCAGAAATAGCGTTGTCCCTGACACTCTCCAAGTAATCTACCTGCAATAGACTCAGAAATAGTGTTGTCCCTTACACTCTCCAAGTAATCTACCTGCAATAGACTCAGAAATAGCGTTGTCCCTGACACTCTCCAAGTAATCTACCTGCAATAGACTCAGAAATAGTGTTGTCCCTGACACTCTCCAAGTAATCTACCTGCAATAGACTCAGAAATAGCGTTGTCCCTGACACTCTCCAAGTAATCTACCTGCAATAGACTCAGAAATAGTGTTGTCCCTGACACCTCACAATGTAATGACAAGCTTTTAATGGCAAATGATCCGGAGAAAGTTCATTTTCAACCCTTTGAAGCTAACCACCACATAACCATGTATTTCTATATTCAGAGTCTATGTACAAGAAATAAATGCTCTTCTCTGTAATGGTTCAAATTGACAGCGTTTGTATTTTTATGAAAGGTATTCTACTGGCTAATTTACAGAGTGCAGATGGTTTTACATGACTTGACTCGTTTGCAGACAGGTATATGGTCTTCCTCCATCATTATGAGTTCGGCATCGCAACAAATATGATAATTATAATGTTGACGCGATGTAATATAAAGATATACATACAGAAAATATTGTGTTCAGTGTTTCACTGTACCTTCTCTTACTCTTTGAATTAATTATAAACAATATCATTAACATTAACAATATTATCGCTACGTTTCAGAGCTTCTGGCAGTGTTATGATGAGTCGTCCAAAGGATCCCAAGAAAGGTGAACTGGTCGCCATTAAGGTTATGGACCTGACGAACCAGCCCAAGAAGGAATTACTCATCACAGAAATCGAAGTGATGAAGACGTACATGCATCCCAACATCGTGAACTTTTTAGAATGTTATTTGTTAGAGGACAAGCAGGAACTGTGGGTAGTTATGGAGTATTTAGATGGCGGTGCTCTCACTGACGTCGTCACGGAAACCATCATGAAGGAAGGGCAAATTGCCGCGGTTTCACGAGAGTGTTTAAGGGCCTTGGAGTATCTGCATTCAAAAAGCATAATTCACCGTGATATTAAAAGTGATAATGTACTGTTGGGCATGAATGGATCTGTCAAGTTGACGGATTTCGGGTTTTGCGCCCAGCTCTCTGCGGACCAGGCCAAACGACAAACGATGGTGGGAACTCCTTACTGGATGGCACCAGAAGTTGTCTCAAGGTTGGTAATTAACACATCCCAACTTATGGAATGTTATGACCGGTTTAAATTGAAAGCAAGAGCAGACGACAAGTATGAAATATTGTATCTTATGATGTAAGGTAAAACTAATTGTTTTTGTGTTGACATCTGAACATTAAAGATATAAGGAAAGGTTAACATATAGAACAATATCGGAAAGCATCGTTAGCATGCATGAATAAATGTACCTTTGTCATAACATCACATTCAAAGCTGCTTGTGGTACAAATGAATATAATAGGTTCGAAACTTAAGTAAAAATGTTTTGTTTTAAGCTCAACTCCTCCTACTTCTTTAACCCTTTCCCAAACAAAAACGACATTTGACCACTTGGTTGCAGACGACTCTGGAAAACATAGTGGGAAAAGGATAAATTGCTCTTAAAGAGCAATTTTTCCTTTTCCCACAATGTTTTCTGCCCTATCAAAAGATTATTTTCCAATTTCATCACACTTTGAAATGTCGTCTGCAAACTCTTTCAATTTGGGACAGTCGAAAATTTGTTTTTTGGGAAAGGGTTATAAGACAGTTTGGAATAAAAGCCTTTTACTTTTAGAAATGTTTTACTCAAAAATACATACTTCCTTATCATTATAAAATTTATATCTGTGACAGGGCCAATAGTTTTCACAAATTATTTATTTACCATATTCCCTTTTTAAACTTTAAGAAATATGGTATTTTTTTTTTGATAAATAAGGGTATTCATACTATGAAATGCAATGTATTGTTGCAGTATTTATCCCTGAACAATAAACTGTTATAGCAAGGGACCAGGGATTGTTTATTGCAGGAAATTATGTCGATGGAATTGCATTATAATTATTAGGAAAGCAAAAAGCTTGTGTGACTTTAATTTTTTGGGAAATCTGCATGATTTTAAAGAAATTTCTAATTGGGAAGGTGCCTTTTATTGGTGTAAAATTGCAGGGATTAGCCCACAAATTGGTGCAAGTACTAGTTAAGTATCCAGGAAAAGGTCATCAAGAAGAAACAAAGAAGCTTGAAGCTTCCATCACGATCAATGTAAAATAGATAAGTTATAAACATAGTTCTACATGGAGTATTACATCAACCCATTCCTATTTATATTTATACTTGTCCGAAATTAACAACAGATGTCAAATTAACAACAGATGTCAAATTAACAACAATGACAATATGATCACAGTGTTGTTTGACATGCCTACCTTGTCAATATGTACACACTTGTGTATAGTTATGTTGTGTCAAACCATATTGGTCCCTGTGTGAAAAATAATATAAAATGTTGCGCCAATTCTAATTTAACCCCAAACCTTACTTTGTGACGATTCCTTTTCATTGAAGTAAACAATCTAAAGAAAGAATGTAGAAGATATGATTATTGTATAAGATACGTTTTTTATATACTTCCAGGAAACATTACGGAAAGAAAGTAGATATTTGGAGCTTAGGCATCATGATTATTGAGATGTTGGAGGGAGAACCACCCTATCTCAATGAATCTCCCCTCAAAGCCATCTACAAGATCGCAACAAAGGGCAAACCCGACATCAAAGACTTCGCGAAGCTTTCTCCAGAGCTGCAAGATTTCCTCAACAAATGCCTTGAAGTGAACGTAGAGAAGCGGTCAAGCGCGTCAGATTTATTAGAACACCCATTCCTCAAAAAGAGCACAGAACTGTCCACGTTAAGACCATTGATTGTTGCGGCCAAACAGGCAACTGGACATTGAGTGAAAAAGACAGGTTAAATTTGGATTGTAAATAGTTGTTGAACACTTTGTCTGTATTAACCCATTCTTCTTTTACGCAAAATACACAAGCACAAAAGGATAACAGATATAACTGTAACATAAAGTAGGAAAGCTCCTCTTTATCTTACAATCTATTGAAAACAGAATTTTCAATTTGTTAAGATCTTTTCAAAGGGAAATCAATGTTTTGTTGTTTTCAAGTAAATTATATTTTGGACCAAAGTTTAATTTATTATTTTCTGGTCCATTTCCATTTTGGACGAATGTTATAACTGCCTTCTGCAGATTTTGTTCTTGTTGATTTATTTTGGACAAATTATACATTCCAAATGGGAAAATGGGTTATATAAATCATCAAAATGATATTGAAAAAAATTATGTGAATTGTTTATCTTTATCTTTGTTAATCAATATCATTAAAAAATGGCTTAGAAAAGTAAAGTTTACCTATAATATGAGCAGTCGTTTTCCACTACTATGTCACGTTTTGAAATCTATTGCAAAAATAGTTTCCTTTCTCCTACAGTGATTCTTGTGTGCAAGGTTTTTATACAGAGTGACTAAAATTGCTCCAGAGAATTATATCCTTTTACATCAATTTCATTTTAGACTTAATTTAAGAGACTAAAAAAGATATTTAATTGTTTTCCTAGTACCGAATAGGAATGGTATTTGGAAATATCTGCAATTCCTTTTTTTTTTTCTTTTTTAAATATTTTGATCAGACTAATAGTTTGGTTTATATATTTTTGATATTGTGACCATTGGACTTAGGTCATTTCAGGGGACCAATTATAACATTCCCAACGAGAAACATCAAATAAACCATTCTCATAAACCACGGGATGCTCTAATGGCTTATTTCTTTACTCATTTTACTACACTTGCAGGACAGGTAAAAAAACCCACTCTGCTAATGTCATACTGTCTATCAGACACTTACATAATGAAAGTATCACCGTTCATAATTTTCATCATTTTGTTCTTAACTAAAGCTTACCAATTATATCATTCATGAAGTCACAAATTGAGGGTTCAGTGAAATACTATAGTAAGTGCTTCATGTTTTTGAAGCACTTACTGTAGTCTTGCATTTAACCCTTGAAATATAATTACGGGTTAAATAATCTGTATTTTACTTTGATAACAATCAATTCAAGGCACACAGAATCAATAGGAAAGGTTATCCTTTTGTTACTTAAGTATTTCTTAATATCAGGATAAAATAGGGTTTGATACACATACATTACAGTTGTTGTCTAGATTTACTTGGCATACATCCTATAGTTCTGTATAGGGTGAGATATTGATAATGTTGAAGAATGTTGATACATGTAGAGATTTTTGATTGACTTGATTTTTTGTTATGATGTTAATTTGTGTAGGCTAACATTTAATTCTTGTGTTTCTTTCATCATGAGTATGTACATGTATTATAACAATTAATAAAATATTATATTTCATAATACTTCTTTGTCTCTAATCAGCCAATTGAGACTAATTAGAACATTTTACTCATCTTTAACCCATTTATCTTACAAACCACCAAGTTTTAGCTTGATTATTCGAAGAAAGGGAGAACTATACTACTTGCCCGGGTGTCAGCGTTGCTGTCGGCGTAACACCTTGGTTAAGTCACATGCAAGTTTATATCT
This sequence comes from Cerastoderma edule, assembly GCA_947846245.1. NCBI lineage: Eukaryota > Metazoa > Mollusca > Bivalvia > Cardiida > Cardiidae > Cerastoderma > Cerastoderma edule. Next base: position 3,746,472 of record OX401413.1, on the reverse strand, counting down.
CATGAACTACCGCATAGAATGGGTTGTTACATCACACATTTGTTCAGGGTCAAAATCTAAGGTCCCTGACTAATTGTCATATCTCTTGCTTTGAATTTAAACAAATTATGCAGCTTTTGTTCTTACAAAATCTTGGTTTAAGTTTTGCACGCATATGGGTATATCACCAACTATTGAAAAGATTTGCTTGAATCTTGGCACCTGTATTCAGAGTCATTGAAACAATCTGTCTCCGAAAAATTTAACTGACCTATGCCCCTCTCCAACATTTTCGAATAGTCAAGTAGGCTGTCTTATGGACAGCTCTTGATAAAATACATCATCTTATGCTTCCGAGCCCCATCTCCATGTAATTATACAAGGGGCCTCTGTAGCCTAGAACAGTGAACCTAAAATCATAGGGTCCCATTCAGCATAGATTAACACATTACCACCTAACGCCGCTTTTTTGCGTTTAGAAGCAGAGGACTTTCAAAAAGCATTGTGGCAAAAGGAGAAATTGCTTGTCACAAGCAATTTCTCCTTTTGCTATAATGCTTTTTCAAATATCACATCAGCAGAACTGAAAGGTTTTTCACATGTTTACAAAGCTTTTCTAAATCTCATGCTCCTAGAAAAACATATGTCGTCTTCAGGACTGGTGGTAAACACATATTACTTGATTGCATTGATTTGTGAAAGAATTTATTCTAAATGTTTTGATGCCGACACTCTTCAGGAATTTTCTTTGAGATTGTCAGGATTGAATTATTTCCTTTCTCAGAGAGATTTGAATTTACAAGAAATTGTGATCCCTTACTCATTTATTATACTCATATAATATTATCTTTTACTGATTACAAATGATTTATTTACAAGCATTTACTTATATCAAATTATTTATTTACTATCAGCAACTCATTACAAAATATATATTAACTTCCATTCATTCATTACAAATTCTTTATGATTTTTCATATACCTAATTCATTTTAGACTGTAAATAATTAAATATACATGTACAATGTATATCTAACCCGATCATCATAATGAGGACTAGTTATCCATGGGCCTTAAAACGCCATTCATTATTCCATTCCTATTGTTGGAGAAATGTCAACAAAACACATGACATAAAATGTCTGAGCCCCCCATTAAGTATAAATATATATAAGTAATTTTATGAATAAGAAATTTACATGTACTGCTCTAACGAGGCAATTGGAACATGTTGATAAATCAATTTCCTGTACATAAACCCTTCATTTCCTATGTATCCTTCTGTAAATAATGACAAAACAATACACAAGACAGAACAATAAAATTACACCTAGTAGACTGTTTATCGGTGTCACATAACCAGTCAAATGATGGTACATGTTTAAATCTGTGGGAAATCTGCATTGATAAGAGTGTATAAATGGTACAATATCTTCTATCACTTTTCTGTTATCTTCTAAATGATTCAGTTTTTCACAAATTCTACAGAAACCTTTCGTCTCTTTAAACATCTCCTTGGCTCTATACTTGTCCTTTTCTGTAAGATATTCTGTGTAAATATTTCTGTCATAAGCCACATACTTCAAATAATTTGCAAGACTCTCTGACGAGTTAAAGTCTTTGGTATCAATGTAGGTTTTTGGCGGGAACAAATTTGAATAATTAGCTCCACCCCTAACAACAAGAACTACTTCAGAACTGAAATACCGAAAAAACTTCTCCGTCACATAATCTTCACATAAACTGTTTTCGAAACTGAGATAAAATTTGTAGTCTGCATCAAGCATTTGTTTTAACTTATCCAAATTCCTGTAACCCCCTTTATCACCACATCGTCCATAGATATCAATTGATATCCCATAATCCATCAGCTCATTTACATATTTCTCTCGTCTGCTATCAGGGTGGCAGTTACTCACGATCCAGGCGGCAATTTTGTTCTTTTTTTCGTAGATTTTACTATAATTCTTGCCAAGAGAAACATTGCCTGCTGATGTTAAGGAACCATAAGGATAGAAAATGTCTGAGTCTGACCGATAAGACATTGTCCAGTTTATTTGGTTACGCCAAATCTTGTGTCTGTGCCCAAGCCCGCCATTTAACTGTAAACTATCGAGATGTCTGGGAGGCTCCATCCAGAATATTATCCAAACCTGATCTCTCGAACGTTCGCCCATGGGAAGTGTGGATATGCGGTCTGTTAAACTGAACACGATTGCAGATTTATCAGATATGTTTCCATGGACATTAGACATGACACAGTTGCTGTAATTGCATTGGTTTTTAAGTAACACATTCCCGAAGTTGATATCAACCCAGCTGGGCTGGTTATACCAAAGAATCTTGTGGTCTTTGGACGGCAAAAAAGATGGTTTCTCTCCAAGATCCAGCGAAGGTATATCCACTAATTTGTACTTTGGTCCTATACCTATAGAGGGAATAAGTCGTGTGTTGCTGTCACTTTGATTCTGCCCAAGAACCATGTTGAATGCTAATGACTTTACATGTTCCGTTAACGACGTAAGGGGCCTTGGAATAAATGCATATTCAGTCAGATTGTACTCGTGAGAAAAGTACACAAAGGTCACCGCTGATAACACCACAGTTAGTACCACACACATCTTTAACAGTCGCATGCAGCACCACCAAGTTATACAGCGTTTCATCATCCCAAATATCTGCTTAACACCTACAACAAACAATAACGTCATTTGACCACTTTGTTGCAGACGACTTTAGAAAACATTGTGGGAAAAGGAGAAATTGCTCGTAACGATATATCAGAAGATTACTTTCCAATTTCATAACATTTTGAAATGTCGTATGCAAACTCTTTCAATTTGGGACAGTCGAAAATTTGTTGTTTGGGAAAGGTTTAATACCTACAACAAACAATCAATGATGGTTTTGTTGTCCATTATCACATCACTAAAGGTGATGGAGTGATTAATCAAGAGAATCTGAGACCTGTTCAGTCCATGCTAATGGCTTACGATTAATTGAGAAATCTTGGATAATTGACTTTTTTTTCTAGCTTAGAAATATAGATAACCAAAATACTTTTCCTAGCCAAGTAATTTTAAGGTAGCCAAATACTTTTTCTCCAAGTCAAGAACCGGTAATATTATATAGTAATTATGGATTAGGAATCATGAATAAGTGGCCAGTACTGCAATGAAACAGAAAATAAGCAAGTTAAAAGCAGCCTTAAAAATCATTTAAATAATTTACTTTACTGAACAATTTTTAAGGTCTCAGGCAAAAATATAATCTAGATTGTTTAAATCTTTCAAGTAATTTACCTAGTTTATGATATTTCATGGCCAAATTACATATAATTTCTAGAGTTAAGTTTGGTAAGCAAAACTATGGTCTCTAAAGTGCTTTTGCAAGGTTGTGTCCACTGTTTTTTATTTTTTGACTTACATTTGATCACATTTTTTTAATATGAACAACATTTTTATCATGTCAAATATTCTGACATAACATTCAAATCTATTAAAAAAATTAGATATCGACAGAGAGTACATTAAAATTTCAGTTTTTTGAAAAATGACATAATTCTTACCAAATTGTTAATCCTGATCAAGGAAGATTAAAATTCAGACTCATTTTCATGAAAGTTTGTTTATAAGCAAATTATTTCAATCAGAAGTGTTCATCAGAATTTTCAAATAATAACCTGCTCAACAATAACTTCACAAACAAACTTTGTATTAGAGAAGAAATAACATAAAGTTACCTTTAAAAAGCAATAAAAATACAATCAAAAAGTTCCTTACAGACACAGTATAGGCATAAGTAGGTTATCAAGTGAGAACTAAGAAACCTTAACCCATTACCAAACAATAACGACATTTAACCACTTTGTTGCAGACAACTATGGAAAACATTATGGGAAAAGGAGAAATTGCTTGTAACGAGCAATTTTCCCTTTTCCTACATTTTCTGTCCTAGCACAAGATTATTTTCCAATTTCATCACATTTTGAAATGCTGTCTCAAAACTCTTTGAATTTGGGGCAGTCGAAAATTTGAAGTTTTAAAAGGGTCAACTCACGATTCGTTTGTTTTACATTGTAGCACAGATAAGGAACATGATATTATCTCTGACATTGTTCGGTACAGTCATACTCTTTATCACGACACCTGATATAGTTACTATGGTAACCTGTAACTCTATAATACCTCACTAAACATATCTTCTACAGATGTCGTTAAAAAACCACTGTGTCAAATAGACAAATTGCTCATTATAAGCAATACATCTGATGTGTTTGATTGCAATATTGCTATGACCAATGGTGAAATAAGACAGAATGTTGTTTTGAACTTACACAAATATTTAGCATAAAATATTAAGTACAACTGTAACCATGCATTCTAACCACCAGGGCATCTACTGCTTTCCTATATGATCAGGAGCAAGAGACAAATATATCCATACAAGTTCACAGTGTCTATTCCAGAAATCCAAGCAAAGGGGAAAAATTACCCCTTACCTATGAAAATAAGGGGGGATTCTTATAAAATTAAGGGGTGGGGGCAATCATATATCGTCTGCAGGGCATAAACAAAGGGTTTTCCCGGAAGATTTACCTCCCTTATTTCATTCAGACCAAGTTTCCGTATTTTTAGCTAACAATGACTCTCCCTTAAGAATAGGCTTCTAATATTTTATTCACTCCTTTCGGAAAATAAAACTGTTTAATTTCGAGCAATTTGTCACAAATGTTAAGCAGATTCAACAGCTGAGCTAAATTTAACAACTCAAATGTTGTGAGTTATAAGGATATTATATGCGCGATGGCATCGCATACGTTTTGAAAATGTGTACGATCTTAAATAAAATAGGGCAATTCTCCCAAATCCCACATTCTAATATAGACACTGCTTCATCTGGTTTCAGAAAGAACAGTTTCTATGAACCTGTATATTTAAGTCGAAAGAGTTTTATTTTTTTACAATTTTTTGTAATATAAAGATAAAGCCATGTTTCATCAGGAGTCAATTCTCCCCTTTTTTCACAATAATTTCAATTTTCATAAATCATTTAGCCCAAAATAAAGATTTAAGAAACTGCTGTTAAGAAAGAAAGTGCATGTAACCAATAATGTAAGTGCTTTCTGAACTATTTCTGGTATGTTAACACATTACCACATAACACCACATTTTTGTGTCTCGCAGCAGATGACTTTCAAAAACCATTGTGACAAAAGGAGAAATTGCTTGTCACAAGCAAGTTCTCCTTTTGCCACAATGCTTTTTTCAATCTATTCACATATCACACAAACAGAACTGAAAGATATTTCACATGTTAACAAAGCTTTTTTCAAGTCGTCTGCTTCAAGTAAAAACAAATGTCTGCATGCGGTAAAGAGTTAATTGTATCATGGTTGTTGCCTGTTTCTTGTATTATGATCAGTCTCCAGATCCAATATGAGGAATTGGGCAAATTCCCCCTTTTCAAATTACTTGGAGAACAGAATTGGTTCATGAAATAATGAACTATTTTCAACATTTTTCATAAGAACTTAACATTCTGACAAGTGTTAATTTAAAACTAGTGGCAGCACGCATCCATAAAGTAAGGACTGCATTTTCTTAATGGGAATGGGAGAAAACAAAATAAACAATGAGAACAATTGGACCACTTTGTTGCAGACTATAGAAAACATTGTGGGAAAAGGAGAAATTGCTCGTAACAAGCAATTGCTCACAACAAGCAATTTTTCCTTTTCCCAGTGTTTTCTGCCCTATCAAAAGATTATTTTCCAATTTCATCAAATATTGAAATGTCGTCTGCAATCTCTTTCAATTTGGGACAGTCGAATATTTATTGTTTGGGAAAGGGTTATGGGGTATGGAATAAAAACCCTGACAACCAAATCCATTAAAAAACAACCAATTTAATTCATAATTCATGTTAACCCTTTCATTAACATGCCATCCAAGAACGGAGTTATGTACATATATACAATATCTACAGGAAGTTTAACTGGTATGTATTGTTTAAAGTCATGTTGCTCTTCATCAACTATACACTATAAATAATCACGAAATAAATAAATTGGACAAACACTGTGACTTTAAAATATCTCCCCATTCTATCCCAACCCCTCATGTCTAATTAGGAGCCATTTATCCCTTTGTTACAGTGGCTCCTGTAGGCCTGGTATACATATTCACATGCGGATAATTTTCTTCTAACTGATGACTTTAGATATCTTTGATGCAGACAATAATTGAAATTGTTGTAACAGAAAGGTTTTGCTTATGGTCTGCAAAATTCTATTTTTTGTTACATGAATTTCAATAATTTGTCAAAAAGTGATAAAGTTTTTTCAGTAAACTCATTTGTCATAATGTGAACTCGTCCTATTTATTTGTATTTTATAAATCGTTAAACCTCATGTCAACAATTTTCAGTTATAATGCTTTTCTCCAATTCACAATAAGGTCAAGGCTCTGAAGTGACTTGCCAAAGGTCACTCCCACAAAACCTGGGGTTCCACTAGAACTTAACTCTTTACCAAACGCCAAATTTTCGACTCTTCCAAATTCAAAAAGTTTGCAGACGACAATGAGATGAAATTGGAAAATAATCTTCTGAAGATGCAGAAAACATTTTGGATAAAGGAAAAATTGCTCGTTACGAGCAATTTCTCCTTTTCCCAGAATGTTTTCCAGAGTCGTCTGTAATAAAGTCGTTAAATTTCGTTATTGTTTGGTAATGGGTTAAACTCATGACCCCTGGGTCCTCAAGATTACAAGTTTACCACCTAATCTACTGGGCCAGGCAGGATCCTCAGCCTAATTCAATGTATCAGCAGGTAATAACGTTCACAACAAATTAAACTGTCACATTCAAATTAAGAGGAAGAAATTGTGAAAAAAAGTATAAAAGACTGAGCAGTCTTCTTTTATCACAATGTTTTTCATATAGCAGTTTTTCTTTTTTCTTATGGGTTTTACATCACATCAACATTTTTTCAGTTATGTAGCAATGCCCGACTCTTAATGATGGAGGAAGACCCCATACTCAACTGCCCATAGGGGCTGGTTAAGGCGGATAGAACCATCGGCATTCAGTCGGGAGACTGCCTCTCATGAAAATCCATATCCCTCTCTGGATTTGAACCCACGCGGAGAGGGACCATGTGATTTCATCTAATAGCAGTAACTTTATTTGACATGCATTAAATGTGTGAATAAAAACATATGTATTTCATAACTTGCTCAATACTTGCGACATCTTCAAACTGCTGAAAGGAACACCAGAGAATGGTTATAAACCATGAACAGAATCAAACTTTGTTTGGCTACTTAAATCTGGAGGAGCCAATTGTGACAATGGTGAAAATGGCTTATCATGAGCAAAAACTCAAGTTATCACACTGGTATCAAATCTCTCCCTGCAGATGTGTCGGATTGGGTCAAAACAGAGTAAGGAGTCAAAAAAAAAAATCATCAGCCTTCAGCAAGACTTTAGAAGATCCCTCACAAACATGAGGGAATTTGCAATAGTCCTGCGCTGGGTCACAAATGGTCAAACATCACACTAGCTCTTTTAAAGCTCACAACAAGACAATAACAAGGAACAAAACAAAAGTTACACATCATCTAAAATCTCTTCATCACATTACCTTGATAGGTAAACAAACCATCACAATAATCTAACCATCCACACTCATACTGTATTTTTTGACTTGTCCAAATTCACAATGGCTACTGACAGTTTTAACAACTGTGAAAAGTAGCATAGCAGGGTCTTCCCCAAGCCTTTTAACCCTTGCCAATTTTCGACCGTCCCAAATTGAAAGAGTTTGCAGACGACATTTAAAAATGTGATGAAATTGAAAAACAATCTTCTGATAGGGCAGAAAACATTGCGGGAAAAGGAAAAATTACTCGTCACGCGCAATTTCTCCTTTTCCCACAATGTTTTCTGAAGTTGTCTGCAACAAAGTGGTCAAATGGCGCTATTATTTGGTAAAGGTTTAAGCACTGTGAGACCCCAGTGCCTAAATTTCTAAATAAGCACTCTCCCAGCCTTAATTGATTCCACTGTAATTAAAATTGTCCTACAGACAGTCTATTTGCTTCTGACATTGTTTGATACATTTGATTCGGTTGGAAAACTTCATTTTTATCTTTTAATTAAAAAATGTACCTAGTTCGTTACCATTTTGGGATGCATATTAAAAAGAAACCATCACAAGAGCAGAAATCTGACCATCCACACTCATACAGTTTTTCAGGGCTTGTCAAAATTGATGATGATTACAGACAACAGTTTTAACATGTGAAACGTAACATAGCACTTTTATATAGGGTAGAAACCATTGTAATTAAGTGATGAATTGCTTATTTAAAAAAAATCCTCCTTCTAACACATTGTTTTCTTTTATTCGAAATTACATGAAGATGAAAACAACTATAAAGCATTAAGATCAGATGTCTCATATTACCTCATACGAAAAACTTTTGACAACAGCAATTAAATTTTTTAACAAAAGGATGAGGTTATATAAGTGAATTACCTCTATGTTTTGAAGTTAAATTAATTCAACAATAGTTATATCATATCCATGGATATTTTTGGACAATTTGATGTTTATTTTTAAAGTTGCCTGCATCCAACTGGCCAGGCTAATGGGATGATTGAAGGGACTACCATACAGACTTTGTTCTGTTCTCAACACACATTAAAAAAGGTGATTTAAACAATCCTCATCATCAAGTGGAAAAGACCAATTTCAAATAACTAACATCAACCTATTACCAAACAATAATGACATTTAACCACTTTGTTGCAGATGACTCTGGAAAACAATGTTGGAAAGGGAGAAATTGCTCTTAATGAGCAATTTCTCCTTTTCCCACAATGTTTTCTGCTCTATCAGAAGATAATATTTTGTATTTCATTTTTTTTTTAATTTTCGCCTGCAAACTCTTTCAATTTGGGACAGTCGAAGATTTGGCGTTCGATAAAGGGTTAAGACTTAACTCTACATCTGTGAGCTAGTCTTTTCAAGAGAGACTTTTAACCCAACTGATGTAAAATGTTTTAGATGAGTAACAGGTAAAATTAATGTACACCAAACATCAACCCTTTAAAAAGCTAAGTAAACAAGAAGCCTGCAGTCTCTTGTTTTGTTACAATGAGTTTTAACCTATACACTGAATCAAAATTGAAATGCACGTCACAAACTGTTAACTCTGCTCATACCAACTATCATAACAACTCTCCAACTGTTTGTCCATAAAGAGTGATCAATACAAGGCTATAGAATGTGCTTCACATTTCTGAAGTAGTAAATATAGTCTTGCAAAAACCCTCAATATGGTGTATAACACTTAAATCTCACAAACACATCATTCCATCGTGATCAATACCATATTCCATATAGCGATATTCACCATAGGCCTTAGGTAGATCTTGTAAAACCCAAGGATACAACAGAATATTCTTGCACAAACAATATTCTCTAAAGAATCATCAATCTATTCTGAGTCCAAATACACAAACTTTTGGCCATACATAACCATGTTGTAATCAACTCTCATAAACATTTATTTGCTCAAACTGCAAATTATTTTAAACCATGACTGACAATATCATTTAGATTTTTTATCATCAGAAAAGTTGACATCGGATTTATGTTTTGGGAATAGATAAGAAGCACTAGAATCAGTTTTTGTTAGTTTTTGTTCTTTCAATGGATATAAGTGTAAAATGAAGATTCTCATAGCATCCAATATTTTCAAATACTTCTTGCTTCAAGTCTAAAATAGTCACCAGTTTGTAATAAACAATAAACTTTACAAGCCAATGAGTTTTCTCATCATACAACAAACATCTGAAACTATTTCAATAAAACACAAAATCACTCAAAACTGTCAATTTTATTTGTTTGTCAAGTCTCAATAGCTCTCAAAATGGCCATTCCTGGCACCAAGGGACTAGGTAGACCCAGAAAGTCCTGGTCAGTCTGCGTTCTTTCGGACAGGAAGGAATGCAATCTGGTCAGTGTCAGCCCAATGAACAGAATTAATTTGAGATTTGGTATCAGAATATCTAGCCCCCTGCTGCCCATCCCAGTAACTGCGACTCCCGCAGCAAATGACAAATTAAATCAGGATTAACCCTTTCCCAAACAATAACCACATCTGACCACTTCGTTGCATACGACTTTAGAAAACCTTGTGGGAAAAGGCGAAATTGCTCGTCACGAGCAATTTTTCCTTTTCCCACAAGGTTTTCTGCTCTATCTGACAAATATTTTTCAATTTCATCACATTTTTAAATGTCGTCTGCAAACTCTTTCAATTTGAGACAGTCGAAAATTTGTTGTTTGGGAAAGGTTAAGAAAGGTAAGAAAGGGTTTTACATCGCATCAATAGTATTTCAGATATATTGCGATACCAGGCACATATTACATGGAGGAAGACCACAACGTTTACTGCCCCTAAGTATTGGTCAAGCTGGATAGAACCAATGGCATTCAGCTTGGAGATTTGAAGTTCAGGGTGCTGTCTTACTAAACATTATATGCTGAGAATTTGGGAAAGTTCAATACAACATTCCCTCTTATTTCAATATTGGGCTAAGCAATATTGCAAAGTAACACATACGCAAATATTTCCTTTAAGTTGTTTAGTTATACATCACCCTGTTTTCTAACCATAAGGCTACTGAAGCCCCCAAAACACTGTCAAAGAATATCACCAATAACCAGTTGTTACTTACACACAGAGCCATAAACTCTTGTTAAGACGTGTAATTCTTATATACTTCTATGCATACACCTTCATGCTTGAAAGGCCAATTGACTTGAGATTCAAACAAAATCCAGCATAAACTAAACAAGTTGCTGTCAGAACTTTTAGATAGACAGACAAACAAACATTTCCACACATAAGTTGATACAAATGAGACCTTGAATAAGTTTGTAGGGTACAAGGAGCAATTTTGTGTTTCATCAAAATCTCATTTTCTGCTTACCCTTATCTAACTGCACTGTTTCATAAATAGCTATTAATATGCTTCTAAAGACATCCCAAGTAGACTATATCCCTTATATTTGGTTTTATGACTGTCCGAATCAAACGCAAAACCTATAATCTGAGTGCATAAGCAGACAACTGGCATAAATATATGGGAAAAATTGATTCCTTTGAAAAATCAGGTAGAAAACACCATGACAAAAGGAGGAATGCTCATATCAAGCAATTTCTTTTATTGTTATAAGGCTTTTTCAAATTGTCTGATAAAGTTGTGTCAAAATGCCAATATAATAATTATATGAGGGAAAATTTTCAAAAACTGCACACAGGTTATTGTAGAAAACTCCTTGCCATCATCCCCTACTCCTCGTCTCCGTCGACCATCAATGACTATCAACCACAGGCATGTGTAGCACCAAAAAGGAACAGATTCTCATCTCAGCATCTCTCCTCTCTGTTCCGTATAGTTAAGCTTGTACACTATTTGATTACCCATCTCTCTCTCAGCATGTGTCAACACGGCACGGCACAACCGTTCACCAGTTCATGTTGAAGAAGGAGAATTGATTGTAATGGCTATTTATAGGAGTTTTTGGTGAAGCACACATGTACATCATGTCTAGATCGTCCGGATAGGAACTGTTCATGATAGGTTCGGATCGACTCCGACCTATCTTAGGTAAAGATTGCACTAAATTCTCTAAAGATGACAAAATCTGAAATAAAGAGAAAATGGTTTTAATCCCATGCTCCATAATGCCTCATTTAATCACATCTGCTGAATTAATGTAAGAAACAAATATGACATAACGAATCACATCTGCTGAATTAATGTAAGAAACAAATATGACATAACGAAATTATTGTATTTCAATAGTAATCTATCTTTTTGACACAATCGTTTTTTACGCATTATTATAAAGAATATTTCTTTCCTCCATAGTTTGTCTGGAACATTCACAAACTTGAATATGAGCAATAGTTAGGTTTAAGGTTCAGATTGAAAATCAATATTTATTTTAGCTTCTGTCTGGTTATTCTATGTTGCGTAGAACAAATACTAGCTCAAGTAAATTTGTAAGATGCTGGTGTGCATCTGCATAAAACAATTCAAAAGAAAGTCTTTCCAGAGTGTAAAAGCTTCTTAATTAAGTATGAATTCAAAACAAAGAAAAAATAATAATCTTTGATAAACAAAGTCTGATATAGATTCCTCAAAGTAAAATAAAAAACAAAACTTTCACAGAAAAACCAACCTGTGGAAAAAGAGGCCGCAAGTCTCTATTAAATTTACAACACTCCTGCATTTCTCGTATCAAGGCTTTAGGACAGTCATTTCTTACTTTACTAACGTCTGGTAATAAATAGCCTTTACCCACCATAAATAATATCTGAAAACAAAAATATAATTCTATAGATGTGCCTTATGAATTATAGGTAGATAATAAAGTGTTGCTATTAAACAAGATGTTGAAATGTGGTGTTGGTGTTGATGTATCAAGCATAACATTCTCATAGACTAATGACCTATCTATTTTCCTAATATCCCTTTACCAAACACCAAATTTTCAACTTTGCAAAATTGAAAGAGTTTGCAGACGACATTTCAAAATGTGATGAAATAGAAAAATATCTTTTGATAGGGCGGAAAACATTGTGGGAAAAGGACAAAATGCTTGTTTAGAGCAATTTCTCCTTTTCCCACAATGTTTTTCAGAGTCGTCTGTAACAAACTGGTCAAATGTTGTTACTGTTTGGTAATGGGGTAGCCCTTCGCATAACTCTGACTAGCACAAAGACTTGTCGAGGTAAACTAGTCAGCCATGAGATGACTTATATAATCAATGTTAAATGGACTAACTCAGAGATTTGTATTATGAGAGTAATAGATGTTAAAAACGTGATGTTACAATCATTGTCACGAAACCAAAGACCATTTTCAATTTCTTTACTTTGAAGTTGTTGGAAATCCTGTAATTTCGTTAATCAATGTGAAGTGAGCCTTGCTGCCTGTCAGCGCTTCTATGGGGAAGCCGGTTTATAAATACACCCAGGAATTCTTTCTCATGCACTTTTCAGCTTTGCCAGACAAGAGCAGCTAAATGTTACCAATGACCCACATGACAATTGTATCTAAGAATACAACCTCTTATTCTAAGTTTAGATTTTGTTTCCGTAAAACCTGTTTTAATGGTTTGCAATATTGGCAATATAAACGTTTCATTCTGTATGGTTATGAACTGGGTTGGAAAGCTATAAATAATCTAGTATAATGTTACTTTAGGATTCTTTGTTGTCACTTTATTGGTAGGAGAAAATCTGTTAAAAAAAAACAAATTAAAATCTCAATCCGTGAGATAGTCCTTTCAAGTGGCAACATTTGGTCAAAATAAATGAATTCAATAAAAGATGCCCCAAACACCAACTATTCCCCTAATGTTGGTAACTTTTTCTTACTTACAAATGAAAAGTCCATTTTCAAATTTCATAACTAACGCTTTCGCTTAAAGTAAAATACCTATAATCTGCCATTTAGAAACTCTTTCTTTTGATGGATTCATTTGGTTGTTCTCCGTATACATCGGTCAGTGCCGAAACTAGTCAATTTACAATGGATAGTTCTGGCCACGATCATTATATACCAAGAACGACCTAAGTAATCTGACAACAGAATAAGTTTTAAATCACAAATTACAGGAATTCTACCTTAAGAAGACGTTGTAAATGTTAAGTAATCATGTTATCCATTATTAGATCATGTTGAGGGTTCAATGTAAGACTATAGTAAGTGCTTCATGTGATCCCTACATGCACCAGGTCCTGTCAGTTTAGATTTTCCATTTTATTTCCTCTTTTTCATTCTTAATATTTTTTTTTAATTTGAATCCATACATGTAATGGGTTGGTTTATGTCTTTGATGGGAAAAGTTGGGCGTCGGATTACGATCCACCTCACCTTCAGCTCACTAGATAATATTCCTATGCCCTACCAAATCACATTTCTAATTCAACGCACCAACCTTTCTTACGAACGTCCGCAACAAAGCATAGCTAGAAAAATCCACTTTGGATCTAAAGTCCCAAGTGGGGATTTGATCCCAGTTCTCTGGGGTGACAGTCCAAGACACAACCACTTAGCTAAAGAGTCGGCTCAGTAACGCAGAGGTTAGGTCTTGTCCTGATTGATTGTTGCTATGCTGTAGAGAGGGAGGCGATAACGTAACACCATCTATTCTCTATAATCTGCCTATCATAAATGGAGGGAGATGTTCATTGGACTACATAACAGTACATATATCACTATGGAGATGTTCATTTGACTACATAACAGTACATATATCACTATGGAGATGTTCATTGGACTACATAACAGTACATATATCACTATGGAGATGTTCATTTGACTACATAACAGTACATATATCACTATGGAGATGTTCATTTGACTACATAACAGTACATATATCACTATGGAGATGTTCATTGGACTACATAACAGTACATATATCACTATGGAGATGTTCATTGGACTACATAACAGTACATATATCACTATGGAGATGTTCATTGGACTACATAACAGTACATATATCACTATGGAGATGTTCATTGACTACATAACAGTACATATATCACTATGGAGATGTTCATTGGACTACATAACAGTACATATATCACTATGGAGATGTTCATTGGACTACATAACAGTACATATATCACTATGGAGATGTTCATTGGACTACATAACAGTACATATATCACTATGGAGATGTTCATTGGACTACATAACAGTACATATATCACTATAAAGTAACCTACCTGATCCTTATTATTGATATGAGAATACGGTAACTGGCAGGTGACCAGTTCATAAAGTACGATACCAAATGCATACACATCTGATTGGAATGTATAAGGATTCTGCTCCTGCATTCTTATCACTTCAGGGGCCTGGAATATACAAATGGATCAACATTGTATTCATAACCGAACAGTTTCAATGTTTAACACGCAAGCAGGAATATCTAAAAGAAATACCGGTTTCTAAACAAGGCGGGAAATCACATGACCAATGTTTTCAATCTTATATCCGAACAAGATGGCCACGCCCAGGTATATCCTGCTGTTTCACCTACTTTTGCCAATGATAGCCACATTGTGTACCCCCAATGGGCTGACTATCAACTTTCTGTTTCTGGTTGAATATGATAACCTATGCTTTATAACTGTGTTACCTCTAACACTCAGCAGAGAAATCCCAGCTAACAGGCACACATTTCCAAAACAGTCTGTCTTCGACTGTTATGTCTCTGCCAGAACTGACCTTATAAGTCTGCTGTAGATAAAATGTTTCACCAATTACAAATGGCAGATAACTGTATTTAAAGTCTGACATTTCTACAAATTGAACTAATCAGGGTTCATACAGAGATTGTTTGAACAAATTCAAGCACTTTTCAAGGCAATGCCAACCCTTTTAACCCTTTCCCAAACAATAACGACATTTGATGGCTTTGTTGCAGATGACTTTAGAAAGCATTGTGGGAAAAGGAAAAATTGCTCATGATGAGCAATTTCTCCTTTTCCCACAATGTTTTCTTTTCTATCAGAAGATTATTGTCCAGTTTCATCCCATCTTGAAATGTCGTCTGCAAACTCTTTCAATTTGGGACAGTCGAAAATTTTGCGTTTGGGAGAGGGTTAATAATTCCCTACTGGAGGGTCCCAAACAAATCTCTTACCATCCATAAAATTGAGCCAGTTGGTTGTTGGAATTGGTGCGAACCACTCCATCGGGCCTTCACAGTTGCCAAACCAAAATCACCGATTTTCACCGTATAATCTTCTGTTAAAAATATATCTAAACACAGTGTTAAGGTATAATAAGTGCAATCATTTTATTTGAGAGGAGGAAGAAAAATACTTTAAGGGCTTTTTTTCTTTTAATTGGGAAGATGCCTTGGCCTGTTAATTTTGGGAAGTTGTATCGTTGGAATAGTTGAATTTGGAAACAAAAAGACTGGTGTGACTAATTTTTTTTTTTTGAAAATTGCAAGATTTTAAAGAAATTTTCGACTGGGAAGGCGCCTTTTGTAGGCTTCTGTTATATAACGCAAAAAAAGCCATGACTTTCAAGAAAACGCTCCAATAAAAAAGTAAAATCTGGTCTTTTTGTGAAAAGGTTATCCCTTTATATGATTTTCTTTGATAATAGGCTTATAAATCCTTTGCTAAATATTTCCCAAATCAATAAGGTTTGGGAAAAAATCATTTTGCTTAATATTATGGTGTTAATGTATCACATATTGCTGAGTTTACTTGCTCTGCCAAATCATTGTCTGATAGAGATGTATAAACACCGTAAAGGATACTGTTAGACTTGAGATCTCTATGTATAATTGACTTCGCATGAAGGTAACTGAAAAACAAAATCATATACATTATAGGCCATATCAACTTAATTCATCTATGACATGAACATTTCAACTTCAATGCAGATATGTTTCTATCAAAGGAAAATATTTGAAATATTTTGAAAGGCATGAATATTTACAATAACTTTTCAACCAAACAACAAAATACTTAACATTTTGAACCAAAGCAAGACTTATAATGTTTCATATAAAGGAATACTTATTACATTTTTTTAAATAAAGCAAAACATAAGGCTTATTCAAGTGCTTCAACTATAAAACAAGAACATTCCTTATAATATTCATGAGGGAGAAACTGACTTTTTCAACCCAAGAAAGGATAACTTATTACCTTACTCATAAGATAGACTGAAGGTATTACCTTACTCATAAGATAAAGACTAAAGGTATTACCTTACTCATAAAATAAAGGCTAAAGGTATTACCTTACTCATAAGATAGACTGAAGGTATTACCTTACTCATAAGATAGACTGAAGGTATTACCTTACTCATAAGATAGACTGAAGGTATTACCTTACTCATAAGATAAAGACTAAAGGTATTACCTTACTCATAAGATAAAGACTAAAGGTATTACCTTACTCATAAGATAAAGACTAAAGGTATTACCTTACTCATAAGATAAAGACTAAAGGTATTACCTTACTCATAAGATAAAGACTAAAGGTATTACCTTACTCATAAGATAGACTGAAGGTATTTTTTTTTTTTTATATGGGTTTTACATCACATCAACATTATTTCAGTTATGTAGCGATGCCCGACTCTTAATGATGGAGGAAGACCCCATACTCAACTGCCCATAGGGGCTGGTCAAGGTGGGTAGAACCATCGGCATTCCGTAAGTCAGTCGGGAGACTGCCTCTCATGAAAATCCATATCCCTCTCAGGATTTGAACCCACGCGGAGAGGGGCCATGTGATTTCAAGTTCTGTACTCTAACCACTAGGCCACGGAGGCCCCACTGAAGGTATTACCTTACTCATAAGATAAAGACTAAAGGTATTACCTTACTCATAAGATAAATACTAAAGGTATTACCTTACTCATAAGATAGACTGAAGGTATTTCCTTACTCATAAGATAAAGACTGAAGGTATTACCTTACTCATAAGATAGACTGAAGGTATTTTTTTTTTTTTTTTTATATGGGTTTTACATCACATCAACATTATTTCAGTTATGTAGCGATGCCTGACTCTTAATGATGGAGGAAGACCCCATACTCAACTGCCATAAGGGCTGGTCAAGGCGGGTAGAACGATCGCCATTTCGTAAGTCAGTCGGGAGACTGCCTCTCATGAAAATCCATATCCCTCTCAGGATTTGAACCCACGCGGAGAGGGGCCATGTGATTTCAAGTTCTGTACTCTAACCACTAGGCCACCGAGGCCCCACTGAAGGTATTACCTTACTCATAAGATAAAGACTAAAGGTATTACCTTACTCATAAGATAAAGACTAAAGGTATTACCTTACTCATAAGATAGACTGAAGGTATTACCTTACTCATAAGATAAAGACTGAAGGTATTACCTTACTCATAAGATAGACTGAAGGTATTTTTTTTTTTTTTTTATATGGGTTTTACATCACATCAACATTATTTCAGTTATGTAGCAATGCCCGACTCTTAATGATGGAGGAAGAACCCATACTCAACTGCCCATAGGGGCTGGTCAAGGTGGGTAGAACCATCGGCATTCCGTAAGTCAGTCGGGAGACTGCCTCTCATGAAAATCCATATCCCTCTCAGGATTTGAACCCACGCGGAGAGGGGCCATGTGATTTCAAGTTCTGTACTCTAACCACTAGGCCACGGAGGCCCCACTGAAGGTATTACCTTACTCATAAGATAAAGACTAAAGGTATTACCTTACTCATAAGATAAAGACTAAAGGTATTACCTTACTCATAAGATAGACTGAAGGTATTACCTTACTCATAAGATAGACTGAAGGTATTACCTTACTCATAAGATAGACTGAAGGTATTACCTTACTCATAAGATAGACTGAAGGTATTACCTTACTCATAAGATAAAGACTAAAGGTATTACCTTACTCATAAGATAAAGACTAAAGGTATTACCTTACTCATAAAATAAAGGCTAAAGGTATTACCTTACTCATAAGATAGACTGAAGGTATTACCTTACTCATAAGATAAAGACTGAAGGTAGAGTTAAGTAACATCTATACTTACTCCATACCCTGTGCTGTCTGCCTGCTAATGTCGAGTAAGACCAGCATTTCAAACTTCGCTTCATCCACATGTATATGTTTATATAAACTGGAACCTTCGCACCATTGCGTAATAATGGACAACTGGGGTTTTGACGTACAGCCCATAAACAGTAAAATATTCACATGCCGAGTTTTCCTGAAAACCATGAAAAGAAGTATATACTCAAATGGTTGGTTCAATGACAGTTTTACATCAATTTCAACAACATATAAGACACACCACTCTAGTCAAGTGTGTCTATAGATACCTCGGTTACATAAAATAACCATAGCGTATAAACTTTTGACTATTTTATCAAATTGTTAAAAAAAATGAGGAATAACTTTATGAAGGCTCACTTCACATTATCTAAGGAAATCGCAGGTTTGCAGCAACTTATATGTAAAGAAATTGAAAATGGTCTTTGGTTGAGTGCATCAATTGTTAATATCGAATTTTTAATGTTTGCTACTCCAAGACCACAAATCTCTAGTTAGTCTCTTAAACCCTTTAGCAAAATTTTCGACTGTCCCAAATTGAAAGAGTTTGCAGACGACATTTCAAAATGTGATGAAATTGGAAACTAATCTTCTGATTAGGGCAGTAAATATTGTGGGAAAAGCAAAAAATTGCTCGTCACGAGCAATTTCTCCTTTTCCCAGTGTTTTTTAGAGCCGTCTGCAACAAATTGGTTAAATAACGTTATTGTTTGGTAATGGTTTAAACAATTCTTTCATGGGGTATTCTTCATTCTATTTTTGTTTTTATTCTTTATAGACTTTCCTTTTCAGGGACTAACATTTGTCTTGTATTGTGCCAAGCCATAAAATACAAAAATCAGTTCTCTCATAAAGAGCAAAACATATTTTAAAGCCTTATGTTTTAAATTTAATTCTCTACAAACTTGTTGTTTGGTAAAGGGTTAAATGAGAACTTGCTTATTACCCACCTTAATACAGCTACTTCATTTTTGAAGGCCTGTAACTGTGCTGGGGTAGGATTTGTTACGTTGAGCCGTTTCACCGCCTGGACCCCGTGCCAGTGACCCCGGAATACCGTACCAAAGGAACCAGAGCCGATACGGGGGCCCAGTATAATCTCTTCAAACGGAATCTCCCAATCTTCATTGGAATCTCTCCACGTACACTGAAAATAAACAAGGGGAAACTTCTATCATGTTTGTTAAGAATAATATTTGTTAAGAATATAATAGAAAAAGAATAATTCCCATATTCCCTAAAGAAGGCGTTCTGCCGAAACACTTAGGAATTAAATAAACATATTCATTAGACAATCACTATGTGTTGTTGTCAATATTTCATCATTTATCTTGAAATGAAAGGATATAATAATGGAAGAGAGATTTAACATCAAGGCACATTATTCACACATACCATCCTTCGCCCGGGGTCTGTTTCCACCGACCGGGCCCGTGGACGTTGGTGTTTACCCGGCGTGGTTGGGGACTGGTTGGGATCTGTTGGGCTCCCGTTTGGACTACTACTCGAATTTCTACCCGGCAAATTTAATGTGTTGCTATTCTGACCTGAAGATAAGAAAAACTATGGCGTTAAATGGTATTTCATCACTTCTTGAACAATATTGTTTAATGGTAAACTCCAAGTGTGCTAAAATATATAAGTCACTTAGATACATATGTAGATAACCATATCAAATAGATTTATCCAAATTAAACCACTACATTGTCAAACAAATCAACAAGATACAGTGAAAAACTAGTACTTTTTTAATAGTTAATTACCAAACTACATGTCTCAATGTCACACTTCAGTTGTTTTTTCTGGTCCTTACATTTCTATAGTTTTTTTATCATTAGAACAAGACGATCTAATTAGGGTCACCTTAAAATGACAATTCTTAGCAAGTGATAATCACAAAATGTGCCTGCTGTATCATTTATGAAAACCTTTCACATATTCTTCAGTTATGTTAGAAATGCACATTTAAGTATATTGTTGAAGACACTTTCATTTTTCATTAAGTTAAGTTTTGGTTCAACTTGAGGTGATTCCTAAAGGAAAACTGTCAAACCCTGTAAGCCTAGAATGTGATAAGCAAAGGCAGAAGGTAATTTTAATGAGATTTGGGACGATGTAAATTGCTATTTTATTTTACCATTTCAAATGTTTAATTCCACAAAACATCAACACGTCAATTTTTTCGGTAAATTTCTATGCTATATCTGCTGAAACAGGAAAAACTTACATAAGGCAGACATAACTGTCTAACCTCTCCCCATTATGGGGAATTGTGACTGGGCAAAGATTGAAAGCAAACTGCCTATGCCTAAAATACCAAGAAAATAAAATGTTAATAATATTGTAAAGAAACCACTGTGATAAAAGGATAAATTACTCATTAGGGGCAATTCATCCTTTTGTCAAAGTGTAATCCTCCATCATCTGTAGCAGATGTATAGAGTGAGGCATCATTGAGGAAAGTTTTAACTTGTTCTAACATTACAACCTATCTAATAAGGAGCAATTTATCTTTTTATCACAGTGGTTTCATAACATTTCTACAGCAGATAAGTCAAAGCTAATTATTAACGAGGAAAACATTAACAGTTACTGTATTCATGAACACTTGTCAAAAAGGGGAAACTGTATCAGATGAGGCTGGGGTAGTTATACATGTAGGGTACATTCCGTGGTAACAAACTTGTCTATTTATTTGTAAACAAGATAAAAATTTCCATGCAAACCTCTCATTGCTTTACTATTTCCCTTATACTACCTCCGTTATAGGCCATCATCAAACATAAGAAAAGAAAGCCGTTTTATTTATTAATCAATCTTGTTAACTACTGCTTGTCAATCCTTTCTCATTTCATAAGTTTGCAGAGACACAACTTTCCTCTCACATCAACGTTCTTTGATATGCCATACATCGGGGTCATATAACGACAATGCTATAAGGGACATTTCACTAGTATATGCTTTTAGGGATTCACAATTCTCTAGTTGTCCGATATTAGGAACACAAAATAAATTATTTAGACAAGTAAATAAGGATGTCCAAATTTTTAGGGTGACCGAATTCATAGGGTATTTTATGATTCATTCTGTAGCAGATGATTTAAATAGCTGCGACAAAAGGAGAAGTAGCTTGATGGGAAGAAGTAGCCATCAAAATGGCGTCAAAATTGCCTCTTTCATTTGTATGGTGTTTAATGCCATGTCAACAATTTTTTAGTTATGGTACAACTTCCCTGGATCCACCAGTACTAGGCATTGGCTCTGAAGTTACTTGCTAAAGGCCACTCCCTCAGGACCAAAGGTGCCGTGGGGATCAAACATGGAAACCCCAAGTTCTAAGTCCACCACCTTAACCATTGGCCAGGTAGGACCCCTAGACTTCCTTCAGTAAATGTAAACCTTTGCAAAAGGTTTTAAACAAATCATTATATAAATATTTGGTATAGGTCCATAAATTGCTATTTGGAAATGATTCAATAAGATAATGGAATCTGACTTGGGTAGCATATACATGAAATCTCAGCAAGGTATTCTCTAAAACGTTCTCCCAATTATAAACAATTTTTTTGTTTTTATATGGGTTTTACATCACATCAACATTATTTCAGTTATGTAGCGATGCCCGACTCTTAATGATGGAGGAAGACCCCATATTCAACTGCCGACAAGGGCTGGTCAGTCAGTCGGGAGAGTGCCTCTCATGAAAATCCATATCCCTGTCAGGATTTGAACCCTCGCGGAGAGGGGCCATGTGATTTTAAGTTCTGTACTCTAACCACTAGGACACGGAGGCCCCTATAAACAATACAAAGCAGGAAGCATTTCATTCAACAATCATAATGACATAATCTTTAATGATTTAATAGCATTGAAATCATAGTTACACAGGTAAACTTTTCATGAATATCATTTAGTTTTTTTTTTTTTTAACTAAATATGTTTTAGTCAGGGAAGGGTAAAACCAAAGTAACCCTTTACTAACTGTACTATTGCTTAAAGTAATTGCAAGAAACAAATTGAGAAACCATTCAGAGAAAACAATGATTTCATTTAACTAGGAATCAAGTTATTTTTCTAGAAGAGAAAAATTGATTAACAATATCTTTTTGTCACAATTTCTTTAAAAAAATTAAAAATGAAATTACCAGGAATATATTACAATTATTGCCATTAATTCTTTATTACAAGTGGGCTTTACACTTAGTTGAAGGAAAAAACCTTGTGACAGAGGGAAAGTTTATTCATCATTTTGTGCCAGATTTCAATAAACATGTATATATTCATTAAACAAGCTTCCTTTCATAGATATTCTGTTTTGATATCATCTGTTGAAATATTACTTCAAACAGAGAAAAAATTATAAAAAATAATAATCATAAAAACACACAAACAATGCATCTAAAAAATACACATTCATTTCAAAAACATGATTAGTAGTTGTCCTGCATTCATTAACCCTTTCCCAAACAATACATTTTCGACTGACCCAAATTGAAAGAGTTTGCAGACGACATTTTAAAATGTGATGAAATTGAAAAATATTTTTCAGATAGAGCAGAAAACCTTGTGGGAAAAGGAAAAATTGCTTGTAACGAGCAATTTCTACTTTTCCCACAATGTTAAAGTCGTCTGCAACAAAGTAGTCAAATGTCGTTATTGTTTGGGAAAGGGTTAACAATAAAAATAAATAATAAATGAAGAAGGGGGTGGGGGCAAAACTGTCTGTTATTTGCGGAAAACACATTTTCCCTTTGCGGTACCTTTCTGGGATGTGGAATACGGGAAAAGTTTGGCACAACTGTCACTAGCATGACGTTTGTTCTTGTACATGGTATAACGTGGGGGGGCCGGTGGTGGTGCTAGCAAAACAAAGTCAGGAATTAGCATATTCTTCCACTTATAGTCATTGGTGGTCAGTCTGATTAATGGCTTGACCATGGACAAAATGTTCTATTGATCAATCGGTGTTTCCTGATTAATGGCTTGACCATGGACAAAATGTTCTATTGATCAATAGGTATCTCCAAGGGTTACCTTCAGGAAGGTACCTATTTCAACATATCAGAATTAGTGACTGGTACAGGAAGGTACCTATTCCAACATATCAGAATTAGTGACTGGTTACCTTCAGGAAGGTACCTATTCCAACATATCAGAATTAGTGACTGGTTACCTTCAGGAAGGTACCTATTCCAACATATCAGAATTAGTGACTGGTTACCTTCAGGAAGGTACCTATCCCAACATATCAGAATTAGTGACTGGTTACCTTCAGGAAGGTACCTATTCCAACATATCAGAATTAGTGACTGGTTACCTTCAGGAAGGTACCTATCCCAACATATCAGAATTAGTGACTGGTTACCTTCAGGAAGGTACCTATCCCAACATATCAGAATTAGTGACTGGTTACCTTCAGGAAGGTACCTATTCCAACATAGCAGAATTAGTGACTGGTTACCTTCAGGAAGGTACCTATTCCAACATATCAGAATTAGTGACTGGTAGATATTGAAAGTAAAAGCAAAAGTCAAAAAATAAATATTATCACTATAGTAAGAAGAAACCATTGTGACAAAGGAGTTAATTGCTTATCTTGTGCAATTCATCCTTCCACCAGATTGGTTCCTGAAAGTCTTCTATATCAGGTCTATTATAGTGAGGTCTATATGGGGCTGAGAGCTAATGTGACTCAGGCTTAAACTATTACACTATCCATTAATTAACCCTTTCCCAAACAATAACGGCATTTGACCACTTTGTTATAGATGACTTTAGAAAACATTGTGGGAAAAGGAGAAATTGCTCTTACAATTTCTCCTTTTCCCACATGGTTTTCTGCTCTATCAGAAGAATGTTTCTCAATTTCACTACATTTTGAAATGTCGTCTGCAAACTCTTTCAATTTGGAACATTTGAAAATTTGCGTTTGGAAAAGGGTTAAACATCATCAGCAGGAGAAAATCTACCCGTACCATTTTGTTCAACAGGGAAATAGGTTGTGTTGTGAAATTTCTTCCTTTGTTTCAGTTATTTCCAATCCATTTTAAGATAGAAATCTGGTGTTTTTTTTTAAATGTATGAATGTCATCTGATGATATATACAGTATGAAAAAATAGAAACAATTTTCATAGCAGTGGAAGTTTCAATAAACATTCAATGAGAGGTGAAAGGTTTTTGCGTAAAAAAGAAGTTGCTTGTAGTTGAAAATTTTCCTTTAACATAAAAAGTATCTTTGCTTAGTAATGTTTGAAAAATAAGTAAACCAAAAAATAAGTCAGAGATTTTTTATGCTTCAACAATGTTTAATATAAAAATTCTGCCTGGTTATATAGAAGACAAGAAAACCATCGTCATGAGTCGGGAATGAGCAAATTCTCTTTTGGCAACAATGAGTTTGATATTACTAAACAATCCATTAAATGTTAACATACTTTTTCATTTCGATATATTGATATAATTTTTGTTTAACCCATTCCTCCCTTTAAAAATATGTGATTGGTCCAATTTCAAAGCAACAGCAAGACGACAATTTTAAAGTTGGAAGGAAATACATTTCATGTGAGATACACAGAAGATACCATTGTGACAAAAGGAGAAATTGCTCATCTTGAGCAATTTCCTCTTTTGAAACAATGGTTTCTCGTTATCTTTTCCAGGTGTGGTAAAAAAAATGTATTTAACCCTTTCCAAAACAATAACGACATTTGACCAGTTTGTTGCAGACGACTCTGGAAAACATTGTGGGAAAGGAAGAAATTGCTCGTAACGAGCAATTTCTTCTTTTCCAACAATGTTTCCAACCCTATAAAAAGATTATTTCTTAACTTCATCACATTTTGAAATGTCGTCTGCAAACTCAATTTGGGACAGTTGAAAATTTGGCATTTGGTAAAGGGATAATAGTTACACACATACACTGTATATATGGATGAATGTTATGAATGTTAAATAATTACAGAAAGAGTTGTTCCACTCACCTTGTTGACTGGTACTGGCGTCATACGTCTGCTGGAGATGCTGTAACACGTCCTGATAATGGAAGAACGGAAACATTGTTTACATAAATACACAACATGCAGTTATCTTTTGGTCCCTTATACTAGAAACAATATATACAAGTAAGGAGTCTTAATAAGGTGGCTTGTTTGGTTCTTTACTGGTAGAATGGTAGAATACCCATAATCCACCATTTTGACACTCATCCTTTCGGAGGATTTCTTCAGTTAAACCGAATAGTTCCGACCTAGACCGGTGTATACTGAGAAGGACCGAAGTGCCCAATGACAAAATGAGTTTCAAAATGGCAGATTATGGGTATTCTACCTTAAAAATGTTTGGACAAAATCTATTTTGCAGGTACCCATGATATAGGGTTTAGGGAACCAGCAGAAAAGTGAGCCTATGGGAATTTCCCTCTTGTCTATACCCCAAATAATATCGAGGGTTCAGTGCAATACTATAGTAAGTGCTTCACGTTTGCGAAGCACTTACTATAGTCTTGCGTTGAACCCTCAATATATAAAAATATCTCACTAAAATATTTTACTTCTTTAAATTCTGTGATTTACCTAGTGAGATGAAATTCAGAAATCTTTGTGGAAATAAGAGAATATGTTTTTATTAGGAGAACAAGTTTTTACCAAATACCAATATACATGTAGTTGTCAGAATGTTTTCAAAAGATTGTCTATAGTATGTCATAAGATGTTAAAGTCATTAAGTATATATACTGTAAATATTGACAACCTATTCATTTAAAGAAACATATCTAAAAGACAAAAACAGCAAATATAGTAATGTTAACACACTATCACTTCCAGAATTAATCATTTACAAAATGTATTGAAATAATGATACTAAATAACTAATCAGGACCTTTTTCGTTATCTGTACTTGCATAATTTCGTAAAATTTCTAATTAAAACACTGTCCAAGCCAAGAGCAATGGTTTGGCAGTTCTTAAAAGATTTACCAAGGCTTTAGTCACAACTGTAATTCATTTCGATGTGATATTTTATACAGTCTAGAGATATGATCCAGAAAATATCATAATATGTAATTACGTATGCAAATGAACAGTAACTTTTAAACAATAAATTCAAAACGAATTTTCCTTTATGCTTTGTTTTCCTTTATTATTAGAATTCAAGTGTTCAGTTAAAATGAGAAAAGTGTTTAAACAATGTAATTTGTTGATTTCCTGGTTCATTTCACTTTCATAAACAATTCAATGACATCACAACAGTTTGTGTATCTTTACATGAATCCTGATATTTCCTCACCAATCCTGAACATCATTCTGTCTAAGCAACCGACTTCTTTGTATCTGACACTGTCAATCTGATCTTGACAAATTATTTATTCTGAATCAAACATTACCTACCTGGAACTTGTTTTAATCACTTGCCCTATAATAGTTTTTGCCACTGGTCCAAATCAAAAGCAACAGCAGACAATAAAAAAATGCCAAGGAACAAAAATACATTTTTATAATATTTGAAAGAAACCATTGTGAAAACAGGGATGAATTGCCCATAAGAAGCAATTAATCCTTTTCCAAAATTTTCAAAAGACTTCCCCAGCAGATACACCAAAGTATGGTATTATGGAGTAAGACGTTAACTCTTTACCAAACGCAAAATGCTCGACTTTTCCCAAATTGAAAGAGTTTGCAGACGACATTTCAAAGAGTGATGAAATTGAAAAACAGTCTTCTGATAGGGCAGAAAGCATTGTTGGAACAGGAGAAATTGCTCATGAAGAGCAATTTCTCCTTTTCCCACAAGTTTTTCACATGTCAGCTACAACACAACTGGTCAAATGTCATTTTTGTTAGGCAATTGGTTAGTCATGCTTTCATGCTGATCAAACAGTTTTCTATCTAGTCTCTATATATGGTTATATAAATGTTCGTCTTTATACATGATTATAAAGTGATATACAAATCCTACAACAAACCCTAACCATAATACCTCAATCCCCTTCTCTTCAATAGATACAACTTTCAATAGATTTCCAGGTAATATTGTCAAAAAACCATTGTGCATTAAAATGAGTTGTAAGAAAGACCTATGGCCCCAAACGACCTTTTTGCTTAACTTGATAATGAGATATATGTTTAGATATTGATCATTGATTAAAATTGACTTTGACCTTTGTCTAGGTGACCTAAAAAAAAAGGGCTGTAGACATCAATCAGATAAATGTCACCATTGAGTTTGACGAAACTTGGTACACATGTTTTCAAGTCATAAGTAAGGGTAAAATTGGACCTTGGAGTTGTAGATATAATAGTTTTATTCTCATTTCCACACAATATTTCCAAGTCTCATTTGCTAAAAAACATTAAAAGTTGTCAGAAAGTAAGAAAGATTATGGCATTAAAACTACACATTAGCTTTACGAGGGTTCAATGCAAGGCTATAGTAAGTGCTTCACATACGTGCAGCACTTACTATAGTATTGCAATGAACCCTCGATTAGGTTTTCATACTTCAATTTTATTAAAAGAAAGCTTAAAAGCTAATCTGATTGAGTAAAAACAAAATAAAGATAAAAAAAAGAATCCTATAAATGCTAGCTTCCAAAGACCTCTACAAAAGAATTACAACAATTATCGTTCACAATAACAATAATAAATCATGATAAAAATATGATTATAATCGTAATTATCTGATCAACACAACAAACGAGTCAAAATTTTTGTACAAACAAACATACAAAGAAGCAATGATATGACATGATGATATGTAAAAGGAAACAAAGAGAAGCGTACATTTGCAACAATATGATGACAATAATAACGACATAAAAACAAATTTGGTTAATGCATTTTTTCAGGGATCTGAGGAATTTGCAGCAAATGCCCTACTAAAGGCAATTATCAAAAGCATAATTTAAATTCCATTACAACTCAAATTATTTTGGAGAAAGAATAGTTTTCTCATCCGGATCTGTATTGGGGAAAAGACTAACAAATTAAACACTATAAAATAACTGTTTTTGATATTTATATATATCAAGATATCAAAATGGATCTTCAATGCCAAAGGGACAAAAACATAACTTTTACCCATGGTCTAAAATATATTCAGCGTGAAATTTCAAGCCACTTCAGCAACCACAGCCAATGACAGAGGTACCAGTTTCGGCATATGAGTGAGGGTTGTGGGTTTGAATCATATGATTAGCAGTCATTTAATATGAGACCTAGATGTGAATCCAGGAAGCAAAATTGAATGTTATTTAATTTTTAATATAAATTTCAAGTACATGATTAACATTATTGATGTAAGATGAATAAGTTACTAAATACGAATAAGGAAGTATAGTTAATAAGCATACATGGTGGTGATTTCCTTTTAATATGAAATCAACCCATTACCACATAATAACAGGAATTTGTTAGTAATTTTTATCAAATTGGGTCGACCCATTAATTGTTACAAAAGTAAAATTAACCTTTTGGTCACAAAAGTAGTCTGAAGCAGGTACCCCGAGTGAGGTGTTATGAAGATGCCTCAAATATACTGAGGAGCAGTGTCCAAGTTACAATCATACAGGTCGTCAATCAGTTTATCTTTCCTGACTAAATCGTTCTTTCAGATTTTGAATAAAATCATTGCAACAATGTCTATTTGTTGCTCATCATTAACAATCACGATCAGACCATAAAGTGACTTGTGGCTTGGAAAGAACATGACGTAATAATCCTTTGTCCCTGATTTTGGATACAGTGAATAACTTGGAACATGAAATGGTTTGTTCATGCCAGGGTTTGCTGATTGATTGAGTACAATTCTATTGTGCATCAATAGCTATTGTCATTTACCTAAAACCATGTAAGTGACTGAACTATAAACTGTTATAGGAATGACACATTGAAGTCAGATAGAGATATGTCTGATCAAAAGCTTAAGACTTTTCCGCTAGAAATGATGTGTAACAAAAATCAAAATGAGAAAGATTGGAATATAACTAAACATAAAATAGATCAAATGCAATAAGGCTTTGACAGGGTCTGTATTAAGCATCTAAATTGGTCAAATATCAATGTTGTCTATAATAAACTTGGTTGAAACCTAAAATAAAACAATAAAATACAAAATGCGATGCAAATTATATCATTAAGCAAGGAAAGGTAGCATGCAGAAACGTCCAGATAAAGCTTAACCCCTTCCCAAACAACAAATTTTCGACTGTCCCAAATTGAAAAAGTTTGCAGACGACATTTCAAAATGTGATGAAATTGGAAAATAATCTTCTGATAGGGCAGAAAACATTGTTGGTAAAGGAGAAATTGCTGGTCACGAGCAATTTCTCCTTTTCCCACAATGTTTTCTAAAGTCGTCTGCAACAAAGTGGTCAAATGTCGTTATTGTTTGGGAAAGGGTTAAAACAGTATTCACACAATGCGCTGTACAAAACATCAACCTGCAGTTGTAAAGAAGGGGTAAACACAGGTCTATGTAACACAGCATTATAACAAAACGTTTGACATGCAATATCTCCCACCTTTATAGTAAACCTTGTTTTGGGTACTCATTAGAATTGTGTATATAACCAATGAAATCCTGTGATTGCTCATGGATATATTTGTCTCTTCATTATTCAACCTTATTTACTACTCTCTTAATGTTCCATTTAATATCAGGTAGGGGCAAAAAAGGAATAAAAAGGACATGAAATGATGGGAGTATTTTTCTTTTCTTTTTCTTTTAAACCACAATTACCAGCATAAGATTACTATATTAAGAACCTAAAATATTGAATTCTGATCAAAGAGAGAAATGCCTGTTTAATATTTAGTTTAAACCTATTCATTTCTACATTGATTGTGACGGAAGCTTGACACTTATAAAATTCTCTCTCGATGACTGCTTCCTGGATACTAAACCAGTACTCGCGCCAATTTGAGGGCTAGTCCCGGCAATTTTCACCTCGCCCTATGGTGATCAAACCCGGGACCCTCGGTACTAGAGGCCAATGCTCTACTTCTGCACCACTGTCACTGTTCAATATTTAATGCAGCATCACCATTTGTTCAATCATAGCGCACTGAGTTCAAGTTGCCAATCCAGCTTTAATGTTTGCCCAATTACAATAACACATGTGTCCCTATTTCACAGACTGCTGGAGGGATGGTCCTTGGTATGTCTTCGGTTATTGAACCTGAAACCTTCCACACACCACCAGGACATTGGTCCTTGGTATGTCTTGGTTATTGAACCTGAAACCGTCCACACACCACTAGGACACCTTTCCTTTTTCTCCATTGCAGTGGTGATGCAAGAAGGTCAAGGTGGCAGGTAAAAAAAAACATGGTAGTTAGGCAAGAAAAGTGCCTTAGTCAAGATTGAGAGTCGCCTTTTGTTAAGTAGGAAAGTTGTATGTAAATCTTGAATGCAAGGTTCCTCAATGAGCGGAGAAGAATAACTACATGTATCAGGGAGTATGGTTTCATCTCACATGAAGACAACGGGAGAAAAGGCCTATTTCAGACAATATTTAACAATTTGAAAGAATTAAAGATCTTTGTGTTATGATTTTTATGTATAAAATGTTTGAACATTTATATGAATGTAGGAAATGGGTTAAGTAATAAGGATGATTTATTAGTGAATAACTTTGGTAGGTAAGTTTGCTGCTAATAGAGGGGTAATTAAATTGCATTTGAAAGTAATTTATAAATGTTGGGTATTTGTGCTTAAGTGAAAGGCATAGTGGAGACTTTGGTAAGAGTTTGGAAGGATTTTCTTTTTTTTTTAAAAGACACAAGATGCTGTTTTCAGTTTAGAAGCTTTTTCATGTGTCCTTGGTAACCAACCATTGCTAAATTGGTCTTGCCAGAGAACACTCAAGATTGAAAATGATATAATTGTGTGGAAGGACTTTGAATCTGGGTAAATTTGATGCCCTATAGTATTCATGTGAAGGTTTAATGTATTGGTGTATGAAGTGCAAATCGAGCCAAAGTAAAGACGGATATAAATAAACTACTGTTTAAATTAAAGAGAAAGTTTACGTGATAAAATATATAAACTTAGTATCATTAAAAAATGAACTTTTAACAAAAGTGTATCAAAAATTGCCAAACTAATATGAGTTTTACAGATTAGAAAGTTAGAAATGATACAACATAAAAAAGAATATGCAAAGATCCAAACAAAAACATGAGCAGAGATTATTTTGTATGAAGATCACGAGAGCAGCTCAGTATGTAGGTGGTGATACAAAGAAGGAGAGGCGCTATGTGTCTAAAAGTAAACGGAGAATGGTAACCTGACGGACAGACGGGCCCGGCGCAGCGCACCTACCTCTTGGTCACCCGGGAGATTGACGTCAGGTGCCGACAACGATTTTTCTGACATCGAAAACGGATTTGGATGAAGGAAGGTTTGATGATTCACTTGTCTGCACATTGTTAGAAAACAAGAAGGTATTTTGTTAAAGAGGTCTGCTTATAACAGTTTTGGTCTGTTCCTCTACCCAATGCGTATTGCATCTACCTATTAATCTATCTTGGGAAGGATTCTAAAGTGGGGGAGATGTGTCCTTGTGTTATACTCTAATGAGACCCTGAAGTCAATGCTGTGTGTAACCGGCTGTCAATAGTCACGACAATAGAGGAGGGATGGGTACAGACTTTACTGATAAGTGACTGGGTAAAAACTCCCATGAAACCAGAGGTGTCAGTGGGGCTCAAACCTGGGACCCTGCAGTTCTTAGTCAACCACCTTAACCACTGGGCCACGCAGGACCCCTGAGAGTTGTTAATAGAATCACCACATACAGGGTCCTGCATGGCCATACAAACAAAAAACAATCAACACAATCAGCAGATTGTAATTGGTGCTCAAAATCAGTAATGTACTAAAACACCATCCGTCCCCCTTCTGTAACTCATTGATGGTTGTTTCACAGGTACTTTGGGTTATTCAATGACAAGCTATTACAAGTAACATACATAAGCAGGAAAACATCCATTCCTGGTAACAAAAAAACAAAAACCACCTGTAAATAGTGTCCAAAGACTACACACATGACTCACAAACATGACACTTACAACAAGTCTAGTCGAGACATACAACCAAACTACATCTCTTCGTGAAATGATCCTATTAATACCATCCCACTTGCATCCAATCAATTTATTCAATGAATGATCTTTTAGTAAGAAAATTGTTCAAACAGGAGAAAGATCCGTTTCAAGCATGAATCCAATTAAATGCCAAATTGTCTTGCCTGTACATTAATTCAGAAACACTAATTTTCTTTAAGCACATAGAAAATGATTCCCTTTAAATCTAACATGGCCAGTCAGTAAGCATTTTTCACTTCAAATACAGTGTGGTTTAAATCATTAAATCATCATCCAAGGAGGTATATTCATACATTATATTACCTTTCTTAGTTTACAACTGTATAAACTCCATCATAGTTCAATAAAAGTAGTCTGATAACAGTAAACAAGTCAAGTTCTTTTCAAAAATGTGAATATGTTTGTTCCATTACAGAAAAACCTTGTTCAGTATCAGAGATATAAGGGCACATAAGATAAGATAGATGTTTACAAGGAAAGATTCGCTAAGAGTATACTAAGATCTAGCAGAGAAGATTAATAAGAGAATTCTGTCTGTGTACCCTGTTACTCATCGAATACTCCATGTAACCTGTACTCTATACAGGTTTAATGTCACATCAACAATTTTTAAGTTATCTAATAATTCAGTTACAGCTTTTTTGGGATCATAAGTGCTAGCATAGAGCTCTGAAGTGTCTTGCAAATGGACACTTTAACAAAAGGAGTGGTGTTGATGGGGATCAAACCCGGAACACCCGAGTTCTTAGTCCACCATAAAATAAGGATGTCATTTGATATACGTTATGGAAATTGCTGCTTGCAAATACTTTCAGTTTTGTTCGGTGACACAGGTGTCTGTGAGTAATGGATCTAATCTGGGTATTAATTGGAGATGTTTCACTAAAGAGATGTAGCTCTAGTACTAATAGAATGGAAACTTAGACTTAAACACTTCAGACATTGAGTTAGTAACTTCTGGGTGGAAACATTAAGTTTTAGCAAACTCTGTCGGTGTTTTGCCTAAAGCTACTTTCACAAATATACTGTAATTTGCTTTGTTAACCCTTTCCCAGACAATAACGACATTTGACGACTTTGTTGCAGAAGACTTAAGAAAACATTGTGGGAAAAGGAAAAATTGCTCATGATGAGCAATTTCTCCTTTTCCCACAAGGTCTTCTGCTCTATCTGAAGAATTTTTTACCAATTTCATCACATTTTGAAATGTAGTCTGCAAACTCTTTCAATCTGGGACAGTCGAAAAAAAATTTGTTTGGGAAAGGGTTAAAAGCTTCCAAAAATCTGAATTAGAAGCACTCAAGTCTCCACCATGTGGCTATATAAATAAAGCATTTTTGTGATACACTAAACACTCATGTGCCTGTGGACAAGGTGCAAAACATTCATGTGCCCACTCATACATTGAAGTGCTAAGTTTAAATCTCCATGTTGATCTTAAAATTAATGTGATTAGTGTAAACTTCAAAGCTTTCCTGACCTTTAACTTAATCATACAGGGTTATCTGTAACAGTAACAACGGCCATTATAGAAAGACTTCTTTATGACATCTAGACAATAGATTGCATCCAGCTACACACAAAGTCATAGATAATTCATTTTGAAGTTCTTTGCTATAACATCTATGCATAGTATTAAGAAAATATTGCATCAAAGTAGATCAAATATATTTAGTTCCCCTTTAGTTATATGTTTTCAAAAGGATGCCTTCTTTTAAGACACACTCAATTCATCATTAGGTCACACAAAGGAACATAATGTACCAAGTAGGGAAACATGATGAACAAATTGTTCATATAAAATGTTAATAATATGAGTAAACATGTCAATATGTACTCTGTACCTAACACTGTCAAGTTCTGAGAAATAACCGTGTAAGGTTAAGAAAGGTCAGAAAGGTCACGTTTAATAGCGCTATAAAGACGGACAGTATCAAAGGTTAAACAAGCGACCCTGTGCTGCTACTATGCAGTGCTGCAAGCTTAAATATAAATAAAACTCACAGCAGATGCAATTCCTTCTATCATGTCTAAAAGTTTCGGCTTTTAGTTGAATGTGTGTATCACATAAAAATCTCTTAATTCGCTTTTCTTCCAAACAAAACTGCTTAATCTTAAATAATTCATAATGTTATTAAAATCAAATTTTGAAACAAGAGCAAATAACTCTTTACATAGCTAACATGCTAGCCTCAATGAATGTTAATACTAAAATAATCTTTCTTGTTGAATCTCTTATTCACAATTTTCATAAATCATCCTGCACTTTATTTTTGACCGTACACAAATCATTTAAGAGCAAAGGCTGTAGGAAATTTAAAAAATACAAGAATGATTACAGATCCTTTTTCCTTTAGACATGATAGTGACAACTCTCTACCATACCACATGGCTGTGTGTATGTAAACACGTTATAATGGCAGGACTGGCCCCGAGTAGTGACATACCTCTTCCGTTGTGCCAGTATTTACATCAAAACTAACATTGGGCGCTGAAGTTGATCGACCCCGGGGACCCAGGGGCGTGGTCGCTTTACTCCGGGAAAAGGCCCGGGGGGAGGTGTGGGAAAGGGCTTGATTTTGATATGAAGATGGTGCGACAAGCATGCTTGAAGGATATGAGCCAAAACTGTCGGCTAGTAAGCTGAAATTTATAAGGCAGACATTGTCAGCAAAAGTGTACAGTCCTGTTGTTATTCAGCTGAGATCTGGGGTCTGGTCTGTACCTATTGATAATACAAATATATGTAGAGATTATTCTTAACATCATCTAGTTAATATTCCCAAACATTTAATGAATATTTCCAAGAAGCCTGCGACAGAATCATTCAAACTTGCTTGCTCATTATTGAAATCTCTTTTTTCTATTCAACTGAATTAGTAATTTTGAGTGTAAAATATTACTGTTACAAAACATAGAATGTTAAATTCTCTTTCATGTGTAAATAAAAATTTTGACACATTTCAAAAAGCATAGATTATATGATGAATATCAACTTGAAACGCCCGTGCAAAGAAAAGTATTTGCTTGTATTCTACAACCATATATTTCTTCATTTGAATTCAGTATGCTATATGATAGATTTAAGAGCTTGCTGAGCTGTCAGGTTTTCTTGCAAACTATCAATGTGTATAATGCTTCAGAAATCTGGAAAATAAATTCAAGCAAAGGCAGAGTAAACCTGAAAAGTCAACTGTATGGTTAAGTTAAAACAGTTCATGGTAAAATACAGTAAGTAAAATACAGATTATCATATCAATAGTATCTTTTACATAAGTTAATATTAGAAATAAAGATTACATCTCAATTGTTTTCATATTCATAATGATTTGCCATAATTGAAATCAAAACAGATCAACTAAGTGACAAAAATATTTACCATTGGCTATCTGAGGAATAAATATATAATCAAAAGAAATAAAAAAAAAGTATATATTTCATCCGCTTATTCAGATCACTGGATTGAATCTTACCTGGAAAAACCAAACTTAAATTAAATTACAAATGCTGAATGAAATAGTTCTTGACAAATAAAAAGAAAATTTTGAGGGTACAGTGCAATACAATAGTAAGTCCTTCACAAACATGAAACCCTTACAATAGTATTACGCCCTCGAAATGTCATTCCACAAACTCAGTAATTACTGTCCATTATTGCTTTCAATATATACCAGCCAGGAATTCCCATTTACAAGAATGGGATTAGAAAGGTTTTTTTTCATTTTACAGACTACCTGAAAATCAGACAAAAATGAATTAAACAGAAAAGGGCATGTAACTCTTTCCACAATGTCATAAATACTTATTTCATGATGACACAAAATTGACAACAACAAAAAATGAAATGCTATTTCAGCCACACTACTTAGCAAATTTGATATTTTTTCATTGACAAGCTCAGTTGAAGAAAAAATTAATTTACTATTGACTTTGATTATTGCTTAAAATTCAGACAGATCATCAAATTCCTTTGCATCTATATTACAATGCAAACAAATACATTGAATACTTTCAACTCCAAGACTGTGAAACATTTTTTAAGATCAGCATATAATCAACTTAAATAACTGGGTTTTTTCTTAATCCTTTCCCAAAAAACAAATTTTCGACTGTCCTAAATTGAAAGAGTTTGCAGACGACATTTCAAAATGTGATGAAATTGGAAAACAATCTTCTGATAGGGCAGAAAACATTTAGGGAAAAGGAAAAAATGCTTGTTATGAGCAATTTCTCCTTTTCCCACAATGTTTCATAAAGTCGTCTGCAACAAAGTGGTCAAATGTCGTTATTGTTTGGGAAAGGGTTAAATTCATCAACCGTGCATTTTAAACGCTGTTTATAAAACAACAAATAACTTTAACACATATCAATGAAACATTACGGTTAAAGAAAACTCTAACTTTTGAGCTATCAAGAAATTTGTAATAAACCAAATTAATCAAATTGGTCAACTTAACCTTTTGCCAAGACCCACTTTATCCTTTAAAAAAGATAGTGATAAATCATACGAAATTATTTTTTGCACAAGCAGATGTTAAGTATGATGTGTTGAT
Source organism: Cerastoderma edule (assembly GCA_947846245.1). NCBI lineage: Eukaryota > Metazoa > Mollusca > Bivalvia > Cardiida > Cardiidae > Cerastoderma > Cerastoderma edule. The sequence continues at coordinate 3,709,164 of OX401413.1, read as the reverse complement.
AAGATTAAAATTGAAAGCTATGGAACAAAACAATAAATTATTTCTCTGGTACAAACAACTTGCATCATACAACTAGGGACTGAAACAAAAAACTCAAGGGGAAACAGCATTTATGAATTAACTTTATAATCATTGTGACAAAGGAAGAAAAGGAACATGATGATGGAAATCTCATTCTGTCATATTTTCAAATGGCTCAAAACTTGAAGATGTTTTTAAAGTTGACTGTATAGCAGAGCGGGTTCAATAGTTAACACAAATGTAAAACACTTACTATGGTCTTGCATTGAACCTTGATAACTTGTGGTCTTTATGCTATAAATGTTTATTTTTGTGTTTCTGCTGCAGATTTATGCAAAACTATCTCTGTAAGCGGAATACTTTCCATTTTGACCTGCAGAATGCTTGGGATTCTAAAGAGTGTAACTGGATCCCAAGGTGAATTTTCTTCATAATGAACAAGCTCTCATTTTGCAACAATGTCATTTCTTAAATAATGATTTAAAAATTCAGATTTCTTTGAATTCACTCATTTCGATACATTATAAAAAAGACATATCGAGGGTTCATTGCAGAACTATAGAAAGTGCTTCATAAACATGATCAACACTTACTATAGTATTGCACTGAATCAATAATATATGAAGCCATTGTGATAAAATGAGAAACTCCTCACAATTTACTGCTATCCACTTGTGATAATGGTTATGATCCCAACAGAAAACTATTTTTCAAATATCATTCTTGTAAAATGAATGTATAGTATTTTAAGGCACACTGATAGCTTAAGTGTGTACCTTACTTGTAATCTCATGTGGCTTTCAATTTGGATTTGACACAAAATTTCATCAAGGGCAGATAAAAGACACTTTACACATAAAGGAGCACACATTCTTAACTATTAAGATTTAATGACCCAGCCCCAAACCTCTTGCATCCCATAAACTGTTAAACCCATGCATTTACTAAACAGTGAATATCTTAACTCTAAACGCTTCTGTTTATCGTGATATGTTTAGTGTTTAAATCTCTGAAACTAACGCTTACCCAGTGAAAAGTTGTACCACGGTGTAGTTGATCAAATCTAAATCACAGTTAGAAACAGAATGAACAAAGGGAGAAAACTAACATGGAGAGTCAGGAGTACTTCTATAACATTTTCCCTGTTCTAGTTAACATTAACATTTTGCCAATTATATACTAGTTTAAAGGCATCAGGAAGAGACAATATTTCAGAAAACAATGTAACAAAAAAAAAAGCTCATATCAAACACACATGTTCTTTAAAACATTTGCAGATAAGTTGAAATAATGAGTTACAAAGAAGCCAAACAACTCCCATAGTTTCAGTCATATGTCACTCTATAATGATTGCTTAATGAACATAAATAAAGACACCAACAATTACTCTTCTCTTAAATTGTCAAAAAAAATATCATTTGAAAAAATGGAAGAATTATCCTTTTACTAGCATTTTTCATTTGTTACTATAAATACTTCTAAAAGGCCTTATGAACAAGATTCTGAAAGACATCATTCTAATAAATATCTCAAATTTTATATCAAACCTTTGAATCTTACATAGACCAAAGAATCAGAATGAATAAACAGTATAGCGTTAAATTCTTTCAATATCACAATGTTTATTTTCTGATGCTGTGTAAAAAATAAGTATCTATAGACTGACAGATAAATTTCTTCTATGTATTACGATGCATTATGCATATTCACTTTAACATGCCTTTAGCAGAATGTTTTAAAATCTTTGGTACAATAGTAATCAGATAATCTAACATATAACTACCCCTCAGAGTCAAATTTTGGAAATATTTGTCTTCTTTTGCGAACAACTTTTACAGAAAATCATTTTTTTTATGGAAATGGGTTAAAACACTATTTTCAACATCAAATAGAGGTAAAGGGCTTCTCCTATGCAACTATATGTGTATAAACAACAAAATGTCAACACAAATAGTCACTCAAACCCACTCTCTACCCTGGGGTATTTACAAGTGTAAATGAAATTATAATCAAGGTTTTGAATCAAAGTCCTGGCAAAATCCATTGTTGGTATTGCCCAGCTTGTCCCAGAAGCCTCAACAGACAAGTGGATTTGTACTGAGATTTACTCTATAACCATTATATGGACAACAGCAGCTAAATATTCGGCATTGACAGACAAGTAAATCAAAATCAGATCTCGCCACCCCTAATCAGCATATTTTACCTTTAATCACAATTGATTCAATACTAACTAATCAATGCAATTCATCATATATTTTCCCTATCATGGATATTCCTTGTAAATTTGATACTTTGTCTAAATGCCATCAATTGTAAACGAACCACACCAGTGAAATAGTTAAGCAATATGTACAAGTTGATATAATCGCTCAAAAGCAGAATGTGTCCGCAATATTAATTTGTGTAGTGATCATAAAACTGTTCACCATTCAACCTATTTTCTACACTTACACTAAGGGAATTTACCCATAACCCAAAAATAAATTTAAGCGTGGTTAAACTTGAGGGCATCAGCAGAAGACAAAGTTGAATATCTGAGATGTAATTTTCATTGCGATAATGAGTAGAAGCAATTACAGTGAAAGGTTTTGTTGGTTGTGTAAAGCTGATAATAATGTCCCTGTAAAGCAAGTTCCTCAACCTTGAGATACAAGTGTGTCCCATTGTAAAGGTTTGAAACCATTTTGCTAAAGGCATGTTCTGTTGAAATAGTTTAAAACCTTTTGCTGCACATGTGTTTGGCAGGAAGTTTGAAAAACCTCTCTCAGTAAATAAACCTTTCAGTTCTGCTGCTGTGATATGTGAATAGATTGAAAAAGCATTTAGGTAATAGGAGAAATTGCTTGTGACAAGCAATTTCTTTTATTTGCCACAATGCTTTTTGCAAGTCATCTGCTGCAAGATGGAAAAATGTAGTGTTATGTGGTAATGTGTTAAATGGGGCTTTACTCCAGCAGAGGTTGCATTGGACATTGATATAATGAAGGGGTGAATAATTTCTGTAAAGTAAGCAGCAATAGGTATATTAAACAGTCAAATTAATTTGATGTAAAGTGACAACAGGATGAATTTCTATCTAACAACATAATTTCCTGAAAATCACAATTTCTCTTTACGAAGGAATCGATATCACAAACAATCTAGTCTAACAGAAGATCTCGATGATTATAAAGCTTGACTATTCCTGCCATTTGTTAAAAAGAAACATTGTTCTAGAAAACCTTGGGTTACTTATTCTATTGGTATTCTAACATCTTTTAAATCATACCAACAGCATCATTATCATTTCTGAAGCCCATCTTATCGTAGAAGGAGAAAAAGTTTAACACATTAATACCACATCAAGCCAGGATAGGGTTTCAACTATATTTGTTTTGTTTGTTTGTATGGTGCTTAATGCTGTATCAACAATTGTTCAGTTATGCAACGGCTCTCCTGGATCCACCAGTACTGGGCTAGGGCTAAAAGGTGACTTAGTAAAAGCCACTTTCACCAAACCATACGTGTCTGTGGGGCTGGACCACGGGACCCCTGACTTCTAAGTCAACCACATTAACCAACGGGCCACACAGGACCCTGTTTTCAACTGCAAGTCAGCTATACATAATCATGGTCCTCACATCCACTCGTACTCCTGGCATGGCCCCACCAGTACTGCACAATATTCAGTGTTAATTCCACCAACTGACGGTCCATAAGGCTTGAATACACTGCTGTTGAATATGATGTCCAAGTTGATATCCAAAATACATGTATGACGTTTACAGTGAATATACTGAAGCGGCTGTGGTATCAATGGCTAAGTGCTTGATGATGAGAAGTCCTTTACTTTCATGAAAGACTTGCCTTAATCTAGCACCAAGCCTTTGAAATGCAATCTTATCAACTCCTAATGTTTGGTATAATAAGTATAAAGCGCCACGAGACATAAATACTGGTAAGAATTAGGAAGCTTGGCGTGTAGGCTCATGTTATCACCCACTAATACATGTGTACAGATTCCGGTGAATAATACAGTTTCAAATAAAACCTAAACATTAGTGTGCTTAGCCAGGATGACATTTGTAGCTGTCGTCATTTTGATGAATAGTCAAGCTATAAATGATCTCAGGGGTCCAGATAAGAGGTGTTTTCAGCAAGCCAACTTCTTTATCTCTTTCCATACCTTACGTTGTGAGTACTCAATTGAGTTGTCTTTTGACAATTCTAAAAAGAACCTTCACAGGCAGCAAAATCATGTGACAAATGTTAACAATTTTATGTCCGAAAAAGATGGCTGCACCCAAGTTTTAATGATTTTTCCCCTACCTTTGCCAATGATAGTCACATTGTGCATGGCATTACTTCTAACACTAGGCAGAGAAATGGCAGTTGAAGACAGACTGTTTTGGATATGCTTGCCTGTTGGCTGCGATTTCTCTGCCGAGTGTAAGACGTAACGCCTTTATAAAGCATGGGTTATCATATACCACCAAAACTGAGAAGTTGGTGGTCAACTCTTGAGGGGTACACAATGTGGCTATCATTGGCAAAGGTAAGTGAAAGAAGAATACCTTAGCGTGGCATCTTGATTGTATACAGCAGTCACATGATTCCCCCCCCCACCTGCCTCAATTAATCATTTGTATCAATATATATTTTTTTTTTAGGATACAGCACATATAAAACCCAAGTTCACCCATATCTGGACCACTGATTGTAGTCAAGACTCGTTAATCCACATTTCTGATAATCTTTTATTATAATGAAAATTATAAAGATAATTTGGTCATGATCTGGTAATAATGAATTAAGAAAGAATTAGCAATTTTACAGTTTGAAAAATACTTTTGATATGACATTCTCAAATTTACTCAGGTTAGGTATCCGAATATCTAGCCACCTGCTACACACCCCAGTGACTGGGACACCCGCAGCAGATAACAAATTAAATCAGGATTAAAGTTAAAGTAAAAGGGATAAATCTTTACTAAAACTGTTATAAATTAGTCCATCAACATTTTAAAACTTGGTCCAAAGTAAATGGATTAACGTGACTTGACCAAACTAGGAAATAAATCATTCTTTAATCTCACCCGCAAATGAATATGTGCACAGAGGGGATGTTTTTATAGCTTTACAATATAATTGCCTACCTTTGTTGATATCTTCAGTAACATTAGGAAATAATTAGTCCATATTAGGATACGACGCTAACTTGCTTATCACAACATTTCAGGAATTACACCCATTCTGCTCTTCCTGCCCACAACCTTACAATCAGTCTTGGAAATGGAATTATTACTCAAATGAACAATTTCTTTTATTCTAAAACTAGTTTTTATCACACAAAGACAGATAGTTTTCAGCTTATATTTAAGAGTTTTCATCTTTATCTATTTATATGGTTTCTTATATCAAATTAACATTATTTTCTTTCTGTTGCGATGCCCTACTCTAAATGATAGAAGAGGTCTGATCACAGAGCAGAAAACACTTTTTAAGTTAGATGCAATATCTACAGCTATTTTACTACAGCCATTTACAATCTCTAATAGTTAGAGACAAATTCTTGTTTCATTAAGGATTTACATAACTAGATGAACAGTAACACTGTAAATTAAAGCTCAAACAGTTCTGTTATTTAATAAAACAGATACAAAGATTTACTTTGCAAACAAAGGAGGTATTGTAAAAGTATAAAACCTTGTTGTTTTTACTTTGATCAACAAATTCAAAGTGAAAGCAATAACTTTAAGACTTACTAAGGCATAAGATTGTCATAGAAAAGAACACATGCTTACAAAAGAAGAAAAATGAACCGCACAAACAAGTTCTTCTTTCATCACAATACCAAGAAGATGTGTTAAAATAAACGACATGGAATAAGAATGAAACATTCTAAAAGGCATGTATATCATGAACTTCTTTGAAATATTTTTAACAGGAGTAAAGTTACTTCAACTCAGAAAGTACTGCGACCCTTTGCTACAAAACAATTCACTTTAACCCTTTCCCAAACAACAAATTTTCGACTGTCCCAAATTGAAAGAGTTTGCAGACGACATTTCAAAATATGACGAAATTGGAAAATAATCTTCTGATAGAGCAGAAAACAGTGTGGTAAAAGGAAAAAATGCTCGTTACGAGCAATTTCTCCTTTTCCCACAATGTTTTCTAAAGTTGTCTGCAACCAAGTGGTCAAATATCGTTATTGTTTGGGAAAGGGTTAACTCATCTGTAGCAGACAGCTTCAGCAACCATTGTGATAGACAGAGAAGTTGCTTGACATGAATTATCCATACTTTTGTCTAAATGGTTTCTACTGAATGAAGCAAAGAAAATGCAGGTTTCTTAACACATTTCATTCACTATCTGCATATGTGTTTTGGATCAATTACAATCACTTCAAGGAAAAGGTTTAACCATTCCTTTAAGATGGAACTCTGTCAATGGTCCAAAATAAAAACCACTACCAATTGCAAAACAGGGATAAAATAATTTGTCTTGAGCAACTTCTCATCTTGCCAGAATTGTTTCTTGAGCAGGCTGCTACATGTAAAAGTGTGTCCATATAAGAATAGAGAGTTAAAAGATTTATTATCATACATAGAAACTTTATTAATGTTTTTTTGAAATTATAAACATAGACACATGAAAACCTTTATAACATTTCAATCCGATATAACCAATGGATACATATAAACGTAATAACATCTTAATCAATTGTAAACAAAAATTCCTATAAACTTTAAAACCCTGGAGTTAGATCATGATGAGAGATACGTACTGTTTAGTGAGTGTTCTGGTATCACACATTGGATGAATATTCTCTTTACAGCGCTGGTGTAACCGATAGCCACACGTCTGACAACGGAACCCTTGTAACAGGAATTTATGACAAACATCACAGAAAGTTAGGGAAAAAAACGTCTTCCTTACCTGCAGATAAAAAATATCAAAGTTTACAAGACATATTAAATGAAGCATCACAAAGAAGAATGAATAAAAATGAACTTAGTGTGAAAGTCTATCATATTAAACTCTGGATCAAGAAATAGTTGTGTTATATGTCTTAGGATGAAAACATATTGTTACCAAAATATGATAAAAAGTTTACCATACAAGTTTCAAAACATAGATCTTTAGAGCAGAAATCCAAGAAAGAGGTATTTCTCCCTTTCTCACCTCTTTACTCTGCTTTCTGAAGCTGTTATTGATTGTGCTTATTAGAGTTATCTTAACAAGAGCAGTTCCAAAAACAAACCAATGTAATAGGAACTATTGAAAAAAGATATTGATATGCCAGATAACCTGATAATGGCGCTTACATACAATGTACTGTCAAATCTAAGGAGTTCCATTGCAATTCAAATTGACTCTTGGGATATCGTTTTTAACCCTTTCCCAAACAACAAATTTCTGACTGTCCCAAATTGAAAGAGTTTGCAGATGACATTTCAAAATGTGATGAAATTGGAAAATAATCTTCGGATAGACCAGAAAACATTGTGAGAAAAGGAAAAATTGCTCGTCACGAGCAATTTCTCCTTTTCCCTCAATGTTTTCTAAAGTCGTCTGCTATGAAGTGGTCAAATGTTGTTATTGTTTGGGAAAGGGTTTAAGAGTAAGTGGGAAGTTAACAATGACAAATAATGCTTTCAGAAGTTTAAGTTGGTCAGGTTTGTTCAAAATTAGCCATAAGATAAGGTCAGTCAAGAAGTACCAGGGAAAAGTTTGTTAAATGTCGTGGACCAATGAAATTGATTTTGTCCCCGCGGGGCCTTCAGTAATTTCTAATACATCTCGAATGTATATTAAGTTGTTAAATTGTTGACCAAATTATGTAAGCTCATAGGATTTCATAACATGGACTAGAAATAAAGCAGGTGTTATAAAGTCATGCCAGATGATATTGTATTTCTGAACAAAACAGTGTGATGTAATGAGATAATACTTGACAAATCTTAATTTTTTAGAAAATGTCATTAGTCAATAAGCAAATTTGAAAGTGGTCGGAATTAATAGCAACAGCAGATGACATTAAAAAGGCATTTTAAATGGTAATGGGTAGAAATTGTAATGACAAAAGGAGAAATAGCTGACACAAGGAGACAAAAGGAGAAATAGCTGACAAAAGGAGACAAAAGGAGAAATAGCTGACAAAAGGAGACAAAAGGAGAAATAGCTGACAAAAGGAGAAATAGCTGACAAAAGGAGAAATAGCTGACAAAAGGAGAAATAGCTGACAAAAGGAGAAATAGCTGACAAAAGGAGAAATAGCTGACAGGAGACAAAAGGAGAAATAGCTGACAAAAGGAGAAATAGCTGACAAAAGGAGAAATAGCTGACAAAAGGAGAAATAGCTGACAAAAGGAGAAATAGCTGACAAAAGGAGAAATAGCTGACAAAAGGAGAAATAGCTGACACAAGGAGACAAAAGGAGAAATAGCTGACAAAAGGAGAAATAGCTGACAAAAGGAGAAATAGCTGACAAAAGGAGAAATAGCTGACAAAAGGAGAAATAGCTGACAAAAGGAGAAACTGTTTATCTTGAGCTATTTTTCCTTTTGTCACGATGGTTTCTTAGGTCCACCCAAGTAAAATATTATAGAGTAAAAGGTTAGACTCTTCCATCTATTTCTCCTCATTATACACACAATATTGAAGGTCCACCCAAGTAAAATATTATAGAGTAAAAGGTTAGACTCTTCCATCTATTCCTTCTCATTATACACACAATATTGAAGGTCCACCCAAGTAAAATATTATAGAGTAAAAGGTTAGACTCTTCCATTTATTCCTTCTCATTATACACACAATATTGAAGGTCCAGCCAAGTAAAATATTATAGCAGGGTTCACGCTGGCCTTCGCAAATGGCGCCATTGGCGACAAAATTAAGAAATTGGCGCAAGAAAAACAAATTTGGCGAAAGTGCCTGGCGCCTACTATTTTCCGTGAGAATTCGATGTTTGTTTACCGCATGGTTGCCGATCTCAAGTCAATATCGATTTGTTTTACTGTAAAGCTGAGAACCATGCATCGATGGTTCCCGTAATCACAGTACTTTGAATTAGAACTCGGGAACCAGCTTGTTTATCAAATGCGATTTCCGATACGGGATAATCCTGTTTTCACACTTGTTCAGTTCATTATCTGTTGATTGTCAAGTTTGTTGAAGGTGACACTTTCTTGTGTACACCATTTAGTCATTCGCCAGCCTTTACAACTTCAATTATATGGAAATTATGACTTTGATTACTTTAATTGATTTTCAATCAAAATGTTTGCCCTCGCGCTCCTTTTAAAGAAGTTGACATCAAACATCGACGAAGTCAGTTATGTTGATTGACAAATAAATGAAACTCTTTTATGTACCGAAGTTTTGGTATATAAAATCTGCGATTTGAAGTGACACTTAATTCTGATCCAACACAAGAGTGACTTTAAATCGATCTTCTCAGTCGTTGAATATGCCTCCCACTCAAAGAAGAATAAACATCTGACAAGGAGGTCTGGAGGACAGGAAATAGTTGGTTATAATAATTATGACGCCAAGGTGAAAGTCATGTTTCTGCTATTTCCTGTTTCAAATGTTGAGTGTGAGAGAGGATTTAATCCATTGAACCTAATGAAAACAGCACATAGAAATAGATAGAACAAACGAACACTTGAGAACCTCTTTAGAACCGTAGGTGACCCTGATGAAGGATTTCCCCTTCTACAGAAGACTATTTTTGGCTCCAACTTATTGAATTTGGCTCCAATTTTTTAAATCTGGCTCCAACTTTTTCAATTTGGCGCAAGTATTGGCGCAAAGAAAATTTTAGCCAGAGAGAACCCTGTTATAGAGTAAAAGGTTAGACTCTTCCATCTATTCCTTCTCATTATACACACAATATTGAAGGTCCAGCCAAGTAAAATATTATAGAGTAAAAGGTTAGACTCTTCCATCTATTCCTTCTCATTATACACACAATATTGAAGGTCCAGCCAAGTAAAATATTATAGAGTAAAAGGTTAGACTCTTCCATCTATTCCTTCTCATTATACACACAATATTGAAGGTCCAGCCAAGTAAAACATTATAGAGTAAAAGGTTAGACTCTTCCATCTATTCCTTCTCATTATACACACAATATTGAAGATCCACTCAAGTAAAATATTATAGAGTAAAAGGTTAGACTCTTCCATCTATTCCTTCTCATTATACACACAATATTGAAGGTCCAGCCAAGTAAAATATTATAGAGTAAAAGGTTAGACTCTTCCATCTATTTCTTCTCATTATACACACAATATTGAAGGTCCAGCCAAGTAAAATATTATAGAGTAAAAGGTTAGACTCTTCCATCTATTTCTTCTCATTATACACACAATATTGAAGGTCCAGCCGAGTAAAATATTATAGAGTAAAAGGTTAGACTCTTCCATCTATTTCTTCTCATTATACACACAATATTGAAGGTCCAGCCAAGTAAAACATTGTAGAGTAAAAGGTTAGACTCTTCCATCTATTTCTTCTCATTATACACACAATATTGAAGGTCCAGCCAAGTGAAATATTATAGAGAAAAAAGGTTAGACTCTTCCATCTATTTCTCCTCATTATACTTACAATATTGTGGATAGCAGCGCCTTGAAATTTCAGAGTTTGTCGGGCACTTTTTAATTCTACTTGGAGCTCTAATCCTGCTACATCTGTCATCTGTATATCCCAATTCAAGGGTTTTCTAGTGAAATATTCAAAGAAAGCATTCATTATCTCTATAAAGCAACTATATCATAGCTTAAAAAATCTTTTGAATTTGTTAACTTTTAAAATTAATGCTATATTGAGATGCCCTGCTCATGGTTAATTAGTTACTCAACTGCAAACAAGGGCTGGTCAAAACTGATAACATCCCTTTTGTCAGGCAGGAGACTATAACTTATGAAAGTTCAAATCAAGGGTCATAATAAAAAGTTTTATGTCTATAATAACATAAGGGTCTATATTTAGCTTGGGTCAATACTATGAAATATACTTGTATAGAATATTACATAGTACTAACTCACCCTAACTGTATGTTGAAAAACAGAAACAAATCAAAACATTCTATAAAGGTTCCCAGATTGATGAAGCATGAGGATCAGTGGGACCATACCTCTACATCAAACACCAAACATTATCATCAATATATACACACACAGTTCAAACTTACTTTGTTTTCCGTTTTTTGTCATATATAACACAGTCTTCTATATCAAAATCTCGTAATTTCATAGCTTTTGCTAAACCTTCTCTCAGAGTTTTACCAACTTTAACTGTGACCTAGAATTAGAAAATAAATATAAAATAAAAAAACAAACAAGTGAAACACTAATGTAAGTGTGTCCCAAAATTGCTATTACAGCAAACTTAGATTCCCTTCCTTATTGAACATATCCTCTGAGCAAAAAAGACAAACGCTCCAACAAACATAGAAATAACACTTTAAATGAGACAAAAACCATGGGTAAAATACCTGCCAAAATATAAAAAATCAGCTAACTCAATTTTGGATTATACTAACTGAAAGACATTTCTTTCCATGCAAAGAGATTCCTGCAGATGACAAAACAAATGAAATGAAAGTCAATTATTAATGAAGGTAATGAAAACAAACATTTAAACAAGTAATAACGCTTAAAGTAATACTTTCGCTCAGTTACACTAAAATTGTGTAATTTCTAGAATAGTTGACAACATAGAAAAGCGTTTAATTCCGTTTTAAAAGGTAGCTGATACAGTAACAGGTTCATATGAAACTTTTAAAAGCATTAAGACAATAAGGTTTGTAAACAATAAGCAACAAAACAAGGTCAGCCAAAAATGTCCATGGATAAATCTCGTAAAACATAGGGGGACAATAAAATTGGAGAAATTCCCCATTTCAAATATTTCAGTTGCTGTATTGGATAAGAAGTATTATAGTATTTTTGTGTGTATCATGTGACTTTCCTTGCCAGGTGACTGTCTCACATTTTTCCGAACAATCATCACTCTTTTTAGACATAGCTAATGAAAACAATTAAGTCAAATTGTATGCTACACAATTTGTGAAAATAGCACTTTGAAACATCGATAATAAACAAAAAAGGCATTACATTATCATAATAATGTGTTTTTTTCGCTATGTTTTAACATGTTGTTGAACATAATCTATAACTCATTTTACTCAGTCTTTTTATTGCTAGTATGCTTTTAACTCACCGAAGTGTGTTGCTCATTGGGCAAGAAGGCCTTTACATGCCGTAAGGGTGATTTAAGTGGTGGGATAGGACTGGGTAGGGCCTGAAACTCCTCCACTGCCCGGGCCCCGTTCCCTGTATCCGTCGTCGGGAGACTGATGGGGGGTGGGGCAGGGGCCACACTGGGCGGGTCATCCTCGGGCGGGGGTTCGGGCGGCTCTATCTCATATTCTGTTAGTTCTTGTTCTTTAGCTTGTAGGCGGGTCTGTAACTCATGGATCTTGTTGGCTAAATCTTCATACTCCTGAAAACACCACAGGAGGGTCTTGATTATCAACAATTTCAACATTTTTATTCATTGTTTGGAAAAGCACTTTGCTTGAAATATTGAATAATGTCATGGGAAATAGATCAAAAGACACATGTAGGAAAGCCATGCTCACACTAGCATTAGAAATTTGATTGTATGGTGTTTAACGCCATATCAACAATTTTTCAGTTATGTAACAACTTTCCTGGATCCACCAGTACTAGGCTAGGGCGTTTAGTCAACTTTGATGCAGGATATAGAGAAGCAATACAGAAGTTATTCAGAGATTCAAGCCCTTTTTCCGGACCTACATTCTTTATTAAGAGGCTCGTTCAAACTGAGACGAAATATCTTACCTGTAGATATAATGCAGGTGGGTGTCTTTCTTTTCCAAACTGGTCATTAAGTCTTTCTAGTCTTTCTTTTGTTAATCTTATCAAGCTTTCTAAATTTCGAATCTGTAAAGAGAAAACAGAAAAGGTGTATGTTAAAAAAAAGGAAACTAACTAGATGTTTTGTGAGGGATTTATTTCCCTCTTACACAATATTGAGGTGACAGTGCAATACTATTGTAAGTGCTCCAAGTTTGTGAAGGACTTACTATAGTCTTGCAATTAACTAAATATTCAATACACATTGTGCACCTCTGCTGCAACAAAAAAAACTCAACATGGAAAGTTAAATTTCTGACAGAAACATAATAAATTGTATACAGGAAATTAATTTTTACAGATTTCATAATGTTATCTATCCCAGTATCCCTTTTCAATCGCTTACTTCACTTTCTGTCCTAATAACATGCTTAGAACTAGGGATACTTTGTTTGAATGGTGTTTAATGCGTATCAACAATTTTTCAGTTGTGTAACAGCTTTCCTGGATCCACCAGTACTAGGCTAGGGCTCTTCAGTGACTAGCAAAAACAAGTTTGAAGTCCGCCACCTTAACCACTGGGCCACACAAAACTTTTGTATCTGATGAAAAATGCATCCTTGTTCCTCAAGGGTTTCTACCTAAAGACATCATCAAGACATTTTTTTTTGCTTCTTATTCATTTGTCTGCTGTACTTATCAATTTGGAGCTGTCATAAAATACCATAAAGAGGAACAGGATATGTTGGACTTATGACAAGAATTTTGTTTATCAAACTATGAGTATTCCTGTATCCATGGAAATTTGTTTTTTATTATGAACTTTACCTGTCAGTTACATTACCATATAAAACTTCTGAAAATGATTTCTCTTTCAGGCAAGATTTCTCACCCGAAATGGTAGGTAGCAAGGCATAAATGCAGTTAAGAATCTAAACATACTTAAAAGTTGATTATCTTTGAGACAATATGTTACACTCAGCTCTCATCAAGATACTTACAACAAAAGTATAATTGTGTCTTAGGTGTGTGTTAGTAATGACTTAGTAATGATAAGCAAGTGTATATCAAGGGTTCAACGCAAGACTATAGCAAGTGCATCACAAACGTGAAGCACTTGCTATAGTCTTGCGTTGAACCCTTGATATAACAATGTAATGACAATAACTGAATGATGGCCGTAGATTCTTGTCTGCCTTTTTGTTCTTAATACCTTGGAAATCTATTATTAAGATACAGAATTCGCTCCAAGACTTTAGGTTATGCTTATTGGTTGGCTGGATTTTGGTTTTTGGGAGAGCTTGGCCATGAACAGGTTGAAGTTAATCCAATAGAACCAGCATTACTAGACATGCAATCAAAAGAGTTAACTGATACCATACACTATGAGACAAAAAGGCTCAATGTGAACAGTTTACTGTTGCATATATAACACATTGAGTGCAGTATCATGACACATTTTTTAAGAAGTCATTTAGATGTGGGGCCATGTTCATACAGTTTGCATGATACCATAAGTCACAATTATTACATTGTACTCATCTCTGTGTCCATTTAACTGCCTTTTGACAGATCACACAGGGATATATGGGGGCTCTTGATGGGCGAGGTCCTGGGATTAATTTAATATCAGACGATGTGGCCAGTAGCAACGTAGTTATATAGAAAAGGGTATACATCCTACCCCGGCAGATCCCGGTATTCAGTGACAATGTTTAATGGGTCTAGCTGTTGCCATGTATTTGACATCCTGTACACAAAAGTTTAAGCCACTGAGGAATTTGACGAACAAGAATGTCTGGTTTGAGGGACTTGAGTAGTTGATTTATTTATACATGTTCCAAATATCACTAGAAATTAAAGGAGATAACACAATCCATTTTTAACTTTGTTTAAATTTTCAATTTGGTAAGCGATTGCCGGAAGAACACCTGCGATTCATGGAATTGATGGAAGTAGGGTTTTGAAATTATTGCTAGCATTATGATATGATCCGAGACAAAAGTATGGGTCGTTCTAACCATGAAGATGAATAAAAAACTTGCAGGCTGACAAATAGTCGGAGAATTAACTAAATTTTGTTAATTGGAGACGAGAGATCTTCAGATCATTTCACTGCACATATGCATGACATGCTTATATATTTTATGTATTAAGTTTCAGTGAGACATTCCCAATTTATAGCATTGACAGCACAGAGTTTGGAGAAGGCATGACAAAGTAATTGTATTGTATATGGTGCCATAAGGTCAAGCTAAATTAAATGGTGTCAAGAGTTCTTTCACTGGCATTTTCTCCATCAAACCATTGATTGTTGTTCCCATGACAGTTTTCTCATTAGACACGTCTAAAGAATGTCCATGAAATATGTTTTACCACAATCATAGTATTGATTAAGTGCGCAAATATATGCTGTTGTACACCTCTAACCCATGCCTCTAAACCCTTTCCCAAACAATAACGACATTTGACCACTTTGTTGCAGACGAATTAAGAAAACATTGTGGGGAAAGGAGAAATTGCTCGTAACGAGCAATCTTTCCTTTCCCAACAATGTTTTCTGCCCTATCAGAAGATTATTTTCCAATTTCTTCACATTTTGAAATGTCGTCTGCAAACTCTTTCAATTTGGAACAGTCGAAAATCTGTTGTTTTGGAAAGGGTTAAGACAATTTTATTTCCCTATCCGGCCGCCCTAATCTGGCCTACTAAAAGAGAAAGTAGTCTTTTACGCAATGACAGCTCTCATGTAAACAAACCGACAGACAATTTGCCAGCTGTCATTGGCCAGACGTTCTGCAATCTATCAGCAGCAGATACGACGATTCTTCCTTAACCGACTGACAGGTTCTACTACCTACAACACAGGCCGCTTACTGTCCCTTCATGTAGAAGGTTGTAGACACAGGAATCACCGAAAATTAGGATTTCTCTACAAGACCAATCAAATGTTTGCTATTTCTGCATCTCTTAACCACGGATACTTAATTGCGCCTGTTTGCATTCGAATTAACAGCTAGGATCTATTTATGCGACAATGTACCTCTTCGTGCAAGCCTTCCACGTTTTCGTTTTCCATTCGCTCTGTCATGAATTCTGCGACATCTCCATTTTGTAACGGTTGTTCCACGGCCGCCATATTACCTGCATAAGGAGAATGTGTCACGTGACGAAAGTAAATTATCACACAATCTCGCGGTAGTTGGAAGTGACTTATTATTACGTCACTGGAAACGGGCACCTGTGTGTCTAAGATTTGCTGTAAAAGGGTGTCTTTGTCCAAATATAATATAATTAAAGTAATGGATTAGGCGCTTGAACAATTCATTATTCTCATTTATTCCTTGCTCATAAACCCCAGTCAATAATATGTAGGTCAAGTGTCAAAATCACAAAGCTGTGACCGTGAAAAATCAACGCTAATTACCATGCTTAATTGATTAATTAGCAATCATCTTACTTGATCTAGGAAACGTATTTTATTAACCTTTTCATTATAATCATTTATGTGTTATAGGATTTCAAATGCAAAAATCAAAGCACCGCAAGCACCCAAAACTGGATCAAATTTACTGATCTCCATTTTCGATAAAATATGTTGCAGACGACATTTATGAAAGTGCTTGGAAGTATCATATTTTTAATTGCATCTTAGATAGATTCAGTAGAATAACTCACGGAAAACCATTGTTGCAAACATTGAACCTGTTAGTGATGAACACATTCCTAAATAAACTGAGTCAGATAAAATATTTTCAGAGAGTTTGAGGTCATCACACAGAGTAATCCTAATTTGGCAGAAATAAACCTTACATGACTGGAAACAATCTGGAAGAGGTTTGCAACAGTGAAATCAGAGTTTTCTATTTGTATGGTGTTTAGCAGATTATCAAAACCCAAAAAAATCAGTTATGTAACAGCTTTCCGGGATCAACCAGTACTAGGCTAGTGATTGTAAGTGACTTGCCAAAGGTCACTCCCAGGTGCTGGTGGGGGTCAAACCCGGGATCTGAGTCCGCCACCTTAACCACTGGGCCACAGGACCCTGAAATCATTGAAACAAATTCTCGTTTTTTCACTCTACCTCCATATTTCCATCATACAGTTCTTTTACGCCGTTTGGTTAGGTTCCTCAATTCATATCTAGTACTCAATGTGTAAAATGTGGAACAATAAATGATTGCTATGCTCTGGAATCAAACCATGACCTGTGTGTCCTCAAGCCGATACTCTTCCCAAGAGTTACTGTTTGGTTGCTAGAGGGTTATCTGAGACCATACATCTTTTGTTCAAATTTATTTATTTTACATCGATTGTAAAACACGTTCTTACAACTGAATTAATTAACCTCTCTCGATTCTGCTTCCTGGAATATAACCAGTACTTGCGGGGAATGTGGATTGATGTAAGGTCACAGGGGGAACTCCCTTATCAGGACATTCAAACCCACAAGCCTCTTGTCTGGAGGCCGAAGCTCTACCTCTGGACCACTGTCCTCCACAACCATATTTATATTAGATGGTGAAAGATTATTGGTCTTGTTCAGGCTATTTAGATCACGGCTCTTCTCATTACCTCTGTTCTGGAGCCACACCTATACTCATACACAACTTAAATAAATCAAAAGCCTAAGTGCTTTGTCATCGCATGTGCAAATTTGGTTAAAGATGTTGGCGATTCTAGAGGTTTCGGCAGAAAAAGGATAAGTTGACCATCATAAGGATATATAAAGGATATGTAAGGCAAGAGAACTTCAAAAGTAGTTGTTAAATCAAATATTCGAATATATTCGGATAGTAGTAAATGGATATTCCAATAGGGATTTCACTATTCGTTCCCCTCCTTCTATTTCATTTCATGAACACAGCTTCATTTAAAAGTGATAATGTATATCAATAATGCTTCTGATATTCATTTTTTGCACTGAAAGTTGTAATAAGGAAAGAAATCTGTCTCAACTAGAACAGGTTGTTATTTACATCCTTGCTAAACTATTCAAATCATCAATTAAAACAAACATGCTGCTAGTTTCAACAATTTTATTTATCAATAGAATATCATTTGTAAAGCAAGTTAATAAATACTATCGTTTTTATATCCAGTTTCTATCAATTTTTGACACTTTTTCTACTTAACCCTTTCCCAAACAACAAATTTTCGACTGTCCCAAATTGAAAGAGTTTGCAGAAGACAATTCAAAATGTGATGGAATTAAAAGAGTATTCTTCAGAAAGAGCAGAAAACCTTGTGGGAAAAGGAAAAATTGCTCATTACGAGCAATTTCTCCTTTTCCCACAATGTTTTCTTAAGTCATCTGCAACGAAGTAGTCAAATGTCGTCATTGTTTGGGAAAGGTTTAATTAAATTATATTTTCTGTTTTGCAATATACCAGTACACTTTGAAAAAGAGCGTAGCAAAATAAGACATGCTATACATATACATTTATGGCAGTACTTTCCAATTTGATGGTTCAATACAAGTGCTTTACAAACATGATGCACTTACTATAGTATTGCACCGAACCCTCAGATTGCGACAAAAGGGTTTTACAAGGTCATGAAATGGCAAGGAAGAAATAAACCCTATGAGACACAAAGACTTGTCTCACTAATTATCCAAATTTCTTACTCTAGACTTACACCCAACTTTACGCTACTTGAAATTGATGAGCAATTTTAATTTCAGTGAAATTCTCAAATATAAGCCTCCCCAAAATGCAAAAATATCTTTTTGTAACAATCTGGAGCAACACAGCCGCAGGCACGTCTAGACACATCAAATCATCGTCTGCAGACATTGCAAGTGTACTTCAGTAATAAATCAAACTATAGTCCCTGAAAGCTGTTACCAAAGAACACGTTAAATCTATTAACCCTTTCCCAAACGCCAAATTTTCGACTGTCCAAAATTGAAAGAGTTTGAAGACAACATTTCAAAATGTGATGAAATTGGAAAATAATCTTTTGGTAGGGCAGAAAACATTGTGGGAAAAGGAAAAATTGCTCGTTACGAGCAATTTCTCCTTTCCCCAAAATATTTTCTGAAGTCGTCTGCAACAAAGTGGTCAAATGTCGTTATTGTTTGGGAAAGGGTTATGATCAATACTTTACTATTTACAACTATCAATAAACAACTTTTTTTTTATACAAACATACTTTACAAACATCCCATGTAACATTGTGCTTATGGTCAGAGAGCAACAAATATTAATATCAATTTTGATTTGTTACATTGTGTCAACATTATTTCAGTTATGTTTTGATGCCCTTTATGATGGAGGAAGACCCCATACTTAACCACCCATAAAGGCTGATCAAGCCAGGTAGAACCATCAGCATTCCATAGTCTAATCACCAGGCACTAAAAGCCCATGATAATTCAAAAAAAAAAAAGTTTGAACATCAAAGGAACTTTTAATTTATTTCGTCACCTTGTCTTCATACTGTCTCTTACCATGAACAAACTAAGAGAACAAATAGAGTTTTTCAGGATTAGAACTGATCAACAAAGTGAGAAAAATATCCTTTTAAAACTTCATAACTCATTAATAACAATTGAAATCATTACAAATAAAGAAGAATTTGAGCGAAATAACCTCTTTCACATTTCTGTACAATGTTTTGAAACATTATTTGGTATAAAGGAGTTTGTATTCTGGAGAAAATAAAGGCACCATCTATCAAACTGAAACATATATACATATTGCAGATAATATTGGGGAAAAATATAAATATACACTCTATATCTCTATAGATGATATTTCATGTACGCAACTTAATTGTTTTATATACAGAAAAACATCAAAAGTCATATGCAGCATGTACATTAAATCCAGAGATTGACTGGAAATTGGTTCAATTTACCGAGACACAAAATATCATCGTATGAACTTAAAGGAGTGGTGGGACCTTTTAACAAACCAAGGAATACATAAAAAACATTCCATAAAAGGCTTTGGTTATCTTTCCCTTTCCCTAAATGGATTAATTCGCAGCAGATATCACTGTAATGCAAGGTCAAAACTACTAGTGGTGTGATGAAAAATGGGAATCAATCAATCAATCATTTAATTCAATATTAACCAGCTAATCTATTAATATTGGTCTAAAAATAAATCAGTCAATCATTAAATTCAATATCAGCCAGATAATCTTTTAACATTGGTCTAACGATAAATCAAATCAATTGATTTATCGATAAATCAATAACAAATATAACAAAAATATTCATGAAAAAAGACTACATTACTGTTCACATTTACATCAAAATCATTGTCATAAAAGGAGAATTTGCTCAATATGAGCAAATTCTCCTTTTATCACATTGATTTCAAACACCACTAACTGCACTAGGATGTACGGACATCTGCTTTAGGGAAAGGGCTAAATCAAATCTATGGCAGCAGATATATCACATGTCAGCAGGAGAAATCAGTATAGAGTTGCCGGATTCATCGTCTATAGAGTTGATGATGGCCTTGCAGAAGAAACACTCTTTCTTTATCAACAACTGATGGTGAATGCACGATCTGCAAGTAAAATGAGATTCTTCGGTTATCAATTTATAAATTCTTATTCTAATCCTGAAGTGCACTATATAACCTTTATATGGACATGTGTAGAAAAAGATTTGGCATTTACAGACAAGTAAATCAAAATCAGATTTTTGCCACCGCTGTTTGTAGCCCAACAGTTAGCATTTTTCATCTCACAATCTGTATTTTCTATTTCCTATGGGTTCAACCCTTTCCCAAACAACAAATTTTCAACCGTCCCAAATTGAAAGAGTTTGCAGACGACATTTCGAAATGTGATAAAATTGGAAAATAATCTCCTGATAGGGCAGAAAACATTTTGGGAAAAGGAGAAATTGCTCGTCACAAGCAATTTCTTCTTTGCCCACAATGTTTTCTAAAGCCGTCTGCAACAATGTGGTTAAATGTCGTTATTGTTTGGGAAAGGGTTAACATTGCATCAACATGATTTCCGTATTGAGGTAATGCTCAGCTCATAATAATTGAGGAAGATCCCAAGCTTGACTGCCTATAAGGCCTGGTCAAGCCAAGTAAAATCATCAGCACTCCTTGAGTCAACGACGAAACCAATTTACAATTTATATGGGTTTAACATCACATCAACATCAATTCAGTTATGTAGCGATGCCCGACTCTTAATGATGGAGGAAGACCCCATACTCAACTGCCCATAAGGGCTGGTCAAGGCGGGTAGAACCATCGGCATTCCGTAAGTCAGTCGGGAGACTGCCTCTCATGAAAATCCATATCCCTCATCAGGATTTGAACCCACGCGGAGAGGGGCCATGTGATTTCAAGTTCTGTACTCTAACCACTAGGCCACGGAGGCCCCCAAAGACGAAACCACCTCTCATGAAAGTCCAAATGCAGTCACTGGGATTGGAACCCACACATAGAGGGGCCATGTGATTTCAAGTTCTGTACACTATTAAAATTTACATCTATCACGTAGAGTTCAATGTGTTAAGCAGGCCACATAGCTCAGCTGGTAGAGCAAAACCATGGTTCGCCAAAGTCCCACGTTCACATCCTTCCATGCTTATCTCACCTTGGTTACATGTAGAAGTTAGACTATTAAAACCACTATGACTGAATCGTACCTGCAGGATTTGTGACCACAGGGTTTAAATGTGGCCGTCTGCTGGTTTGCATAGCATATATTGCATAGTTCATCCTCGTGAATAACCTGCTCCTGGTGTACAAACGTTTGTTTTTTACTCCGCATGTGGTGTATCAGCTCTTCAAGGCTATGCACTTCCTCTGCACTTATCTCTTTGTCTGAGGAATCAAAGAACACAAACACCCTGTCAATTTCATTACATTTATATACCCTCAATATAGCAATTATAAATGAGTGGTCCAATATTCAATCTAACTTCAATTTTTTGAATTACATGGTCTTTAACGCCATATCAACAATATGCAGTTATGTTACAACTTTCTTGGATCCATCAGTACTAGGCTAGGGCTTTGAGGTGACTTGCCAAAGGACACTCCCATGAAACCAGAGGTGTTGGTGGTGCTCAAATTCTGAATCCCCAAGTTCCAAGTCCGCCAACTTAACAACCAGGCCATGCAGGATCCCCTTTCAATTCTTGAGAGTACAAAAAACTCATTATTCCTTAATGCATTGTGCTTGCTTATGACTGTTCAATATTCAAAGCGATAGGTTACAACTTTATATTTATATGATTTTATAGCATTTAAAAATAGTACCAAAAAAAGAATTGAGCAGAAAATAGTTCCCAAAACTTATTTGATGCAAAAGGAATATATTTCTTTTCAAAACAGGTCCCTTTTATTAATTTAATTGATTGTGATTGCTTTTAAACATGTTTTGTTTTTAACACAATATCTAATAGTTCTACAAATCAATAAGGATCTTAATACTTACAATTCCGAAAGTCGAAATGTTTGTCCTTTTTACATGGAGAAGCGGCTGGTGCAGCAGCCATGTTGTCTTTTCCGTTGCTTCCCAGCATGAACTCGAGGGACTCAACCTGGAAACCGGTATCCGACAGCAGAATATCCGTCACCAGTGATTGGCTGATAAAAAATTTATCCAAAAATAACACAAGACTCTCAGATTTAAGGTACAATACTGATACACCCCCATTTTGAAACTGTAGAATACCCATAATCCCCCGTTTTGAAACTCTTTCTTTCCTCAGATTTCTTTGGTCGTTCTTGGTATACATTGGTAGGTGTCGGAACTATTCGCTTTAAAACGAAAAATTCTGGCCACGACCAAGTAATCCGACAAAAGAATTAGTTTCAAAATTGTGGATAATGGGATTCAACCTTAAAGAAAACTTTAAGTCTTCTGCATAATAAAAAGATTTAGTAAAGACAAACTCAGTGATTAACACTCATTGGTTGATCAGTATGTTACTTGGTTTATTTATCTTGTGCAACACATCTAGATTCATTATGGTGTATATTAAACTTTAATCAATATTGCCCAATCATAACCCATTGTCACTAAGTAAGTGACTTCGCATACTATAAATTTTATAACCTTGAGCTCTGGGTACCGTTTCACTAAACAACTTACGCAAAATATTTGCATAAGTCATAATTGATAAACATCGATAGTATCTTCAATGAAAGTACAATGTTGCAATGTGACACCTCATTTGAAGCGTCTCAGAGAGACGATTCCAATGATGTGTTACTATGCAATATTGCTTCGCCCAATACTGAAATAAGAGGAATTGTTGTTTTAAACTGTTTAGTAAACGGTACCCTGATTTCTAGATGAACAAGAAATGCAGACTAAGCTTTTACAAAGTTATCACTCGGAAATTAAAAATAAACGGCTCAAACAAATTAATGTTTCCATAAGCTTGTTTTTTCAATAATTGTTTAAATGGCCTGTATTAGGTAACTAAAAACCTAAGATTGCTTGGTAAATGATTCAGCACTTAATAAACAGTGGACACCGCATTGTGAGATATCTGGGCAGCGTCACTTCTATCAGTTGAAAACCTAAAATACTGTTGAAAACCCAATCAAAAGTGATAACCATTAAAGACAATAATAAGTATAAATTATAGATACCATTTTGAGTCTGTTTTCAAGATCAGCTTGACTAGAATACCCGCTATCACAGCTAAGATGGGAAAGTGGGTCACACTTTCAAGTCCTGAAAAAAAGTGTCCTCTATTCAAAATGTTTGATAAAAATAGAGGCCACTGGCTCACAATACATCATATACGATGAATAAGTAACACATTCAAGTTTCATTTAATGTCCCAAGATAGTTACAATTAAAGATAAACAAGTTCACATGGAATTCTGCAATATACATACTATGGCCAGTGTTTGTATACAAAATGATATTATAAACGACCAAATACAATTTCCCCCAATAAATCAACTGTACAAACGAGTCTGTCCTTCCATACAGTATTTGACACAATGATAGAAAGTTTGATATTGAGTTTTTACTGTAATTATGATGAACCAAACTTGAGGGTATAATTAAAGAATCGATTTAATGACAGTCACTAAAACACCTTTTATACTTCAACAAATACCTCTCTTCTTGTCACAATGATTTCATTTGTCCTTATGCCATTGACAGCAAGTGGTTATATCAAGATGGTATCTGTAAGGAAATGGTTTAAAACATAATGTACTAGAAGTTAAAGTTAGTGTAATGGAAATATGGAGATTTAATATAGAAGTTTACCTGTTATATACCAGGAGACCACAATATCGAACATTCCATTCCGCAAGGTCACTCTATTCAGCACCAGGCATATCAACTGAAAAATGATTGTGTTAATGAATCATGATAAATAAGTTTCATTGTTTGAATTATGTTTTGTTTAACCCTTTACCCGATGCCAAATTTTCGACTGTCCCAAGATGAGTTTGCAGACAACATTTCAAAATGTAATGAAATAGAAAAGTAATCTTGTGAGAGGGCAGAAAATATTGTGGGAAAAGGAGAAATTGCTTGTTACGAGCAAGTTCCCCTTTTGCCACAATGTTTTCCAGAGTCGTCTGCAATGAAATGGTCAAACCTCGTTATTGTTTGGTAATGTATTAAAACAAAATTATTTTACTTTGATAGTAAAACCAAGTTCTCAAAATAAAACCAGGTTATTACAACTACATGTACACTAATTCCTCCCCAATTCTGCTTCCAGAATACATAGCCTGCATTCACTGAATGTGGATAAATGTAAAGCTGTAAGGTTTATCTTACTACTTAAGGATAACAAACCCACAACTCTCATGTCTCAAAGCTGACACTGCATCCTTACACTAAAATCCTCCCCAATTTGATATGTCTCAAAGCTGACACTGCATCCTTACACTAAAATCCTCCCCAATTTGATATGTCTCAAAGCTGACACTGCATCCTTACACTAAAATCCTCCCCAATTTGATATGTCTCAAAGCTGACACTGCATCCTTACACTAAAATCCTCCCCAATTTGATATGTCTCAAAGCTGACACTACATCCTTACACTAAAATCCTCCCCAATTTGATATGTCTCAAAGCTGACACTGCATCCTTACACTAAAATCCTCCCCAATTTGATATGTCTCAAAGCTGACACTGCATCCTTACACTAAAATCCTCCCCAATTTGATATGTCTCAAGGCTGACACTGCATCCTTACACTAAAATCCTCCCCAATTTGATATGTCTCAAAGCTGACACTGCATCCTTACACTAAAATCCTCCCCAATTTGATATGTCTCAAAGCTGACACTGCATCCTTACACTAAAATCCTCCCCAATTTGATATGTCTCAAAGCTGGCACTGCATCCTTACACTAAAATCCTCCCCAATTTGATTTGTTTGTTTAAATGAGGGGTTAAACGCCATGTCAACAGTATTGCAGCCATGTTACGGCCTTCCTTGATATCACCAGTACTAGATATGGCTTCACAGTATCTTGACCAAGGACACACCCATGCAAACATCCCAGCCATGCTAGCGAAGACTGAACCATGCACATACATGTCACAAGCTCTACACCGTAAGCACTGAACCATGCACATACATGTCACAAGCTCTACACCGTAACCACTGGGCCATGCACATACATGTCACAAGCTCTACACCGTAACCACTGGGCCATGCACATACATGTCACAAGCTCTACACCGTAAGCACTGAACCATGCACATACATGTCACAAGCTCTACACCGTAACCACTGGGCCATGCACATACATGTCACAAGCTCTACACCGTAACCACTGGGCCATGCACATACATGTCACAAGCTCTACACCGTAACCACTGAACCATGCACATACATGTCACAAGCTCTACACTGAAACCACTGGGCCATGCACATACATGTCACAAGCCCTACACCGTAACCAGTGGGCCACGCAGGACCTTTCCCCTGTTTGAATTACTTCTCAATGTCTAGTTTATCAAAGATTGGGGAAAAGTCCTGAATACTTGGTTAGACTTACATTAAATACCTCTCCATGGTTCATACAAAACTTCCAAGGTCAAATTTAAGGGTTTTTCAAGGGTCTTTCAAAACAAATTTAAGGCCCATAAACTCCAACTTCGTCCACTGCATGTTGATTTTTTATGTGACTTATAACATGTCATCATTTCAAAAATAAATCAAACTGAAATAACCTGAGTTTAGATTACTCTCTAACCTGTTATTGTTTCAGTGCATCAACCTTCTTCACAATGTTCTCATCTACTTTCTGAAGCATCTCTTCTTTCTCCTTGGACCTTTTTCTCAAGCAATTTGATTGTGTTATCAAAGAAATTTTCCCCTTTTGTTCTGCTTCTTCAGCTAGTTTGTTAGCTTTGGAAGTTAAACTATCAATATCAGTTTGAAGTCTCTTTTTCTGAGTTTTCAACTCTTCTATTTTAACAACACTGAAGAGTTGCTCATACTTAGGGGTGCACATATTTTCCTTATAAAATACATCAAGTCGGTCATTCTGTTTTGAAAAACTGGAGAAAATATCTGAACTAGTTGTATCAATGAATTCATTGTACTGCTCAGTAAACGGTCTACTTTCCAATCACTTGCAACACCACCTACTTTAAAACTGTTGTGTAAAACATGAAGGCCACATGAACCTACACTTAAAATAGTGTTATCAAAATCCTTCTTGAGTTTTTCTGGAAATATTCTAAAAAATTTCCAGTTTACATTTGGACCATCCATACCAATTTGTACAAGTTTGCGTATGTCCAATTCACTCTGTAATACAGCAGTATCAAAATTCTCCACCATGTCGGTAGCGGTCGCATGTCCCATAAATTCTGATCCGAAATAACGTGTGCTGACCATATGTGTTGTGTCGTCCCAGTACCTGACATGAATATCCATTTGCTTGCGCTGATTACATTTATTTAATGACTCGTCAAACAACACGGAATAGTTCCCTCTAATCGTGTCAAATAAATTCGATTTAATATAATCAGCTATCCCGAAAAGTGCAATAGATCTATATGACGTTTTTCTTTCGCCACATGAAAATTTCTTTACAATTTCGCTGTCCGGGAACATTATTGGAAAAAGTTTTGATATGTCATCATTTGACTTGAACGAGCAGTGCTGGGTTACAGTACGCAATGTCCATAAAATTTCTGCCTGCAAAGTGTCATTTCTCGATACAAAATTACTCACTGTTGCAGTGCGCGAGTGAGCAGAAAGTCTTTCTGCAACAGTTTCACCTGGTGTAGGTGGCGCCGGAATCGTCAATTCATCCTTATTCATAACATTGGAAGCTGTCAGTTTGAAGGCCTCACCGATTGTGAGCACAGGGACGGTCGACCGCGATGATGCAATTGAAGCATGCTTCTTGCTTTTCGCATGGGAGTTGAGCGCATATTCACCCATTTTGCCCAAATCTATCACCTTATTACAAAGGCAATACAATGCCGAGTGTTTGTCACCTTTAAATTCTCGTACCCATTGTTCATGTTTTGAATCCCCCAACCATTTTCTATTGAAAATGCACTTCCCCATAATTATTTTCCGAATTATTCCTTTTAAAATTCACAAAACACAATGGCTAAACTATCCTATAACCCTGTCCACAAGTGATGTATAATGGCTTTTGAAATTCGAGTGTAAACCCCGTTTGGAGGCTGACACAAAATATGACGTGTTACTACTGTGTACTACATACAAGCGACATTTCGCATGACATAATCAAGATTTGTGAACTATCGATTTTCACAGAGTGTAAATTACCGACTATAGCGTAATAGAGCTGTTTTGCTTGGTTTATCTTTGCGACGATCGATAGTTTAACAGTCATTTCTAAGTGTTTGGTCGAAAATAAAACGGGCCGAGATGCGACAAGGATTTAAGGGTTTTTCAAGGGCCGTATTCACTTTTTAAGGGTTTTATAAGGCTTCTGTCCATTTTCAAGGGTTTTTCAAGACAGACATCATTTTCAAGGGTTTTTCAAGACCTGTGCGAACCCTGCTCTCCAAGACCAGTTGAGTTACATTCACGACAATGAAGTTGGGAACAAAACATGTAAAAATGACTCTTAAAATGGCGTTCACAAATTGATCATTTGGAAGTTTGGGATTTCCCCTAAATGAAAGCAGCAGCAAAGCTGAAAAAAAGTATTTTGGCATGGAAAAAAAATCAAAATCAAGAAAGTTTCTTAAGTAGTGAGAAAAGGAAAAAGCCTTTCCAAAGTTGATTCATTTTACTTGAATGATTTAAAAGGCAGGGTAAACCCTATTTCTTATGTAATGTGTAAAGCATCACTACCTGGATAAGTCTGTTCATCAACAGTTCCGCGGAGGGTTTGGAGTAATCACACAGCAAGTTTGGGGCGATACTGACAACCATTTCAATGACACGAAACAAACACACAGATATCTCGAAACATGTTCCACATATCTTTAGTTGACGACTCTCAAGCAACAATCTCCGCTCTGATTTCAAAATTACTTGCTGAATCTGTTAAAATAAACAAAAAGAAAAAGAAAGGAAATTATGATAAAATCGAAATCTGAAGAAAGGTAATCTACACCAACTCTTCATATCTTATCATAATCCTTTGTCGAAGGTCTCATTTAGTCAAATTCATCCAAAAATAATTAATGTACCTCATTAACATACACTTTAACTTTCAATTTTTATTGTTGCTATTTTTCTTACATCCTATTCAAGCAGCGATACCTCCTTTCGATACTCAGACTAAAAGTACAGTCAAACTTGTGTTAAGAGGCCAGCCTATGGGACAGATTTAATTGGCTGTTTAAGACAGGTTGGCTGCTTAACACAAACTGATGTACACTATAAATCTAACAATGGGACTTTCTGTAGTTGCTGTTTAAGGCAGGTTGGCTGCTTAAAAGGGTGGTTGCTTAACACAAGTTAGACTATACATCAAATTTGGATCATTATCATAACCTCACATACAGATTATAAACAAATGAAATAGAACCGCCCATTTAAGGGACATTATCCAAATATTTATTTGGGTTTTACATCATGTCAACATTGTTTCAGTTATGTTGCGATGGCCTAGACTTCATGATGGAAGAAGAACCCTTCTTAACTGCCTATGAGGGCTTGTCAAGTCAGGAAGAACCATCGGCATTCCTTATGTCACTCTGGAGACTATCTCTCATGACTTCATGATGGAAGAAGAACCCATCTTAACTGCCTATGAGGGCTTGTCAAGTCAGGAAGAACCATCGGCATTCCTTATGTCACTCCAGAGACTATCTCTCATGACTTCATGATGGAAGAAGAACCCATCTTAACTGCCTATGAGGGCTTGTCAAGTCAGGAAGAACCATCTGTATTCCTTATGTCACTCTGGAGACTATCTCTCATGACTTCATGATGGAAGAAGAACCCATATTAACTGCCTATGAGGGCTTGTCAAGCCAGGAAGAACCATCGGCATTCCTTATGTCACTCCGGAGACTATCTCTCATGACTTCATGATGGAAGAAGAACCCATCTTAACTGCCTTTGAGGGCTTGTCAAGCCAGGAAGGACCATCGGCATTCCTTATGTCACTCCGGAGACTATCTCTCATGACTTCATGATGGAAGAAGAACCCATATTAACTGCCTATGAGGGCTTGTCAAGTCAGGAAGAACCATCGGCATTCCTTATGTCACTCCGGAGACTATCTCTCATGACTTCATGATGGAAGAAGAACCCATCTTAACTGTCTATGAGGGCTTGTCAAGTCAGGAAGAACCATCGGCATTCCTTATGTCACTCCGGAGACTATCTCTCATGACTTCATGATGGAAGAAGAACCCATATTAACTGCCTATGAGGGCTTGTCAAGTCAGGAAGAACCATCGGCATTCCTTATGTCACTCCAGAGACTATCTCTCATGACTTCATGATGGAAGAAGAACCCATCTTAACTGCCTATGAGGGCTTGTCAAGTCAGGAAGAACCATCTGTATTCCTTATGTCACTCCAGAGACGGTCTCTCATGAAAACCCATATCCTTCACTGGGACTTGAACCCATGTGGAGAGGGGGCCATGTGATTTTAAAATCTGTACTCTAACCACTAGGCCACGGAGTTCCCTAGTTTAAAGGACAGCTCAAATGAATATCCACAATAAATCATTTGACATGAAACTTCTTAATCTTGTAAAACACCAGTTATCCCATTCCTAAAATCCAAAAATAGCACCTTTTATTCTATATTAAGCTTGTTGTTTATGAAATAGCCCTGTTTAAATTAGGGATGGGAACGAATATTCGAATAGCGGGTCGAATATTCGAATAGCAAAATAGTATTCGAATATTCGATTTTAATGAACCCATATAACTGTATGTTTACCATAAATTTTATTCAAAATTAATGTTGTTTTATTTTCATTTTTCTTCCTCTAAACTGATCCCAAATATCGAAGAACGTGCCTAGCTCCCAGGTGCAGTTACGATGTTTTTACAACGCATGTCACACAGTAAAACACCTGTGACAAATTACCACATCTTTTGACAGTTTGCAAAACGATTAATTCCTAGGTGTGAAAATAGTCGATTTTAAGGCGCTTAATCTAACACCTTAATGATCTGCACTTGCTCCTTATTATCCAAAACAAGTCAATCACGCTAATTGACAATTGTCAGTGTCAACCAATCACGTAACTTGTTTGTCGTAAAATTAAACAATTACTCTTTCAATAACCAATCGTAATCATGATTGCATATGCACGAAGACCAATCAAATAATGTGTTAGAAAGTATATTTTTCTTCAGAATAATTTGTCAAACTTATTTTCTTTCTAATTTCTACATCTATTCGATAAACATCACAATGTCTCCATCACGTGTCTGGAATTACTTTACTCGTTCTGCCGAACATCAACAACTATTTAAGTTTCTGATGGACCAACTCTGTAAGAAACTGAAAAAGTTGTCTGTTGATAAAAAACGAAATAACGGTTATTACTGCTTTGATATTGCATGCACGTACATGTATACAGATATCGGCTATACACAAAAGGTTTGAACAGAGGACTAGTGTACTAGTATTCGGACATGCAGACATTCGGACATCAAAACGAATTCTAAAATCGAATATTCGAATATATTCGAATAGTTCTAGTCGAATATTCGAATAGTGATTTCACTATTCGTTCCCATCCCTAGTTTAAATAGTTTTCAACATCTGCATTACAAATGATCTATATCTTTTCTGTACGGTTATAAAACAGGGTTTGAAAGCTGTCAATAATCTAGTCCTATGTTACTTTAGAAATCTATGTTGTTATTATATATGTAGAAGGCAATCTTTTTTAAAAAGTAAAAATCCCAATCAGTGAGAAAGTCCTTTTAACACTGGATCTGTGTCTAGCCTTACCTCCTGTATCATTTCAATAAACTCGGAGAACGACCAGTTCAGCTGGTTGAGCAGAGAATCGAGGAACTTTGTTGCGGCCTCCGAGTCGGTATTTAACAGTTTCACTAACTGACTCTGAAACTTTGTGGATGGACAAGGCTCTGAAAAGATAATAACAATAATTTATTTGTTCTATTTATATGGGTTTTTACATCACATCAACATTATTTCAGCTATGTTGTGATGCATAACTCTTTATGATCGAGGAAGACCCCATACACAAGCCAGGTAGAACCATCGGCATTACGTAAGTCAGTCCTGAAAATCCAAATACTGTCACCGGGATTTTAACCAATGTGGAGAGAGGCCATGTGATTTCAAGTTCCGTACTCTAACCACTAGGCAACGGAGGACCCCCTATAATAATAATAGTAATAATAATAATAATAATAATAGTAATAATAATAATAATAATAATGATGATAATAATAATAATGATAACAATAATAATAATAATGATGGACAATGACATATTTAAAGTGGGTTAAATCGAATATCAGTCATTATTGCATATATAGCAGATTATAAAAATTAAGTACATATGTTAACACAAAACAAATCTAATCATTCCAAACTGTTAGAGATAAACCATATTGATTGGATTTTATGTCATATAAAATGTTTTTCAGTAATTCCATTTTGCCAAAATTATGATAAATTCACTTAGGCTGAGTTTTTTATTTAGGGAGATCAACTGGCTTTCCTTACATTAGCTTTAAGACTACCCAACATAAAAAGCTATATCACTGACTCATGCTTAGAGACATAAAGATGTGCTTTGTGGTTGAGAATTAAAAACTTTAATCATATGGCAAATAGGCTCTGTAAAATAAGCCTTTATGATCAATGGCTCACTTAACCCAACAGTAGCGACATTTAACCAGTTTGTTGCAGACTCTGGAAACCGTGGGAAAATCAGACTTCATAATAAATGGCTCGCTTAACCCATTGCCAAACATTTACCACATTTAACCAGTTTGTTGCCGCCAAATCTGGAAATCATTGTGGGAAAAGAAGAAATTGCTCTTAACGAACAATTTCTCCTTTTCCCAAAAGGTTTTCTGCCCCATCTGAAGATTATTTTTCAATATCATCACATTTTGAATAGTCGTCTGCAAACTCAGCGTTTGGTAATAGGTTAAACTATTGCAACACATATCTTTTTCTAGAAATAAAATGGAAATAAAAAAGAGTACTTTGCAAACTTGCTGTCCCAAACTCTGTCAGCTGTATTTTGGATGGCACCAGATGGGGGAGATGGGAGTATCGGAATCCAAACCCACAACCCTGTTGAGAAATGCAAATAGGTCAGAGGTCAAATACAATAAATAACCAGATTATCAAGAGATCAATTAGTTCAGAGGTCAAATACAATAAATAACAAGATTATTAAGAGATTAAATAGGTCAGAGGTCAAATACACTCTTTTATGGTGTTTTTTTTTAAATTATGTTAGGGCTCTCCTGGATCGACCATTACTAGGCTAGAGCTCTGAAGGTCGAATACAAGGAGTTACAATATCATCAAGAGATCAAATAGGTCAGAGGTCTAATGCAATAAATAACAAAACTGTTGAGAGATCAAATAGGTCTGGGGTCAAATATGATTAATCATAATTCTATTAAGAGATCAAAAACGTCAGGGGTCATATTCAATAAATTACAATATTGTTTGGAAGATCAAATAGGTCAGGTCAAACATGATTAATTTCAATTTTATTAAGAGATTAAAACTGTCAGAGTTCAAATACAAATTACATTATTATTGGGAGATGAAATAAGTCAGAGGTCAAATACAATTAATCTCAACATGATGTGGGAGCAATTGAAAAACTCCTCTGGTAAGATATCAAACATTGTAATTTTCACCCCTGGTCTTTATTGAAAAATAAAAGACCAATAAAAAACCATGCATTATGTGAATGTGAGTAAGACGTGGTATGAGTCCTTTACTCACGTGGTATGAGTCCTGACCTTCCCTCCTATAGACCAATAAAAACCATGCATTATGTAGTGTTAAGTAAAACATGTTACAAGTCCTGACCTTCCATATTCGTACAAGTATCCAGTTAGTCTGTACCCAGGATCTGTCCTGATAGGGAGCAATCAGGCATTTCAGGAAGTGGCTGCGGCTAAAATACATGTATAAACAAATATACCTCTAAATGGCGTGTTACCCAAGCTTAAGTCTTTATTGTTTCTCCAAGCCCTATGATATCCAGCTAAATGGCGTGTTACCCAAGCTTATGTCTTTATTGTTTCTCCAAGCCCTATGATATACCTCTAAATGGCGTGTTACCCAAGCTTATGTCTTTATTGCTTCTCCAAGCCCTATGATATACCTCTAAATGGCGGTGTTACCCAAGCTTATGTCTTTATTGCTTCTCCAAGCCCTATGATATACCTCTAAATGGCGTGTTACCCAAGCTTATGTCTTTATTGCTTCTCCAAGCCCTATGATATCCAGCTAAATGGCATGTTACCCAAGCTTATGTCTTTATTGTTTCTCCAAGCCCTATGATATACCTCTAAATGGCATGTTACCCAAGCTTATGTCTTTATTGTTTCTCCAAGCCCTATGATATACAGCTAAATGGTGTATTACCAAAGCTTACATCTTAATTGTTTCTCCAACCCAAATGTACATTTAATTCTTTTTGAAATCATTATGATGTTCCCTCAGCTAAACCACTGATCAGTACAATTCAATTCAGTTCATTCAAATGTCTTTTATTCACTCACATCTGAATTTGTCAGACAAGAGTATAGTAATACAATAATAGTTCATTAATTCACATAAACAATAGTGATTTACATGTAGAAGTGTTGTACGGAAACAGAGGTAAGTGAAAGAGAAGAGGCAGCGATTAGAGCAGATATGTGCTTGACGAGCGCATACATTATTAGCTTTCGATGAGACAGACTATAGATCTGTTCCTAGAAAATGAGATAACTTAATCTAATTGAATTTCACACTACACATGACATTGACATTAGAGTTGCTTCTGTCTTGACCAAATGTGTTAATTGCTTATTCACAATTAGTCACTCAAAATCGTAAACCCTATCCCTGTACCTATTGAATTGAAGCAGATAATATAAATAAATCAAAATTATCAGAGTAATAATAATTCAAGAGCTCAACTGAAAACTGTCATAACTCACCCTTTAAACATCTTGAGTTAAATAGTTTTCTGTTCAGCCCTCAAATTGTAGATGCCCAAGGGTACAATTCGTTTAATTTCTAAATAAACATCACATGCATGAACTTAAAGTTGAAAGGAGTAGAAGACATAAATTACTGATATTCAGGATGATTTATAAAAAGGGTTATTCAAATCAGGGCAAGACATGCCATATATGATGAAATAATTGATTAAAGAAATTCAAAAATACTGCTATATCAAAATTGGCCTGTAAAAGGACTTAAAATTTGTCATAGAATAGGGGGAGTTCCCCTTCTCAGCTTCTTTGACACAAAAGGCTATAACTACTATTTGAACTGGTGTAATTCAAGTCTTGAATTCACTCAAATCTTCATACTAGAATAAACAGTTACCCAAAATTTCAAAAATACCTTGTGAGGCACAATGCAAGCGTTCTAGAGGGGCCAAGTTACTAATATGCAAGGTGAACTAAAAACTTCATGAAGAAATATCAGTACGTACATTTCTGTGTCCAAGTTTTCTAAGGCTTTCAGTGAGTACCCGTAACATGTAAAACAGGCCAAGGCTTGTGTGATGTTGTCCCTGGTATCTGAAATATAAGATAATCTATATGGGTACAGTGAACCCTAGTTTATCCGGACCCCGATTATCCGGATGTCTCGCGATCCGAACGAAATTGTAAAGGAACGGAATTATTGGACCAGTTTGTTGCAGACAACTTTTGAAAACATTGTGGGTAAAGGAGAAATTGCTTGTGATGATCAATTTCTCCTTTTCCCACAATGTTTTCTGCCATATCAGAAGATTATCTTTGAAGTTCATTACGTTTTGATATGTCTTCTGCAAACTCTTTCAATTTGGGACGGTCGACAATTTGGCGTTTGCTAAAGGGTTATAAGTATATACCGCTCATACAGACCGTTTATGTCTTAATGTGAATAAGAACATGCTCTGCTTCATTAGTCCGGATTATTCGGTAAACCGGACATTTTGTTGAGAACGGACATGTTCGGATAAACGAGGGTTCACTGTATCTATCTGATTTTTCTTATCTCGTTTATTTGTTTTACATTAATTTTGTTCAAGGCTACCCTCAATGACTGCTTCCTGGATACTAAACCAGTACTCATGCCATTTGTGGGTAAGTCCCAGTAATTTTCACTCCGCCTAACGGGGATTCGAACCTGGGACCATCGGTACAAGAGGCCGACGTTCTACCTCTGCACCACTGTCTCACAAAACTTCTAGTATTAAAGCTCTTACAGTTCTGGAAGAAGCAACTTTAAAAATCAGAGTGCCTAAAGGAGAAATTATTTATATTTCTTTTTCTGTAACTACGAAATTCTACAAGGGGTGTATCTTTCCATCCTGTTTCCATTGCAATTGGCATCAACATATTTTATTTCAACTTCTAACTTTAAAATTTGGTCTGCTGAAATGTAACTAGGTAATCCATCCGTCTAAATCTTGGTCAGAATAATCTACAAACTGTAATATGTAAAAAGCATACTAGCGCTCGGAAAAACTGTGAAACTGGGTAAAATGAGATATAATTTATGATAGAATATGTTGAAACATAGCGAAACACCACAGAAGTATGACAATATAACACCTGCACTATTCATTATCTATGTTTCAAAGTGCTATTTTCATGAATTTGGTGCCCACCAATTTAATTTCATTGTTTACATTTGAGTAACATCTAAAAGAGCTAGTAGTACTCGGATAAATGAGTGGCGAACACTTGGTTAGTAACTCATGTAAGAAACTTAAGAATACTGTCATTTATCCAATATCAACAATGGGATCATTCAAAAGGAGAATTTCTTAGGTTTTATTGGTTCCCATCGTTTCTCGACTGACCTTGTTTTATTGCTAGTTGTAAACAAACCTTATGGTATTCACTCTTTTAAAAGCATCATATGAACATGTTACAGTCTCAATCCCTCTGTAAAAGGGAATTTAAAGTACTTTTAAGTTAATTGTGAACTATTCTAGAACTTTCACAATTTAAGCGTAAATGAGCATATGTATGGCTTCAAGAAGTTAAAGAAAAGGGCTATTAAGTATGGAGTAAACAGGAATTGCTTGCTGAATTCATTTTCTGTTACATTTTCTGGAGACTTCTATTAGCTTATTTCACAATATAGGTTTTACATCACAACACCATTATTCCAGTAATGTTGTGATGTCTAACTCTTAATGTTGGAGGAAGACCCGATATTCAACTGGCCATAAAGGCTCTCTTGAAACTTTTGTTTCAGATGATTATGTATCAAACTTTTAGGTAAGGCTCTTACCGGACATGATTATCCTTGTATCTGCAAAATGTGAGACCAGAAATTGGGCAAAAGAATTCACAAGTTCTTGGTGATCTGTTGAAATAAACATTACATTAAATTTAATAACAAACAACAAACATAAGAACTTGGATCTTAAAGCTGCTTGTTCAAAGATGTGAGGAAATTTTGGAAGTTAAAACCTTACTGTTTTAACCCATTACCAAACAATGACGACATTTAACCATTTTGTTGCAGACGACTCTGGAAAACGTTGTGGGAAAAGGAGAAATTGCTCGCTAAGAGCAATTTCTCCTTTTCCCACAAGGTTTTCTGCCTTATCTGAATTTTGTTTTTCAATTTCATCACATTTCGAAATGGCGTCTGCAAACTCTTTCAATTTGGGACAGTCGAAAATTTGTTGTTTGGGAAAGGGTTAAAACTGTTCAACTGCTGTACTGTTGTATGATGCACGCTGGTCATTGATTCTGCTGTATCGTATCATTTTAGCCATCCCGTAATAAATATAATTATTTATGCTCATCATAAGAATTTAGTATTCTATGGATTACCCACACTGTTTTACAAAACTGTAGTAATGTACCAAGTAAGAAGACAATCACATTAAATCAGGAGAAAACAGTGCTGTTCACTGATCAATTGTCAATATTTATGTATCAACATCTACATGTGCGTAATCTATAACATTGCACAGGCTCTTAATTTCGATGCACGTTCAACCAACTGTACTCTATCTGCATTGAATGGCAATAACAAACCCTTCAAACTTATTAACTTCTGGTTCGATGAACTTCTGCATTACACCAGTATTAAAATTAAAATACAAGGCCACTCTTAATTAATATGGATGGTAACCCACTGCAATATAACTGAAAGGTTGTTGATACAATGTTAAACAAACAATCAATCTTCAACATACCTGGTAGACTTTCAAAAGGCACTGTTGGATGGAAATAGTTTTTCAAGGCATTGTAAGAATGCATACAAATATCCAAATAAAACTCTGGCATGTACTGAAACAGCATCCTAAACCTTGACGCCTTCTCCACTGTTCTCAACGCTGTCTTCAGAATCCAGGCTACATCCTGCTGCTTTTGCTGAAATATAAAATAAATTGTTTATTTATTTATATGGGGTTTTACATTGAGTCAACATCATTTCCGTTATGTTGAGATGCCTGATTCTTAACAATGGAAAAATACCCTTTACTCAACTGCCCATAAGGGTTAAACAAGCCAGGTAGAACCATCAGCACTCCTTTAGTCAGTCGGGAGACTGACTCTCAGACTCTCACGAAAGTCCAATTACCGTCACTGGGATTTGAAGCCACACCAAGAGGGCCATGTGATTTCATGTTCTGTACTCTAACCACAAGGCCACGGAGAACCCCATAAAATAAAATTAGGAGGTAATCTATCAAAGAAAATATGACTGAATAAAAATGTTTTAGTTCAAACATTGTATTTTGGCCATTTTTCTTCGCTAGTGCTGAGGGACAGTTCTAATAGGTTTCCTAATTGGTATTTAATTGTGACTTAACTTGAAACTAGTACTGTAGATCCTCATTCAACTACACACTGTGGACACTCACTCAACATTCTATCAAGTTAATTCTTATCATTTCTCATAATCAGATAGTGTGGTAATTCAATAAACCAATTTTATTTCAATTTCATTTCTTGAGCATTTGACTTTTCGTTCAATGCTGTAATTTTGTGTTAGCAAATGAAAAAGGCCTGTGACACTATGCCCAAACCAAGCATGAGTGAAAGAACATGTACCTTGGAATAGACAACGGCCCTGACCCAGCTCATCTGTCTGGCTTGCTCTGTGATCTTGTTCAACAACACGGACCTGGCACGAACCAACTCATCCCTCACCTCCGACATCTCAATCGGACAGCATTCTATCTTCTTCTCCGTATCTTTGAACGATTGAACAAACTCATGCATGTTGTCACGCAGGCCGTTCATCTGGAATAAATAATAAGTGACTTGTTGTTGCCTTTTATAGTGCTGGAACCGACTTCGTGCTTATGCAAACAGGATAGATCCAGGCCAGCTGCCAAGTAAATTGGCAGCTGGCTTGTGATCTTACCTGTTTGCTACTAAGAGTATCTTTCCTCATCAAAATTATGCAGATATTTAAGGTTTTGGAAAGTAGACAACACAAAAATCTATTTTTAGAAAATTACCCAGCATTCTAAGGGTTAAAGGAGCATGTTTACACATTAACTGTGTTGAAGGAGTGTGTTCATAGATTTGGAAAATTTTAACATAGTTTTTTTTATCTATTTTAAACTGTAATGGAGCTGTTATTTTACACGAGATGTACTGAAGAATAGCCATAGGAGTGAAATAAATTTCTACTTAACTATTCAGAGTCTGTATACAATGAGTACATAAGCATTAGATCCAAAAGCATGGCAGTAGTTCTGAAATCCATGGCCTAACATCTGTACATAAATTTGAAATATTGACACATTCTGAATCAATCTTGCCATCAGTATTTACTCTTCATTCTTAACATTACACCCTTACTCTCTACAGCATAGCAAAAATCAATAAGGACAAGACCTAACCTCTGTGTTACTGAGCCGACTCTTTAGCTCAGTGGTGATGGTCTTGGACTCTCGCCCCTGTGGACCAGGATCAAATCCCGAACAGGGGACTTTAAATCCAAAGTGGGTTTTTCTAGCTATGCTTGGTTGCGGACTTTGTTCATAAGACATTAAACACTAAACCGCAATACAAAAACTGTATTGTTTCAACAACAACTTGCAATTTGCCAGAAAATGTGGTATAGAATATATTATCTTACCAAGTTGTTTATGTGCAGCTATGTGGTAGAGAATATATAGCCTTTCCAAGTTGTTTATGTGCAGCTATGTGGTAGAGAATATATTATCTTTCCAAGTTGTTTATGTACAGCTATGTGGTAGAGAATATATTACCTTACCAAGTTGTTTATGTGCAGTTATGTGGTAGAGAGTATATTACATTTTCAAGTTGTTTATGTGCAGTTATGTGGTAGAGAATATATAGCTTTTCCAAGTTGTTTATGTGCAACTATGTGGTAGAGAATATAAAGCCTTTCCAAGTTGTTTATGTGCAGCTATGTGGTAGAGAATTTACCTTTCCAGGTTGTTTATGTGCAGCTATGTGGTAGAGAATATATTACCTTTCCAGGTTGTTTATGTGCAGCTATGTGATAGAGAATATATTACCTTTCCAAGTTGTTTATGTGCAGCTATGTGGTAGAGAATATATTACCTTTCCAAGTTATTTATGTGCAGCTATGTGGTAGAGAATATATTACTTTTCCAGGTTGTTTATGTGCAGCTATGTGGTAGAGAACATGTTACCTTTCCAAGTTGTTTATGTGCAGCTATATGGTAGAAGATACACCACCTTTCCAAGTTGTTTATGTGCAGCTATGTGGTAGAAGATACACCACCTTTCCAAATTGTTTATGTGCAGCTATGTGGTAGAAGATACACCACCTTTCCAAGTTGTTTATGAACAGCTATGTGATATATTATATATTTCATTACCAAGTTGTTTATGTGCAGCTATGTGATATATTATATATTTCATTACCAAGTTGTTTATGAACAGCTATGTGATTTATTATATATTTCATTACCAGGTTGTTTTTGTACAGCTATGTAATAGAGAATATATTATCTTTCCAAGTTGTTTATGTGCAGCTATGTGATAAAGAATATATTACCTTTCCAAGTTGTTTATGTACAGCTATGTGGTAGAGAGTATATTACATTACCAAGTTGTTTATGTGAAGCTATGTGATAGATTATATATAACATCTCCAAGTTGTTTATGAACAGCTTTGTGATAAAGAATATATTACCTTTCCAAATTGTTTATGTGCAGCTATGTGGTAGAGGATACACCACCTTTCCAAGTTGTTTATGTGCAGCTATGTGGTAGAGAATATATTACCTTTCCAAGTTGTTTATGTGCAGCTATGTGGTAGAAGATACACCACCTTTCCAAGTTGTTTATGTGCAGCTATGTGGTAGAGGATACACCACCTTTCCAAGTTGTTTATGTGCAGCTATGTGGTAGAGAATATATTACCTTTCCAAGTTGTTTATGTGCAGCTATGTGGTAGAGAAGCATGAGTCCATCAAGAATATCCATAAGGGAGTTTCCACTTGGCATCTCTGTCAACGGGTAGCCATCAACTGTAATTACATTTTTTTAATTTGAAACATTTGCATTATGTTTGATTATATGCGGTTTAATGTCATGTCAACAGGATTTCATTTATTTTACAGCTTTACTGGAGTTAACCAGTACTATGGAGGGCTCTGCAGTATCTTGCCCAAGGACACTTCGAAGATTCTTGTGAGGACTGATGCCATGTCGCATTTTGTCGCCTAACTCAAATTTCAAAATTGGAAATGGTTGGAATGTTTTACTAATTGTATTCCACATATTTCATACTTGTGACAATCAACTTATGTGTTTGTTGAGAAACAATTATTTATAAGGAATTGGTTTGACTTGGCAAATAGACATAATAGCTGCAAAAGAATCAATACTGTTCCTGTATGTATGAAAGGTTTTGTAGATCAGAAAAATAAGTCAATGTTGTAATATAACATGTGACGTATCTTGAGCATGTGGAACATAACGAAATGGTAATTTCACAATTGGTTATTTATGATAAATGATCATAGACTTTCACTCAAAGGTAAAATCAATTTAATGACAGTCAGGAATGTAATTAATGGCCGTACCTGATGATCCATGCATCTTCTCGATAGCTCCATTATCAGAAACTTTGATACCTTGGGCTTTGTTCACTTCAACTGTTCAAATATAGTGTGGAAAAAAGAAATTATTCAAACATCAACGTATGCACATACAATGCCTTTTCATCAAATGTGGTATGAATACCTAGTGACATGATCATGTGTTTTCCCAAAGATCTATGTATAGAATCTAAGTATAAAAAAGTCTAGGTAAGTAAGTTAACCCTTATAGTGCTGGTGGAACAGATTTCATGCTTATGCAAACAGGTTTGATCCAGGTGATCTAGCCTGTTTGCAACTCTGAGTATCGTTCCTCATCAAAATTGAGCAGATATGTCAGGTTTTGGAAAGCAAACAACACAAACATCTTTTTTTTTTAGATAATTACCCAGCATTCCAAGGGTTAAATAAAATCAATCCCACAAAAACATTTAAACAACTTACCTCCCAGTGTTTTATTCAAATGAGACATCTGTCCGCCACATCGCGAAAACTGGAAATAATCTCTCGAGTCTGACCAAAATTCTTGTATTGGCATAAAAGCCTCTAAAAATAAAAAAAATATAGGATGAGTGAAAACAGAAATAGCTCTTTTAAAGTTTGAATTTAACCCCATTTCCCCTATTTTGAACATTGTGCCAGGTCCAAATTGAAAGAAAGAGCAAACAACAACAGAAAGCAAGATATAATACATTATCTCTATGATAATGTGAAGAAACCATTTAGCAAAATGATGAATAGCTCAATTTGAGCAAGCACAATTTGAGCAATTTATCCTTTAGTCACAGTGGTTTCTAGAGCTTTCTGAAATAGATGAGGCAAAGTGAAGTTTTAAGGAATTTGAGTCCAAACGAGAGATAAAATGACAAAAATTTGCAAGGATAATCATAATCGAGCATAGCAACAAAATTTTTGTAGACTGAATGCATGCCCTTAAGATTCTTATCAAGACTAGACTCTGGTTAAAAAGCTTCAATTATGATCCAAATATCCATGACTATCTAAACTTTTTATAAAATAGAATTTATCATATAGTTTTTTGTCCATGTTGGATCAAATCTAATCAAATCTAAGTTAGGGATTTGGATTTTCAAGAGAGGTAATCTCCTGTCTGACTTACAGAATGCTGAGGGTTCTACCCGGCTTGACCAATCATTATGGGCAGACGAGCATGGGCTCTTCCTCCATCATTAAGAGTCGGGTATTGCATTATAACTGAAATAGTATTGATGTGATGTAAAACCCATATAAATAAATATAGTTTTTTGTATTACTGTGTGAAAAACCACTTCACAGGCCCCCTTATCCAGCCCCCTGCATACCTTCACTCAGCACAAAACGGGCAGGGTCCTCCTGCTGGAATGTATCCCAGTAGTACCGCAAAACTTGCACCATTCGATGGAAGAAACACAGGGACACATAGTGGGGCCAGAGATTTAACAGTGAGGACTGAAAGGAAAGACATACATGTGTAATCAAACCCTTACCCCATAATACCTCATTATGCAGTAGCTTTTGTAGAAAAGTTTAACCCTTTCCCAAATTTTCGAATGTCCCAAATTGAAAGAGTTTGCAGACGAAATTTCAAAATGTGATGAAATTGAAAAAACATTCTTCAGATAGAGCAGAAAACCTTGTGGGAAAAGGAAAAATTGCTCGTGACGAGCAATTTCTCCTTTACCCACAATGTTTTCTAAAGTCGTCTGCAACAAAGTGGTCAAATGGCATTATTTTTAGGGAAAGGGTTAAAGAAAGTTGTGACGAAAAGAAAAATTGATGCTCCTAATGAACAATTTGTCATACTGCCACAACTCATTCTAACCTTTATCATAAAGACAATGTATCTTTGTACTGGTTAGCTGCTCTTACTATCAATGTGGACGAGTCACATATTCCCTGAGGGCAGAATGGATTAAAGCCAGAATGTCGCAGGATAAACGGCAAAACTGGGTAAAATGAGCTATAAATTATGAAGCAATATGAAAAAACATAGCAAAACATTATCATGACAATATGACGTCTGCATATTTATTAGTGAGGTTTTTAAGTACTTTTTCACAAATAATGTAGCACATAAAAAAAAAAAAAAATATTTCCGCTACTCGTAAACAAACCGTACCATCTTAACTCTTTTGAAAGCATCATATCAACATATTACTTTCATAGTTACATTTTAACAAAAAATTTAAAGAGTTTTATGGACAAAATTTTATGACAACTGTCAAATATTCTAGAACTGATACAACTTTACTGTAAACTAGTGCTTTTCTGGCTTTAATGTTCATCCCCATCACCCCAGACCATGGTCCTTAAGTAGAGCTTATCGCATGGGTCGAGGGTTGTTGGCTTGAATCCCATGAATAGTAGTATCAGCCATGCAACTTTCTATTAATCCACATTAAAAGTTTGAAGTTCTAATCAAATTCCCATGAAACAGAATAGAAAGTATACTAGAATTATTAGAACCTGCAAAAGCTTGGTTCAAAGTTGAAGAAGTATGAAAATGCTTAAAATTAAATATCTGGAAAAATCATACCATTCAACCCAAATTAAATGTCTGGCAGAAAACAAGTGTTGACACTAAAGAATATTTCTTCATGAATATAACAAAATTGATTCTAATGAACAATATTTTGTTTCTTCACAAAAGTGTCTTAATCTGTGGAATGTATGTAAAGAAAAGTATCAAAACAATTTTTTTTATAAAAAGAAACTTTTACCCCTTAATACATATGGGGAGCGACGTGAGAAAACCCACCTTATGGCCAAAATTTTCGATTTTCGTTTTTTCAGCTATTATTTTAGTTCGATTTGCCTTTGTTAAAATGATATAAGTCTCATGTAAATGCTTCAGAAAATACGGTTCCTATAAACGTTCAAAGACGCC
Source organism: Cerastoderma edule (assembly GCA_947846245.1). Taxonomy (NCBI): domain Eukaryota; kingdom Metazoa; phylum Mollusca; class Bivalvia; order Cardiida; family Cardiidae; genus Cerastoderma; species Cerastoderma edule. Next base: position 3,664,737 of record OX401413.1, on the reverse strand, counting down.
AGGTAAGTAGAGAAATATCACGCAAGTGACGCGACGTTAGCGTTTTGGCGAACGACGTAATCTAAATCGACGTTTGAGTTTTGGAGTTACCACATCTGAGCTCTTTATTTTACGGAAACACCTTTTAATTCATCCTAGTGCTTAAGCTTAGGAAACAAAACAATCATGTTTAGATTTAATTCAAAGTAATAAATATTCCAATTAAATCGGTTGATATTTACATCAAAGGAAATTAAACAGTACAGATCTAGTGGTCAACCAGAGACATATGTCTCTGGGTCAACGAAAGGATATACTCCCTTTTGACATGACTTACTGTAGTTTGTGTCAAACCTTCGAAATAAACAGGTCTCTACCTGAAAAAGGTAGAATTGTTTTCTTTTTTCACTACTCGCCAGAGATCAGGAAAATGCCGGTTTTGGACCGATTTCGGTTGTGTCGGACCGATTGCAACTAGCAATTTTATGGAAAAATCGGTCGGGATATCATAGACAGATATGGAATTATACACACTTAACAGTACACGTTTCTGTATTATCCCAAAATTAATCATTTTATTGTAATTCCCGTGTAAAACAATGTCCTAAGCGTGTATTTCTGGGCTTGATTATGGAAACTTATCGACGTGCTTGACTGAAAAGTACAAATTACATGTTTGTTTCTCGAGAACCGATTGTTTTAACAACATTTGGTACATTTTTAATGGCACATAGTAGATTGCAAGAAATCAGGGAATACTTATTTGTAAAGCATGTCGTTCTGTTCCATGAAAAGTTTGCTTCCCTTGCCGATTGAAACGCGCTCTATTAACATTGAACAATCTTCATCATGAGGCTTGAAGATTCAGATTGTTATTCGTAAGACGATAGACAACGAACAGATCATCCTGTTTATATTTGAAATTGATCACGTTTTTCTACAATAATTCTTGAAAGTAAACAATTCAGAAACAAAATAAAATATAGTCATCTAAGCGCAATGCATGGTTAAAAGTGTTCTTTTTTTCATGCGATGTCACTTTAACGTTATGTGAGCTAATACAAAGTTAACTAATCACAATGTATGACCAGTTCTATTGAAGACAATCCCTTTCATTAGTATACGCATAAAACACAGAGCTGCATGTGTCGATCGTTTCAATTATGTTTAATAAGCGTGTACATTTGTTTAATTGCGGAGTATATAATAATGTGTTATATTGCGATAATTGACCTACAGTCGATAATTGAAGACAATTTGCCCATATTGGAAAAGAAGATATGTGTCCATTCAAAAAGAGTTATGAATCCGAGACCTACATAAAACGTGCATGTGGTATACTATCGTTCTTGGCTGCCCTATCGCCATCCTCCAAATAAGATAGCCAACGACAATCTTATTGTTTTACCCTTAAAATAAATACAGTGTAAGCTGTTTATTGGGAAAAAATAAAAGTCTATATTATACATCTTGAAATGCATAATCAAATTGATAAAGAGGTCAATAGTGATGCAGATCGCGTTTTCTCAAGAGCCAATTTTATCAGGTCAGCAGTGCGAATCACAGACCGATAACCGGATGCCATATAACATTGTGATGTTGGGCACTAACCATATAACATGCAGCCATGTGACGAATCATAAGGTCATAGATACGTTATGGCATATGACGCCATTCTCTACCTGTTAACTGTCGCTTAATGTTGATTTTCAGCCTTGTTTCCCTTTTTTCATGTTTTATTTTCATTTTTCACTATTGATTTGAATCCATATCACTAACAGGGTAAACAAAATAGATGTTTTGTGTCTTTGTGTAGGAATGGTTATCGGGATAGGCTTCGGATAATTATCCGATTGTCATTCGGCTCACAGAAAAGTATTCCTACGCCTTGCCCGATACCATTACCGATTCACGAGACTAACCATCTATTGTCTATACATATACATATCACTGTGATAAAGTATTTCAGTCATGTCACCGTATTCAGTAAAACTAGCCATGTTTTTTGTATGTCATAACCGATGGAGGACACTTTTCATTGAAGGCAGCATGCAACTGTTAAGGTATGACAGACTAATAAAGAATGGTGAAATGACTTATTAAAACAATGTCAGTAAAAAGAAATAGAACTACATAAAACGCGCAAGTCTTGCGGAACGGCTTTTGTCTGTACTTAGATATGTGAAGTACCACACCAGTTGTCTGCATTGATAAAGCATGCATCGTGACCTCATTCACAATTCTCCAGTTCCCAGTTCTACATGGAGATAACAGACTCATGTCCATGTGTCTGGCTGCCATATTGCCCGATGGTCTGATTCTCATCTATCGGGGAATTGATTTGCTTTGACTGGAGACTAATGCTGACTCCAAACAATTGAATCTTTCTAAGGAAAAGAATGGAGCGGTCCCGTTGGTCGGACATAGTGTGGGAGGCTCACGCTCTGACTTAAGTCAAATGTGGAGTGCTCGAATCTGTGTGCTGTTTTGGAGCTTCTTCATATTATCAATGGATATGTCGTGGAATAGCGGTAACGTATCACAACAAACAACTATTCCATTTTCAAGGAAGTGTGTTCCACCTCTCTGCCTTTTTGCCCCGCCTTTGTCAAGCTCCGTGACCAGGATCTGTAAGAGTGTCATAACTTTCAGATCTTTTTCCTGATTTTACGAGGCTAGAGGACGAACGACAGAAAATAATTTGTTTGGCACTTAAGTTAAACATCCTTGACCACATTCTTTGATGCAAACATCCCCAGAATAGGGTTCCTGATCTGTTTTAAAGTCACAATGAGTAAATGACCCATCCTTACTTATGGACGCAACATATGACCTAGCCCGACCACTGATTCACAAAATTTACTACCGTTATCAACTACTGGGTGTCCGCTGTCGTTTTACTTGAAAACATCCTCAAACAAGTTCTGACATATGGTTGATGTCCTTTTGAAGTGGTTTGATAAGAATGATGATAATTCCTAAAATCCAAGGATATAACTGTTGCACCTAGGGGTAACTTTAATCTTAATACAGCTGTATATATATAAAACATTTATACAAATCAATTCTATAATAGTTGTTTAAAGGGAAGCGAATAAAGAAACTCAATAACCTTATTGTTAAACATAACGACGCGGTACGTAGTAACTTTTGCTACAATCACGGTTTTTAAAATTGAATCCTTGAAGAATTGACTGATAATCTGCAGGCAATATGTCGTACTTTACTGTAGTCACACATTCAATAGAAAATGAGTTTAAAAAAACTTGATTCAACTAGGTATGTAAGAATGAGAAAAGATTTGTCGGTAGCGTTGTTATTATATTTACTTTCCCGATCGCGGCTGAGATTTCAATGAAAATGAGTATCATAGTAGTCTAGATCTAAATGTTATATATTGTAAATGAATGAAAAATGATTTTTACTCTTAACTGCAGTTCTTTCTAAGACTGGGACATTTATTCGAGGGATTAAAGATAGAATGTTCAAACAATATCGCGTTTGAAAACAGCGGGGAAACTTAAACAACGCCGTAATAAATGACGTCACTTTGACAGCGATTTATCGATTATTGCGCGTTAAACCATAAGGTGGGTTTTCTCACGTCGCACGTCATATATATCCTCACAAGTATTTGTCTATTTGAAGCCTGCAATACTGTTGTGAATTTACGTTTGTAAAACTTACCCTAATAACATAGAAAAAAGAGCTTACCAGGTTTTCCCTGAGAAACTTTCTAAACTTTTCAATAAATAATATTCTGGATGTCTTGCACTGAAATGGATAAAGAATATTTGAAATTGACCTTGAGGCTATATCAAGACAATCAACCTTTTTATCCATACATTGTTTTCTTGCTAAAACTATGTAGTTATCTTCTCTCATTGCTGGTTTAGATAGTTCAAGGATGATGCTATCCCTCTCTCAACAATTTTACCAGCCGTGAGAGACAAACATTACTGTCTACCTAACTGCAAATTTCTTTTCTCACTTAAAATAGGTAAAGTCAAGTATGAGTTCATTTCATTCACTACATTCTCTTTTGTCAAAATGCTTTTAACCCTTTCCCAAACAACACTTTTTCGACTGTCCCAAATTGAAAGAGTTTGCAGACGACTTTTAAAATGTGATGAAATTGGAAAATTATCTTCTGATAGGGCAGAAAATGTTGTGGGAAAAGGAGAAATTGCTTGTTACGAGCAATTTCTCCTTTTCCCACAATGTTTTCTAAAGTCGTCTGAAAAGATTAAAAAAGGTTAAGTCAAGTATGAGGTCATTTCATTCACTACATTTTCTTTTTGTCAAAATGCTCAGGAGTGTTGCAACAGACGCATATAGAGTTGTCTGTATTTGGAAAAACTTTAATTTTATGTGTTTTGTATTTTATGAATATATCCTAGAGACTTTTTAAGAATTTCCTTTATACAGGTATTCGAAAGCTATCAAATCAAATTAGATTAACTTACGCCCTGAAGGTCATTGTGATACATAAGCACTTTGAGTATTTCCACTTGTATGGACTCTATTTCTGCAAAAAGAAATTGAAAGAGGTTACAAAATACATTTAAATATGAAAGTAACCTTTCCCAAATATTGTACCTGTAACATGCAGTAACTGATGATTATAGGGTGAGCTCCAAGTGACAAAGTTCATCAAATTTTATATTATTGTACATGCCTCATTTTATAACTACATCAATCATTATATACTTGTACATCAATTATCATATAAACGTATATCAATTATTATATCATTGTTCATCAATCATTACATTTTTGTAAATCAATTACAGTATCATATAATTGCACTTAATTCATCATTAACATGCAGTTGACCAAGAAATGTTGTAAACCTTGTCACAAAAAAGGATTTTTCAAACATGTGCATGAATGATCAAGGTCCCACATCACCATGTTTCCTATAGCTTCATTATAGCACCTAAGCTGTCAGAAGGCATGCATTAAGATATTGTATACAACTAGCTTCAATTGACATTTTTTCTTTCATTAGATTTACAAGTACTATACTATGGCTGAAGAGTCTTGCCAAAGAAAACTCCCACCAAACCAGAGTTGTTGCTTGGGATCAAACTTTAGACTCCATGACTACAAATCTACAACTTTAACCACTGGGCCATTTCAAATCTTTTTCAAAATTATTTTAAAAAACAGTGGCGAAAAAAGAAGGAATTGCTAGTGACGCACAAAATCACCACATATCACATTAGTCTTATCTAAACAACAAAGAAAAAGTAACATTTCAATAATAAAGAAAATGTAACTTTTTTGTCAAACTGAATAGTTGCGGTAAAGACTGGTTGATAACAAGAACAACCAAAGTTAACCAATGACAGAATAAGTTTCAAAATGACGGATTATGGGTATTCTACCTGAATCCATGGTGAGCCAGTATTCTACCTGAATCCATGGTGAGCCAGTATTCTACATTAATCCATGGTGAGCCAGTATTCTACCTGAATCCATGGTGAGCCAGTATTCTACCTGAATCCATGGTGAGCCAGTATTCTACATTAATCCATGGTGAGCCAGTATTCTACCTGAATCCATGGTGAGCCAGTATTCTACATTAATCCATGGTGAGCCAGTATTCTACCTGAATCCATGGTGAGCCAGTATTCTACATTAATCCATGGTGAGCCAGTATTCTACCTTAATCCATGGTGAGCCAGTATTCTACCTTAATCCATGATGAGCCAGTATTCTACCTTAATCCATGGTGAGCTAGGCATAGGTATCACAACAGAACTAAAATACTGTTTAATCAATTTATATCAGAAATAAACATGAATATTTGAACCAGAACTGAGAGAATGCTTTAAGGTATGAGAACTAATGTACCTTCTATTTTGACCCTGAGTTGATCACATGACTCTATATAAGTCTCCTTTCTTCGTTGTTCTTCAACAGACATACTGGACGATTCCTTCTCCTGCAAATACATCAAGGTTTTCAAACTGTAAATAGTTGGTTAAACTTCTCATCTGACAGACAATGGAGAAAATATTTCATTCTTTACAACAGTAGTCCACTGATATTATAGGATAGACCAAGCAGATATTTGTCCTGGAATACTAGTTAAAAATTAAAATGGGTGAATGGAATGGAATAACATACATATGGGCCACGTCACGCAAAAAAGGGGCACTCGGACATAGCAAACAGTGTAGCCCCAGACCAGCCGCCACGTCAGTGACGTGGCGGCTGGTCTGGGGCTACACTGTTTGCCATCTTAGAGGCCATCCAGTTATACCTTTAAATAAATACAAATGATAACTGTCGTGACAAGATGCTGGAATAATAGTGCTAAGAAAGAGCTGAGTCAGTGTTTTTTATTTATGTCCGAGTGCCCCTTTTCGTGTGACGCGGCCCATATCATGAAATCTTAATAGAAGGAATACACTCTACTGACCTCTTCATTAGAGTTAAAGGTGTTTGACTCCATATCCCACCACACTGTGGGTGTAACCTCCTCAAGTTTCTCATCATCCAGTGGTTTGATGTGTAGGAACATTGGAAACCGAATCTGGTCAAACGTGACATCTTGTTAAGGATCAATAAAATACAAATGTACAAGAGTCACATTGATAAAGGAGTACAAGAATCAATGGGGGAATCGCATGGTCAGATTTCAGAAAAAAAATGGCCGCAGAACTTTCACTTTGGGTTTTAAAACAGGTATATCATCTCTATTACTTATATTTTATACTTAGATATTCATGAAGTGTTCCGTGATTGACAGGTCACTTCATGAATATCTCGGTTATTAGGCCATCAAGGCAGAAAACTGTTGATACTCCCTGAAACCACTCCCAAGTGGCCGTATGATAGGCTTTATTCGATGAAAACAAGTAAGTCATCAGGAAGATATACCCGTTTGAAAACCTGAATCAAGGGTTCGACGGCCATTTTTTTCTTCAAATCTGACCATGTGATTTCCCCCATAGAAGAATACTTGCTTGTTCCATTTCACTATTTTTTTAATAAGAAATTGTGAATTTTTTGGTTTATAGGATTAAATGACTTTTTTTTTAAAAGTAAAGTTATCTGGTATTACATTTTTGCGTTATAGCAAATTAGTTTTGATTCTTATAACTTCTATGTCAGACAAAGGATATAACTCATGCTCCAGCAAATACTTCCTGGTTTGGGTATGTCGTAAAATGGCTAGAACTAAGGTCAGGTACATTCTCTGTAAATACAAAACAGCATAATAAAGTGATTAAATTATCTAAAACACAAACATATGTTTGACAAATAAGATAAAATATGTTGAAATATATCAACAAATTAGCAACTGTAAGCAGTATCAGAAAGAAAGCAGAGTCAATATCAAATAGTAAAAAATCAATAAATGAAAAAAAATGTTACTGAATAACCAACAATGAACTCAATGTGATTAAAGGATAATCTCCTCATGCCAATATGCTTATCAATATTGATATGTTCTATCCGCTTTACGATACAAAAACTTATTGCTACTTTACTTAACCAGTCTAAGTTGTCTTACATCATAAGAGCCGGTAAATAATCAAACTAGTGGTAAGTTTAACCCTTTCCCAAACAATAAAGACATTTGACCACTTTGCTGCAGACAACTTTAGAAATCATTGTGGGAAAAGGAGAAATTGCTCGTAAAGAGCAATTTTTCCTTTTCCCACAATGTTTTCTGCCCTATCAAAAGATCATTTTCCAATTTTATCACATTTTGAAATGTTGTCTGCAAACTCTTTCAATTTGGGACAGTCAAAAATTTGTTGTTTGGAAAAGAGTTAAAAAGGTTTGAATGGGATGAGTTGAAAATTCATTGGGAAAAAAGAGAGATAGACATAGCCTATAGCAATCATTTTATTCTTTCCCAATGATTATCTTTGAAGTCGGTGGTTGAGACAGAAAGCCTTGCTAAGGACTTTATATACTCACAGGATATCAGAAGTCTGTGGTTGAGACAGAAAGCCTTGCTAAGGACTTTATATACTCACAGGATATCAGAAGTCTGTGGTTGAGACAGAAAGCCTTGCTAAGGATTTTATATACTCACAGGATATCAGAAGTCTGTGGTTGAGACAGAAAGCCTTGCTAAGGACTTTATATACTCACAGGATATTGGAAGTCTGTGGTTGAGACAGAAAGCCTTGCTAAGGATTTTATATACTCACAGGATATCAGAAGTCTGTGGTTGAGACAGAAAGCCTTGCTAAGGATGTTTTATACTCACAGGATATCAGAAGTCTATGGTTGAGACAGAAAGCCTTGCTAAGGATGTTTTATACTCACAGGATATCAGAAGTATATGGTTGAGACAGAAAGCCTTGCTAAGGATGTTTTATACTCACAGGATATTGGAAGTCTGTGGTTGAGACAGAAAGCCTTGCTAAGGATGTTTTATACTCACAGGATATTGGAAGTCTGTGGTTGAGACAGAAAGCCTTGCTAAGGATTTTATTTACTCACAAGATAATCGGAAGTCTGTGGTTGAGACAGAAAGCCTTGCTAAGGATTTTATATACTCACAGAATATCTGAAGTCGGTGGTTGAGACAGAAAATCTGTATGCAGACAGTAAGGACACCATTAGGTTATCTAGACAGCCTTTAATCTCAAAACTCTGAAAATGTACAAAAGCCGTCATAAATTTATAAAAGCTATCTTTGTGATGATTCTAGCATTGTAGAATTGTCTCCCTTTTCCCACCTGATTTCTTTAACCTCTTAACCCTTTCCCAAACAACCAATTTTCGACTGTCCCAAAAGAGTATGCAGACGACATTTCAGAATGTGATGAAATTGGAAAATAATTTTCTGATAGGGCAGAAAACATTGTGGGAAAAGGAAAAATTGCTCTCCTTTCCACACAATGTTTTCTAATGTCGTCTGCAACAAAGTGGTCAAAATGTTGTTATTGTTTGGGAAAGGGTTAATGAATTATTCAATACAGACAAATTAATACACTCTTTGTCAAACAACATATTGAAATTACAAGAGTTTGCATGTGACAGACAATGAAACTGGAGAAGAACATAAGCCTAAATATTATATCTATTTGCAGAAAGACAAATTTTATCTGTAATGGGTAAGGCAGTTAAACATAAATGGTACAAATAAAGTAGATATAAAGTACATTTAAATGTAGATCAATGACTGTTTTACCAACAAATTATCGTGGTATAATACAAACAAAGTTTACCTGCATGAATGCCCACATGTAATCCAGTAGTTTGAGGATAATGTTTTGCTCCTCCTGTACGATGCTGGGGTCATTCAATTTAATGAAGAGTTGCATTAGACAGGCATCTATAACATAGGTGCTTTTCTGAAAGGAAATGAGATTCAACAGTTTATGAAAATCTTTGGCAGAAACTCAATCATCCCTTGTTTTTAAGTTCTCCTATAAATTAATCAGGGAATCATTGTGCAGTCTCTCGGACCTATTGGGATTTGAAGATTTCCATCCTGCGCCAGCCTGTGGTGAAGGTCTGGCACTTGTTAGCTGGGTGTCTTGGATTGGACCCCAACTGGCTCCACCGGTTTCATGATATTTTACTTTCATAAAACACTAGAGTCATACTCTAGTATGTGTGAGTACAAGGAAAAGTGTTGATATAGCATTAAACCCTTTATAAAAAAAAAAAGAATCTCCCTGTACCTCCTTGCTATATATATTCCCAATCCTTGATGTAATTAAATACATGTAAAGTGTTTAAATCATGAAATCTTATTTCATGGCCCCCACTTTTTAACCCTTAGAATGCTGGAAAAAAATTTAAAAATAGATTTTAATATTTTCTGCTTTCCAAAACCTTAAATATCTGCTTAATTTTGTTGAGGAAAGATACTCAGAGTAGCAGACAGGTTAAGCTATTTGCATGAGCATGAAGTCGGTTCCATAACTTTAACACCTTTTTTTCTCGTAAGGCAAATGTGCTGGTGCAGGCTTTTTTTACCCACAGTGAGCCCTGCATCTCGTGAAAAACCCCAATAATAAAACCAAAAACCAAAAAAAATGTGTATACTAACCAGGAGTGGTGCAAGTTTATCAAAGATATGCGAAGTGATGAGCAACAGAGAGTTTTGGTGGGTCTGATTTTCGGACCATTTGGGTGGATTGTTCGCCTCACTTATCACACAGGCCCCATCACCTTTAGATTCCTGAAACATACTTCAATCTGGAGATTACTCTTGATAGTGACATCACAAAGTAATTTAAACAATTATCAGAGTAACATATATCCAATAAAATCAGTTTGTGTTGGTGGGGCTTGAACCCGGGAACTCCAAATTCTAAGTCCACTAACTTAACCACTGAGCCATGCAGGACCCTATTAAAATCAGTAAAAATCATTAAATGAACAATAAAATCATTGCCTGAGCAGGAAAAGTTGTACTCATTTAACAGATTTCATTGACAATTTCTCATTTATATAACAGCCACTGTACCCTTAACCTCACTCCTTTATAATTCACTTTGAACTTTCTGCTGTTGAAAGCTTTAGAAAAGGTCGTGACAAAAGGATTAATAATTACTCATAAGCAACTCGACCTTTTGGTTTCTACCCAAAATTTTAGAGAAAATGCATTTTTTTCCATGCAATTCTTTTGCCATCTGCTGTTGCTTCCAAATTGGACAAGTCATTTCATAAGGAGACATGGGTAAACATGTACTGAAAGGGACATTTCACATAGGCCTTTTTTGTATTCTCAGTAATTTGCGGCAGATAATGTTAAAAACCTTTCCTCACCAATGGGACACAAGTAAATCCCGTAAAAGGTTGCAAATAAAAGGTCATCAATTAGCACTTAAATCAGCGTGACAAAAACAGAATGTGCTCATAACGAACAAAATATAATTAATTTTGTCATAAAGTTTTCAAATATAACCTTATATGCTGCATATACATATACAGTCAAGACCTTTAACCCTTTACCCAAAAATAACGACATTTGACCACTTTGTTGCAGACAACTTTAGAAAACATTGTGGGAAAAGGAGAAATTGCTTGCGTCGAGCAATTTCTCCTTTCCCCACAATTGTTTCTGCCCTATCAGAAGATTATTTTCCATTTTCATCACATTTTGAAATGTCGTCTGCAAACTCTTTTTATTAATTTTGGGACAGTCGAAAATTTGTTGTTTAGGAAAGGGTTAAGGAACAGATTTGACACCTAAGGCTCAGAGAGGCATGTTCCCCTACGTTACTTCTCTAACGCTGCTCTAATCCCAATACCATGGGTGCCCATTCAAGTTGACTCAATCAAATGAATCAAATGAGAGACCAAACAATAGAGTATCTAGACATTTTCGAAAAACTACAGACAAATCACTTTAACATAGCCCCTTATCTTAACCAAATAAAGACTCAGTCCCCCCCCTTTCTTGTTTATATAATCATCATTTATATCATAGACATTTATATGTAGTTACCTTATCCATTTCTACACCTATGGGAAGAACTCTCTCTAAATAACGCAGCAGCATCGAGGTTCTGATGATATCAGCCGTAGGAGGACTCTGTAACGGATAAAATCCTTCCACAGGGTACCTACAACACAGGGAACAACTGATGACTCCATTAATGGATTGATTGGTTGATTGGTCAAATAGAATGATTGGGGTTACCTTGAGAATCAAATGAATTTCAAGTATAAAGATTTGTTTGTTTGCCACCAGACAAGGTTACACCATCACTTCAGCTTCATCCACTATAAAGCTATAATTTCACTATTATGACTGAGTAACCAATTAAAAATAATGATTTACAATAATGTTCAACACCTCCATATAGATTGAACTACTCAACCATACATAGGAAAACTGTTATAAGCCGTGGACGATTCAGCCAAACTATTGTATCTCTACACTTTGTATGATGTGTATTTCTCAGATAACGGAAATAGCCAAGTAGTTATGATTGATGTACAAGGTGTACTTCTGAGTTACCCGAGTAGTTACGATTGCTTTATCAAATATGTAAGTCCTTCATACCAAAGAAGATTAAAGCTCAAGGACAGAGGTTCAGGGGTAGAGCATCAGGGTTGTGTGTTTGAATCCCTGAGTAGCCGGTTCTGCCTTGCGACCTTTTATTAATCCACATTTAGCGCAAGTAATGGTCATGATCCAGGTAGCAGATTTTAGAGAGGTTAATCTAAGTTTTAAGAACTTGTTTCACAATCGATGTAAAAAAATCAGTTTAAACTAAAACAAATTCTCTTAGATCACTTTTTCTATTTAATGGATGACAGAGGTCCAAAGGTAGAGTGTTGGTTTCAGGATGCAAGAGTTGTGGGTCTGATTCTTCCTTGAGAGTCTTTATAAATTGACATTCAGTGTAAATACTGGTCCTTGCCCCGGAAGAAGATTCAATAATTAATTATATAACTTGAAACAACTTGGTTCACAATCAACACAGTGAAAATAAAATTACTAAACTTATTATTTCTACCCTATGCCCAAAAAAGTGGCTACTCAATAGTACATGTTACAAAAAGTTGTAAAAGTTATTGACATACCTGAGTGGTGTTGCTCCAAAGTTGACCCGGAGATTTTCATTAAGAGACAAACTGACAGCAGGAAAATAGGCATATCCTGGACCTAGCTTCACACACTCAAATGCTGTTCCTAAATAATTCCCATTTCTGAAAAGAAAGAAATCACACATTTTATCATTAATAAGATTTCTTGTAATGAATCTTTCACCGCTCTTTATCAAATAGCATAACTGCATTTATTCTTTTCCTTAATATTTCTTAATTAGTATTAAAAACAGTGGCTTTATACCTGTAAGCTTTTTCCCTTTCCCCCCATATTAAACATAAAATACAATTCTTTTTTATGGAATTGAGCTATAAGAATTTTCTTGCTACATTTTACTAAAACTTAATTACTAAGCCTAACCACATGTAAATGTTCCGAGGCAATCCTATAGAATATCCTTTACAAAAGTGAAGGATTAGCTAAAGTCTTGCACTGACCCCTTGATGTGTCTCATATCATGTGACAGTAAGTAAGCAGTGTGATACTTAATCACCTTGATTTACCCTATATTGTGGGTAGAGAGAACAGATACATATCAGTTTAAAATGTTTATACATGGTATGTAATGAGATGAATCAAACATGAAAGAAAAAACATAATTGATTCTAAAATAACAAACACAGGCATGTCCAAAAGCAAGAATTATACAAAACAGAAAAGCCTTATTAGAGTGTTCTCTTTGAGACTATTCGGATATATATCCATAAAATAGGATTAACTTAATTATAGCATGCTAATGTCTCCTTGCCTAAACCTTTGAATCAGTGTAAGAAAAGGCACTAAAAAACCATTACATATCCTTTATCTTTAAGAGATTTATAAGGAATAAAGCCACCACAGTGGACTGACCTATAAAATCCTATATGTCCTTTACCTTTAGGATATATATATTAAGAATAAAGCCACCACAGTGGACTGACCTATAAAATCCTATATGTCCTTTATCTTTAGGATATATATATTAAGAATAAAGCCACCACAGTGGACTGACCTATAAAATCCTGTATGTCCTTTATCTTTAGGATATATATATTAAGAATAAAGCCACCACAGTGGACTGACCTATAAAATCCTATATGTCCTTTATCTTTAGGGTATATATATTAAGAATAAAGCCACCACAGTGGACTGACCTATAAAATCCTATATGTCCTTTATCTTTAGGATATATATATATATTAAGAATAAAGCCACCACAGTGGACTGACCTATAAAATCCGATATGTCCTTTATCTATAGGATATATATATTAAGAATAAAGCCACCACAGTGGACTGACCTATAAAATCCTATATGTCCTTTATCTTTAGGATCTATATATTAAGAATAAAGCCACCACAGTGGACTGACCTATAAAATCCTATATGTCCTTTGTCACAATCTATAGTGCAGGTTATCACATCTCCAGTATACCAACTCTGAAAAATAACAAAAATATCCATGATCTATATTAGGTGCCATATTAGAGTTGTTTACCCAGAGTATTCCATGATCTATATTAGGTGCCATATTAGAGTTGTTTACCCAGAGTATTCCATGATCTATATAAGGTGCCATATTATAGTTTTTACCTAGAGTATTTCATGATCTATATAAGGTGCCATATTAGAGTTTTTTACCCAGAGTATTTCATGATCTATATAAGGTGCCATATTAGAGTTTTTTACCCAGAGTATTTCATGATCTATATAAGGTGCCATATTAGAGTTTTTTACCCAGAGTATTCCATGATCTATATAAGGTGCCATATTAGAGTTGTTTACCCAGAGTATTCCATGATCTATATTAGGTGCCATATTAGAGTTGTTTACCCAGAGTATTCCATGATCTATATTAGGTGCCATATTAGAGTTTTTTACCCAGAGTATTCCATGATCTATATTAGGTGCCATATTAGAGTTTTTTACCCAGAGTATTCCATGATCTATATTAGGTGCCATATTAGAGTTGTTTACCCAGAGTATTCCATGATCTATATTAGGTGCCATATTAGAGTTTTTACCCAGAGTATTCCATGATCTATATTAGGTGCCATATTAGAGTTTTTTACCCAGAGTATTTCAAAAGCTACGAGGCAAATTTTTTTTCATGGATACTCATTAGAATTGTAGTAGGGGTCTCGATTTATAAGGTTGAGTTAAAACGTTTAAGGCGGGCCAGATAACTCAATTGGTAGAGCATGGTTTGCATAGGTCCCAAGTTCGAGTCCCGGTCTGGCTGCATGTTTTACCAACCTTGGTTACATTGCGCCCAATGTTCAGACCATTGTTATGAGTACCCACAAAATAGAGCTTAGATGAACATTTCAAGAATTTAGCTATAGGAATAAGCCCCATATCTAAAGCTGTACAATATATCTGAAATCTCTCTGAGAAATCAGGTAGCTTGGTTCAAAAGCTTTGACATGACAGAGTCATTTCTAGATCAAGGATTCAAACCTACCGACCATTCATGTTCATCTTGATCAATGCTCAACCATTCCTAGGCTCTGTTGAGTCAATACGCATCCTTGTCATAGAATACACAGGGGTATATAGTTATTCTGCTGGTCAATACTATGTAATTTAATAGTATATTACATAGAATTGACCCTAGGATAACTAATTAAACTATAGACCCCTGTTATAAATTAACCCAACAGAATGAAAACAACTAACCCAACAGAATGTAGACAAAATAAGTAAAGTTCTGGGTCTAGCTAACTACAAGTATAATTATCTCTGCCAGGCTTACTTACCAAAACTTTGTTTACTTATATATTTATATTGATTTAACATCATATCAACATTATTTAAGTTATGTTGTGATTCTCGACTCAGAATGAAGGAGGAGTATTCACACTTGACTGCCTATAAGGACGGGTCAAGTCAAGAAGAGTAATCAGCATTCCGTAAGTCAGTCTGGAGACCGACTCTTGTAAAAATCAAAATGCTGTCACCGGAGTTTGAACCCACGCAGAGAGGGGCGGTGTGGTTTCAAGTTCCAAACTCTAACCACTAGACCCCTTCAAATCTTCATATATTAAATAACAAAATCATACATTCCACAATATATGAAGATATTAAAGTATGGTGGAGATTTGCCCTTAACAGGATGTTGTAGTAAAACATAGGCTTTATTAGAAAAACAGGAAACAAATACAAATATCACTTTCAGATAAACATATAACAATCCTAAAGAAGTTTGACGAACCTCTCCATATTTTTGAGTGGTAACGTTCCATTTCCTCTGTCGACTTCCATCATATGCATACGAGTCTTTAGTATCACCCACACCCTTCTGTGGATGACAAAGTTTCAACAAGATAGATACTAATCATCTTCTACAAAGAATCTTAAAATACCTTGTTTAGAACCTATGCTGACATATAATTGTTTACAAATTTGAGACAGAATGAGATTTTGTTGAACAAATTCATTGACATCATGAATTCATTGTTGAGATTTAAAGGACACTTAGGGTTTTTTTCTGATTTATTTAAATGGTTTAACAGAGTGTCTACAGTTTTTCAGTAATATCACACCTTTCCATGGACTCACCGATATCAGACTATGGCTCTAGAGTGTTTACTAAAGTAAAATATCATGAAACCAGTGGAGCCAGTTGAGATTCAATCCAAGACTCCCAGGTTATGTGTGCTATACCTTAACCACAGGGCGACGCAAGATCTCTTCAAACCTTTGGTCATCTTAAACATATACCACTGCTGAATAGTAGGGATAACCAGGGTATTATGGTATCTATAATAACTTACTATTGTTTATAGGATCCTGTGTGACCCTAAGGTTAAGTTAGAGGTCTTATAACTCAGGGTCCCCTGTTCAATCCCCACGGTGCCTCTGACTTTGTGGGGGTCACCGGGTGTCCTTTGGCAATACACTGCAGAATAAGGCTCTGTAGTAAGGCTCTTAAGTGTAATGCCAAAGGACACTCGGTGTCTCCAACAAGTTCAGAGGCACCATAGGGCTTGAATTGCCTTGTATTGGTGAATTTGTATTTAACATTTCAACCATTCATACTTTGATATATTCATTTAGACGCACCTGCAACAGAGGGTTCAAGAAACCATTGTGACAAAAGGAGAAAGCAATTTCTTCTTAGGCACAAAAGTTTCTACCGAATATCACAACAATATTTCACCAAGCATACACAACATTTGACATCTACTGGTGCTTTCCTTTTGAATAACTCTTATAAATTACATAAAAGGTAACAGTATAAACAAGTATCATTAGAAAGCCAGCCGTCAAAATTCCACACTCTAATCCATGACAAAGGCACAAAAAGCCGATACCCTTTGGTACTTTGTTTCACACTTGTTTGGCTAATTGGTTCTGTTTTGTTTACCTCTTGTGAGAATTTACAGTTGATGGTACACCAGCCCAGTTGCATCACACCTTTAGAGCCGAGCATTACTTCATACACCCATTTACCTGGATAAAACAAACCAAACCAGTCAACAATATAATACATGTCCACTAATTGACAAACTTGTCACTGAAAGATCTTATTTGTTGTATGGGTGCTTTATGGTGCAATGAAATTTGATGGTGTAAAAACTCTTACATCAAAACTGGAAAATTTTCATACATTGTCTTCATCACATTATTTTCTTAGGACTTACGATTTCAAACACCATAAAAAGAGAATGAACCAGAAACAAAATGTGACAAAAGTTAATCATATAATGCTGGCAAATAGAAATGGTTAAAAAAGTTACATCCTTAATAAACGCAACGGTAATGGTGTTAACACCTATTTGTTAAATGTTACACTGTTACTGTTACATAAAATAAAAGTTTTATTTAATTAAAGGGATTAGACGTTTTCATATTTATAGAAATATCCATCCTACCTTTGAATACACAAACATTGGCCTTCATGCTGCTGAAGTTGCTCTGACTCGAGAGCTGAAATGAAAGTTTTAAAAAAACATTAGATTAGAGCCATTAACTGACACAGGTCCCATCAGGGTCCTCTTCGTCAGTGCCGTACATATATTTTTCGGCTTTCCTGGATGATCCAGTATTAGGCCAGGGCTCTGAATTGACTTGCCAAAGGCCACTCTCAAGAAACCAGAGGTCTCGGTGGGGTTCGAACCTGGGACCAACCGTGTTCTGAGTCCTCCACCTTAACCACTGAGCCACGCCGAAACATGTGTTTCAGAGCCTATAACATGAAACTTTTAAAAACTCATTAGATAAATCAATGAGAGGATTCTGATGGTTCCCATCAGAATAAAATAAACTTTTTAAAAAGTAAACAAAGAAAAAATCCTCAAAACCAAACCTCTGGAGTGTGAATGTTTTATTTATTTATGTTTTACATCTCACAATGTTTCCCACATTTTTAGATGCCTGTCTCATGATTCGTGAAAACATCAACTATCACGGATGGACAGGGATTTTTTATTGGGTGAGGGCAAGGTATTGACTACTCGTAAAAATGGAGAAAATAACTCAATTTGCAGGGTTGGCAAAATCTGATTTTGATTTACTTGTCTTCAAATACCAATTCCTTTTCTGCACTTATCTGTATAATAGTTTTATAGTAAAATTCAGTAAAAATTTACATGTAAGACTTTTGGACAAGCTGGGCAATATTGACAATTGATTTTGCGACCACTAAAGGGAAAATGTCTTTATTAACTATGACAAAACCTAACTTATTAGCATAGACAATACTGATTTTATACACAATGTCATAACCCAAACACTTATTTAGAGGAAGAATTATGACTTCTTTAAGATAATTATTACATCACTGAAATTGATCTCTTGGGGGTAACATGCATCACTAGAGAAAATGTTTAGGGAAAGAAACAGGCTGTAAGCGTCCATTTATAAGCATGACAACCAACTGAATAATGGAGCTAATAAAGTGGCAAAACTTTACTTTTGATGATTTTCTTTACCTAAATAATACCTGCATAACCTCAATAAACTTTTTTTTTTAGTTTAAACTTATTTATTTCTCATTAATAACTTAGTAAATCATACAGGAGAAGATTTTAACAATAATAAGAGAATTGGATTGGACTGAAAGTTTAAAGCTTATTAAAAATCCTTTCCAACATGAAATAATCTGCTACAAAACAAGTGTTATTGTTTCAAAAATTAACCCATTACCAAACAGTAACAACATTCGACCACTTTGTTGCAGACAACTCTGGAAAACACTGTGGGAAAAGGAGAAATTCCTCATGACGAGTAATTTCTCATTTTCCCACAATGTTTTCTACTCTATCAGAAGATCACTTTCCAATTTCATCACATTTTGAACCTCAATAAACTTATAAAACTCAATAAACACATCGCAGGACAAACAGTGCTGAGAGAGAAAGTCACAAGAAATCTATATATATGAGTGGAGACTTATAAATCATAAAATATTGTGTTCATTATACATCGGAAAGGCATTTCTTTCTATGTGGATGTAACCAGTGCTTGGTTGATGTACCGACTAAATAATTGAGTCTCATCATGACTGCTTTAACCCATTGTCTCCCAAATGAAATTTGTGACAAGTCCAAATTGAAAGGAAAATAAAAAATAGTAAGCAGGAAAAATGACTTTTTCATTAAATTATTTAGAAACCATAGTGGTAAAAAGAGAAATTGCTTGTTACAAACAAAATCTACTTTTGTCGTTGTTAAGACTTGTTGAAGCAAAGTAAAGTATTATATACTAGTAAAGGATGAAGAGATTTCATAATGCTTTTAGCCAGGATATAAGTTAAAACTTATATTAAAACAAACTTACCCCAAGTCGATCAGCATCAAAAACCAGAGTGCCTACACTCATTTGTATATCGAAACAAAATGAACATTCTTTTGGGCCAAGTCTTCCTTCTTGATTCTCTTCAATGTCTGTAGATATAACAGAGGTAAAAGGATGATGCTTTTTTCATTATCATCACAAATAAAGATCTCTCCAAACTAATAAAAGGTTAGAAAATCAGACCTTATGTCAAGTTCATTACTAACATTTTGTGCTTTAACAAATTCGATTTTGACATGCATTGTTTATTCAAATGATATTTAACATTAAATCTTTGACAATCCTTTTCCTTTACATCAAACAACTTTGTTTGCCATTACAGGGAACAGTATTTCAAAGCATGCTGATAAAAAGATTTTTTTTTATGATATTGCTAGTTCAGATGTGTTCTAAAAAATCCTACAGTATATCATTCATAGATTTATCTCGTCATTTGGTTCAAAATTACTTCAGAAACAGAGATATCGGCTTTTATATGTAGAGGTAATAATGAAAAGTATTAATTACCTGCAGCATCTGCATTCAAGCGTAACTGTTCTTGCATCCATAGGTCCAAATTGCAGTCAAGGGTTGACAGTGTCACAGATTTTCTGTTTTAGGCAAAACATAATTGTAAGATATCCTAGATCTTTTCTTTTAAATGGTTGTTGTCTGTTCAAAAAAGAGCCTTAGTGGAAGTTAAAAGATTTACTCTACTTCCAATTCTCGTAATGTCTTAACAACAGGAACTTTAATGCAAATGGTTACCTAGCAAAAGATAGTTTAGATTTGAATTCTATGCTGTTTTCTGCAGTATTTCAGAGAAATTCTACCATTCATTGCACCTATAAGCCTTCATAATATGTCCTCTGTAGTAATACACAATCTTTTAGTTAAGGTTTTCTTCGTGTAAAGATCAAACCCTCCTTTCATTGGAGATCAAACATACCTTGATTAGGGCGATATGAATGAAAGTACAACACTCAAACAAAGGCTTTTGAACAGTTAGGTAATTAACCCTTATAGTGCTGGAACAAACTTCATGTTTATGTAAACAAGTAAGATCAAGGCGAGCCACTAAGTGAATTGGTGGCTGGCCTGTGGTCTAACCTGTTTGCTTCTCTGGGTACCTTTACTCAACAAAATTAAGCAGATATTTAAGGTTTTCGAAAGCAGACACCACAAAAATCTAATTTAAGAAAATTACCCAGCATTCTAAGGTTCATCATCAAAAGCAACTTACTGCGCACCATCCGAACTAGCCTCAGAAGACAATCCCTCAGTTGGAAAAATCTCTGATATCAAATGGCTCATAAAAGGGTCTGAAATACAAGTATATACAGATATACAGACATCAGCATCATCAAATCCTGATGAACATCATCTTCGTATTAGGTTTAACTCTTACGCTATTGCAGAAAACTGAATGCCCCTTTGCTTAAGAAGACTTTTGGAAACACTGTTAAAAAATAATTGTAGAGTCTCTATGGATCTTTCATACATTTATCATAAGTCATGAATTTAACAACTGGAGTTCCATCCACCCATTTTTGTTACTTATAATGTCAGAAAGATACAAAATTTACCTTAAGTGTTGTGTTTGCTTCTCTTATATGACAAGAAATATGCCGCTGCGAATTGTATATAGTCCAAAACATATCCTTTAGCTATATAGCTTTAATTGTCATCAACTGTCTTTTAGTAAACATCCCTTTTTTTTATGGGTTTTACATCACATCAACATTTTTTCAGTTATGTAGCGATGTCCGACTATTAATGATGGAGGAAGACCCCACACTCAACTGTCCATAAGGGCTGGTCAAGGCGGGTAGAACCATCGCCATTCCGTAAGTCAGTCGGGAGACTACCTTTCATGAAAATCCATATCCCTCTGAGGATTTGAACCCACGCGGAGAGGGGCCATGTGATTTCAAGTTCTGTACTCTAACCACTAGGCCACGGAAGCCCCACAGTAAACATCCCTAAATTAGTACTCTTTTGCAATTCAATCTGGGGAAATGACCAAATTTTTCACACAAATAATTTTTACTTTTTTGAACAAGGTTTTCTATAATCCCAACTTAGAACACCTTCTGACAATAAAACAATTTTAATCAAACATATTTTTATGGCAACATACATAATCACCACAAGGAAAATTGCAGCACCATTTAAAACATTGTAAAAAAAGGAAAATCTTTAAAGAACCAATTCTACACTTAAAAAGAATAATCCTCAATACTTTCAAACATGCATAATTTTATGATATGTTTTTTTCTATCGAACATTAGTGTAGAACTTTGAGTTCTTCTGTTCATAAATAAAACAATGTTTCAATGTCACTTTGTGTGAGTGTTGATAGACTTACCTTCGGTTTTCGAAACTCCAACTATTTGGACTGGCTCTCCCCCTTTACCAGATCCTGAACCTTTCGATGACATTCTCAGAAATGGTTGGTCTGTTCTTCCAAAATGTCATACCTTAAAATAAAGGGGTAAATGAAAACCTTTTTACTACTGTCTCGGTAATCATATTTCAGCACTCATAGGTTCCCACAATAGAAGGTCAACTGAATACAAAAATTAGCAAATAGAAATACAGGTTTTATTTACTGCACAGTTCCTATAACATTGCATTTAGTAAAATGCATCAAATACAACAACAAATCTGGGAGAGGAGTAACTTGGATGATCCAAGCTGTAAATGTGTTACAGATTGGAGATACTTTGCGAAAAAATCGAATCAGCATTCCCCCCTCTGGCCAAGAAGGTAGTCAAAATAATTTGATGCGAAGATCTTTTTCTGATGGGGCAATCTAAAGTCGAAATTGTGAAGGATCAAAATAGTGGTGGACTTAACAAAATTTTGATTTTTAGTTTTAAAGCACAAAGTAGCCATTCAAAGTCAATTGGTTGAAAGAAAATATGTAAAATAAACATACTGTAACGTTCATTGAACGTTTATGCAAATTAGGAACATAATGCATCGTTTGAGAGAACATGCGGGAATATATATATAGACAACACAACCGCTCAGTGAACAACAGTGTTTTTCACTGATCAGATGTGTTTGTGTCTTTGAGGGGTTCATTTGTTTGGATCGTTACAATACAAACCACCAAATAATGGCTTCAATTGCCGTTAAATGATTAAAAAAAACGCTTCATAGGTTTTTCACATTCCAGTGCACATGCACAGAGAAAATTCATCAGCAGCAAAAAATCGTCATCTAGTGTTAATTAAACCGTTCTTACAAAGGTTGTATGAAGAATACAGACATGTTAAGTCCATGGATTGATTAAAAGAGGATTAACTCGCAACTGATACTAAAATTATTTGTTAATTCACAAAAACAATATAAATATTGGTCTTCAAACGTTGCAATGAATTTTTCATCGCACCGCCCACCATTAAATGAATCTTTGGAAAGTTTTTCTCTCAGGTGGACTGAGTAGCTTGAGAGGTTGACAACTCTTTCACTAACTAACCCCCCACGCATGGGACCCCCATTATAGTCCAATGAGGACTGCTAGCCATTAATGAAAATGATGACTTGAGATTTTGCAAATCCAAGATTTTCTCAAGATTTCCTGAATGCATCAAATTAGTTTGACTAGGGCTTCAAATGCTTGTAGCCTGCTCCAAATGGTTATTGATTGTTGAAGAAAATGTGTTTGAGTATTTTTACATTAGTGAGGGGGGGGGAGGGGTAGGATAAGATCTACAAACTCTTAAAAAGTTGATATTCGTCTTGTGGTAAGTTAAGCAACTTATGTCGTTTGATCAGTCGTTGCATGCAGTCAACTGAAATATCTTTAAATGCTAGAAGCATAGTTTACTTATTCTTCGTTTACTTGTCATGGGAATGCATGCTAGCGAGCAATTACTCACATATTATTGGTTCAGAATCTTTGCTTCATTGACGACAAAATATTCTAGCAGAAACAGGAAGTGCCGAAGGACATCCGAATCTGGCAAGTGTTCATTTTTTGGTATCATGAAATAGATCTCATTTCTTTTACGCGAAAGATAGTATTTCAGAAAACAATTTATATTATATTAGCAAAACTTCATTCATAACAGTTTAATGAGTTTATCAGTAATAAAAAAAAGTACTGTCAGTCGAAAAAGACAAGTTGATAAATAATTTGACCACCATGTAAAAATAGTTCTGACGTCATCCCGTCACTAATTTATTACTCCGCGATTGATTACAGCCATTCTTCCGTCTCGCCGGCGATTTCGACTGATCAAACTTAAAAGTGCTGCATAACCATGGATGAAACGTATGATTTCATTATCCTGGGAACAGGATTAACGGTAAAGTACATTTATGACGGATAATTTTGATTTTTGGTACACTTAATTTATTTTTAACGGAGCGACGGCGATAAATTGACGACTCCCCACCCCCTTTTCTAGGGAGAAAAATCAATAAACCTTGTCAGCAGCATCCCTGGTTAGCCTCTCAACAACCAAATTACTATTCAAACCGAATGGAGTAATGTCTTTTAAAATAACTTGGCTTAAAAACAAATGAAAGTAACTGGAAGCGTTGTTTGTAAAATTGCTCTTAGAAACATTTTTTTTTCAATCTGTCAAATCTAATTTTAGAAAATCAAGTTGGACTACTAGCTTCCCCATTTGGATTTTGTGACTCACTGATAACAGAATTTGATAGTTTCAATATTTAACGTGATTTGAAACATCACCATAGAATAAATGTTTCTCATAAGCAATTCATCTTTTTAGAATTGTAAATAATCTTCCATATGCTTTTTTTGTGATTGCTGTGACAACAACCCCTACAAAAGACTTTAAACCTTTTCCCAAAAGCCCATGAAAGCTCCAAAGACTTAATGGTAAACTACTTGTTTATTTTCAGGAATGTGTGATGAGTGGTTTGATGTCCGTGGCAGGCAAGAAGGTTTTGCACATGGACAGAAATGCATACTATGGAGGTGAAAGTACTTCCCTTTCTCCAATCGAAAGTGTAAGTTAATATGAGCCTAGATAAGGCTAAGAAATGCTAGCACATTGTTATTAACCCCTTTCATTTCTATTTAAATAATTTGTATATTCTGAAATACGAATCTTAAGGAGATAATATTGTTATTCGGTAAGAATTCACCTGATGGTTTCAATTTGTTATGAAGTAAGCCACATATTTGGATGAAATAAGTAACATAAACTAAAAGATAGAGAATTTTTCCAAGTGTCAAACTTTTTATAAAAAAGACTGTTTGGTTATCACACTATTTGGTTATATACTTTATTATATGATAACTGTCAAACTTTCTTGACCAAATGGAGCTTATTTGAACGCTCACTGTGCTTATAAAAAGATGTTCAGCATCCCATTGGATATAAAAACACAATCATTTGGATAATAATGAGTCCTGGGCTCTTCATTGGACCAAAATATTATGAGCCATTTTGGCTAAGCTACCCAAATTTTCTTTAGCCACTTGGATTTTTGCAAAACCAAATTTGGCTAAGTCTTTTTAGCCATTTTAGCATAAATATTAAATATAAATTACAGTTCATTTGTTCAATTTACAGACCAATTATTGAAATAGGCTAGAATGGTATTTATCACATAATAAAATAAATGATGTGTAAATTGAACAAATAAATAACAGTTCTTGTATCAGCCACTTCATTGTGTGGTTGTTCTTAGTAGAGTACTACATCCTATACCTCAATAAATGTTTACAGAACTTTGGGACAGGGTTAGAAAGACGACAGAAAATAATTAAACTTGCATGCATGCACCTGGCATGATTCATTTTTTAAATAAAACAAAATAAACATTTAAAAAAAGAATATAAAATAACTTTTGATTGTAAATAAAACAAAATAAATTAAACATTTTAAAAAAGAATATCTAACCTTAAAGTTTGCAGGGTATGCTGCAGCGTTTACGTGATCTGGGAGTCATTGAACTGGCAAGTTGACAGTACTTGTACAATAATGACGTTCTTTTTACTAAATGTGGGAGTTCCAATGCATTAAGATATGCTCATAAAAGGTTATATTTCCTTGAATGTTTGTTTTAATTACCATTTTTCACCGGGAGTCCCTTTCCCTCATGTTGTTGTTGTTGTTGTTTCGTTGTCCGTAAATTCCGTACCATGGAATTTCGTTCTAATATTGCATCGATGTAATCATTTAAAACGCTTGATATATTGAATGTGTTTACACACAAATAATGTTTTTTATTCGCGTGCTTTTTATTGCAATAAGTCCCATATCACCTTTATGAGTATCTTTTTTTAACGCAGTGAGCTACAGAAATAAGTATCGAAAACGTTTTGGTGCGTTTTATTATTCTGGTACCGACTTAAGTGTGACACATAAAGTGGAACCGGGAACCGACCTGTTTAAACGTTTTCATTAGACGTTGCTATTGGAAATATACATAATGTCTGGTCTCCGGATTTTCCAAAAGAGCGCTTTCACTAGAAAATCGGCTAAGGAACCAAACACTTCTATTTATATTAAGCTGTTCAACGTCAAACTATTCAATTTTAATTAATGATTACCACTCGTAGTGGCGAAAAGACTTTAGCCATTCTTCCCACTTTCGCCATTACAGACTCTATACAAAATGGGGTCAATTTTACTTTCGCCAAATTGACGAAAGGGTACATTTCTTTTTTCGCCAAACCAAGTTGACTTTCGCCTATGGCGAATGGCGAAGCTTTATGAATAGCCCAGGAGTCAGAAAAGCACTGAAAGGAAAAGTCCAATTATCAAATTCTCTTACAGAAAGTTTGAATATGTTAAAAGCAATTTCTTTTTCTTAATATATTGGCAGTCTGTAACAAAAGATTATGATAATGTTGCACTTTATGATTGTAGCTGTTGATGAACCTTAAATCCCCATTCATGTTTATGGTAATGATTAATAATTGAATTAATCAGTTTTAATTTTGAAATATTACTCAGCAGACATGGTATTTTAAACAAATAATGATAAATTAGCAAATGGATATAAAAATCAAATCAACTTAGGGATGTCTTCTAATAGTTTCCTCTGATTAAAAAGTTATATTATCTTACTCTTTTTTATAACCATTTGAACAGAATTGATCTTGCTCAATTAAATTATTGCTGGAAAGATTCATCTTCTATATTCTTTGAATTGCAGGTTTTCAAGCATTTCTATGATGAGGTCCCAGCTGGCGTTGATATTGGAAGTTATGGAAAGGCCCGTGACTGGAATGTTGACTTGATTCCAAAGTTTTTGATGGCAAATGGTAACATTTTATTTACAGTATGATTGTAACATAACATCTGTGTAGAGATTTTTGATTAGGTTTGCATTGTTTTTAAGTGTGTTAATGTCAAAGGAATTCTGTTTTATTATTTGCTTGCTCGAGGCAAAGATGTTCAGATCTTTTCATTTTAAAACTGAATTTTTCCCTTGAAGTTGACAGATTTGTAATATCAGTTATAACTGCTTTTATGATATCATAAATAAGTTTTGTTACTGATAAAACTGTTTTAGAATAATGATAAAATGTATTTTGAATCAGTTATTATTATTATTGTTATTATTATTATTATAATATGGAATATATATATATATGTAATGTTAATGGTTAGTATCTTTAGTGTGTCACATGCAGGGAAATTGTTTCGTAATGTTCATACTTCTAGAAGCAGTGATTACTAAAGATTTTGATATTATAAATGCAAGTTTTGGTCAAAGAAGTTTATTTTTATAAGAGTTCACATAAATTTTGAAATAATGCTTGTAAATGTGTTAACACATCAACCAGAGAATGAGACTATTGGTGAGAGAATACATGGATTCATGTCTTTGAACTAACAGCTGTGATGTAACTGATATTTATCTTGTTTGTTGTAAAGGTAAGCTGGTGAAGCTACTGTTACACACCAAGGTTACAAAGTATTTAGAGTTCAAGTCTATTGAGGGGAGTTACGTGTTGAAGTCGAACATGAAGATTGATAAAGTACCCGCCAATGAGAGGGAGGCTTTGTCTACTGGTAGGTATTGTTTAGGAAGGAACCCTTCATGACCAGTGTTATACAAGAGGCACCTTCCCAATTATTTTCTTTGAAACCATGCATTTGTCCCAAAAAATCAAAGTCACACCAGCTTTTTGGTTTCCCATTTCAGCAGTTTCAGCAGTTAAAGTTCCCAAAATTACTAAAATCCTCCATTCCCACTTCAAGGAAAAAGCTCGGATGACCCCATGATAATATTGAGTGTTTTTGACTTAATTAATTGTTTGTAACACCATTTTTGACAATAAGCCAATTTGAATTGTCATTTTGAAAGAAATCTACAATGCTATCTAGATAATTGTATAGATATCGTGACTAGTAGGCCATATTCAATTGCTTTAGTTTTTATTGTTCAATATCTTTTACTCAATAAATGTGTTTTGCTAGTTTGTCATGAAATGATATCAAAAATGTTTGTCAACTTAAATAGTTAGCAATTTATATTAACTCAAGAATCTGCCAAAAATTGATAAAGATGTCTCAAAGAGATTTTGCTACAAGTAAAACTCAATAATTTGAAATTTTGTTTCCTTATTCTTAAGCACAGCATTGTACAAAAGTATCAATTGATATCAGCTTCATGCAGTATTCGGTGTCTTATCATATATAGTAAGACTTAAGAAAGATGCTTTCACAAATGAAAAAAAAAAGATAACAAAAGAAAACTAATCATTAAAAAGCTATTTTTATTTAATTTCATTGATTTAATTCCAGGGTTAATGGGCCTCTTTGAAAAGAAGCGTTTCAAAGATTTCATCACATTTGTCGGCAAGGCAGACCCAGATACTCCAAGTACTTGTGAAACCAAAGACAAAAAGATAACTGCTAAGTCGACCGTCGAGGACTTGTTTACATACTTCAAGATAGATGAAAACACACAGAATGTATGTGGTCATGCCCTGGCTTTGTACAGAACTGAGAGGTGGGTATTGGAAAACACAGCATTGTTTATTAAACAACCAGACGGAAGCAGTAATCTATAGCTTTCTCTTTTATTGATATTAAATTGTGCGTGTAATCATCTATTAGAATGCATGAGTAGATAACGCAAATAAAGCAGGATTATAATGGAAATCTTATTGCAGCATTTTTTTATCCATTTTTTTCCTTAATCTGCAACAGGGACTGTTTGATCAAAAGTCAAAAGTGCATTCTGTTAAGAGAGATTTGAATCTCAGACAATCACGGTGTGTGTTTAACTAAATAATTATTAGAGAAAAAATGTCTCAAGTTATGAGCTGAAACAAAAGATTTGCAACTATGGTATATTTACTGAAATGACCAGCATAATGTTAACTTTAAACTGAAATTTACCAGATTTGAATATCCTAGAATTCTTTGTGGATGATTCTTGTCATTAATTAGTACTATATATTATTTAAGGCATTGTTTGTTTTACTTTTAACCTTAATAATAAGACATATAAAAGATTAGAAATAGATAAAAAGACATTTGGTTGCAAGATAATTTTCCAACAAAGACTTGGCTGAACATAAAACACATGTTATATGTATAATGACTTTACTTGCCCCCGGACCCTTGCTTTGCATCTTTGTAATGTTTGGAGGTGATTAAGTACACAATGGTCCTATTTGTTACTGTTTACAATTGATAATGAGTATGTGCTAGTGCAATAATTTGTGTTTTGTAAATCTTGTGCACTTATAAACAATAAGCATCTTGATCTAAATGGAACAACTTCAACTAACCTTAGTTAAATGGTCACCATTTTTATTTTTTACATCGTTTCACCCTTAAAAGAACTCCAGACCTTTCTTAATGCTAGAAAGAGAACAATGTAAGGCAATAAAAAGAGAAAAATGCTTTTTAGATTGTTGATGAAATGGAAGAAAGATGTTTAAATAGAGACAATGTGCATGAACTTGGTTAAAACAGACACATGTAAAGGTTAGGTCTTGTATAACAGGACATTGGTGTTGATTTTTTGCATATGTGCATCATGTTTGGTTAAAAAAAGACACCTTTTTATGACAGACCCTATGTAGTGGATTGAATTACATTTATAAGTAGTAATTTGTTATACTAATTAAACATCTTGATGGTTCTATGCTTAAACCTTTTTTAGTAGTTCTGTTCCACAGTATTTAAATGTTGTAGTTTCTTAAAACAGAAATTCCTATCCAATGGTTTTAATTAAATAATGCTTAATTTTATGATTTTTGTTACGTTTCTTCTTCAGTTACAAGAAGGAAAACATGTTGGAATTTATTCGAAGATGTAATCTGTATAGCGAGTCCCTTAATCGCTACGGCAAGTCTCCCTACCTGTACCCATTGTATGGATTGGGTGAATTACCACAAGGATTTGCCAGGTATGTTAGAACAGCTTTGCAGTCTGAACATCTCTGTCTTTCATTAAGGAGAAGGTCCTAACCTCTTGTAAAGTCCACCTTTTACTCTTTGTATTTGAGCATCTACAAGACAACACTTATGGGTTTTCACATGTTAACTCTAAATCATTGTGTTATTATCTATTACTCCATATAAATTTTGTTAAAAACAAGGCAGAGAGTATCCCAGTTATCATAGTGACTTTAAAGATCTTTTATTTGATTATGGGATGATAATGTCATATTCCTCAATAAACAACTGAGCTTTGACAGAGAATTCAATACAGGGCCATGCAAATATTTTAAACACAGTAATGCATTTCCTACATGAGCAAATTCTCCTGCACTCATGATAATTGGCAAGAATTTATCTTGAAAATGTTCTTAAACTATTAGGAATAGTAAATGTAAAAGTTTGTGGAGAGCCTCCTTGGCCTAGTGGTTAGAGTACAGAACTTGAAGTCACTAGGCCCCTCTCCTGGTTCCATGGTTGACTTACAGGACATTGATGCATCTACGTGACTTGACCATCTCAAGTTTGCGGTGTTCCTCCATCATGATGCGCCAGGCAGTACAACTTAACACTTTCCCAAACGACAAATGTTCGAATGTCCCTAATTGAAAGAGTTTTCAGACGACATTTCAAAATGTGATGAAATTGGAAAATAATTTTATTGGGAAAAAACATTGTTGGAAAAGGAAAAATTACTCGTTACAAGCAATTTCTCCTTCTCCCACAATGTTTTCTAAAGCCATCTGCAACAAAGTGGTTAAATTTCGTTATTGTTTGGAAAATGGTTAAACGAAATAATGTTGTCATGGAGTAAAATTTATATAAGATAAGAGTAAATGTTTGTGAGATTTGCTCATTCATCCCACAGGTTAAGTGCAATTTACGGAGGAACCTATATGCTGGACAAAAAGGATGCCAAGATTGTGTATGGGGAAGATGGTAAAGTGATTGGTGTGGAGTCCGAAGGGCAGATGGCGAAGTGTGAAAAAGTGATATGTGATCCCAGCTATGCCATGGAGAAGGTGAAACCTGCGGAAGATGGAAAGCAGGTAAGTTGTCTCTTTTCTGAAAACAGATTACCATAAAAACATTCTACATATAAATCTGCAACTTTACCCATCCATGGAATATTCTCCTTTAATAACAGGGACATAATGTTATTTTTGAATTTTAAAGATGTACAGAAGAATTTCCTTGGAATTTTTAAGTTCATTTTCTAAAAAAAATATATTTTTAACCTGATATGGTTATTCATAATTCAATTATTGTGCGGATGCAATCAAGATAAAGACAACAACATTATTTCCATAGGAGACCTTGCTAAAGAGGAAAGTTGTAGGAGTCCTTGAGTGTACTCCCATGTTTTTGATAACCATTCCTTATTTTATTATGTAGGTGGTGCGAGCTATTTGTATTATGAAGCATGCTATCCCGGACACAAAGGATTCACTTTCTTGCCAAATCATCATACCACAAGGTGTTGTTGGACGACAAAATGGTAAGACCTTAATTGCTTATAAATATCGAAAGACATTAATTTAAGTATGCATACTGCATTGCCATATGATCCATAGATTTTAAAGCCTTTGACAAGTGGCAGTAAGAATGTTGTCAAATATTGCATGAAATGTTTATTTAAGTTGCAAAAATAAATTCAATCAATATATGAAATGGAGAATTTTTCAATACCATTTCTAGCTTGACTATTCAAAGAATAAGGAGAGCTATACTACTCACCCGGCATAGCTGTCAGCATCACACCTTGGTTAAGTTTTACGTGCAAATTTGTTTCTCATTAACTACTGTATAGAATGGGTTGATAATTCACACATGTGTTCAGGGTCATACTGTAAGGTCCCTGGCCAAGTTTCATATCTATTATTTGGAATTCAAGCAAATTTTGCAGCTTTTTGTACTTAGAAAATCTTGGTTAAGTTTTTACATGCAAGTTTGTATCTCATGAACTGCTGTATGGAATGGGTTGATACTTTACACATGAGTTCAGGGTAATAATCTTGGGACCAAGGCCAAGTTTCAAATTTCTTATAATAAATATAAGCAAATTATGCGGCCTTTTGTACTTTTTTGCGTGTAAGTTTGTATCTCATGAACTACTATAGTGAATGGATTGATACTTCACATTTGTGTTCAATGCCATAATTAAAGGTCCTTGACCAAGTTTCAAAACTCTTATATATAATTTTATCAAATATTGCAGCCTTGGAATTATCTTGCTTGAGTTTTTTGCGTGCAAGTTTGTATCTCATGATCCACTGTATGAAATAGGTTGATACTACATACATGTGTTTAGGGTCAAAATCTAAGGTCCCTGACCAAGTTTCAAATCTCTTGTTTTGAATTTAACCTAATTATGCGGTCCTTTGTACTTAAAAATTCTTGGTTAAAACTTTGCATGCATGTTCGTTTCTCAACAGCTATTGTAGGGAATCAATCTCTGCACCCTCATATTTTAGAAACAATAATATTTAACCGACCTATACCCCTTTTTGACATTGCCGAATAGGCGAGCATGCTGTCTTACGGACAGCTCTTATAGTTTACATTTTACAATCTTTTTTTGGTATTTCAGATATATACATTAGTATGGTGTCATACACTCACAACATTGCTCCAAAAGGATTCTTTGTGGCCATTGTGAGCACAACTGTAGAAACAAATAATCCCGAAAGTGAACTACAACCTGGTATTGACCTCCTTGGACCAATTGAACAAAAGTAAGTACTAATTGTTAGACTCATGGTATTGTTTGTGATCATGTTAAACCCATATAGGAATTTTTGATGGGTTGAAATTGAAAGATGCAACATATGCCCCATTATTTTTAGCTCACCTGAGCACGTAGTGCTCAAGGTGAGCTTTTGTGATACCGAGATGTCCGTCGTCCGTGCGTCCGTGTCAACAATTGCTTGTGAACACTCTAGAGGCTACATTTATGATCCAATTTTTATCAAAATTGGTCAGAATGATTGTCTTCAATCATGTGGGGTCAAAAACTAGGTCACTAGGTCAAATAATTTAAAAAGTTTGTGAACACTCTAGAGGCCACATTTTTGGTCCAATTTTGATGAAAGTTGGTCAGAATGATTGTCTCAATAAAATCTTGGCCAAGTTCGAAACTGGGTCATTTGGGGTCAAAAACTAGGTCACTAGGTCAAATAATTTAAGAAGTTTGTGAACACTCTAGAGGCCACATTTATGGTCCAGAAAAGTTGGTCAGAATGATTGTCTCAATAAAATCTTGGCCAAGTTCGAAACTGGGTCATGTGGGGTCCTAGGTCACTAGGTTCAAGACTCGGTCATGATTGTGGGTAAATAACTAGGTCACTAGGTCAAATAATTTAAAAAGTTTGTGAACACTCTAGAGGCCACATTTATGTTCCAACACTCTAGTTGGCCAAGTTTGAAACTGGGTCATGTGGGGTCAATTAGGTCATAGGTCCAACACTCTTGGTCCAATTCAAGAGAATGATTGTCTCAATGAAATCTTGGCCAAGTTCAAGACTCGGTCATGTGGGGTAAAAAACTAGGTCACTAGGTCAAATGCTTGTGAACACTCTAGAGGCCACATTTATGGTCCAAGTTTGAAACTCGGGTCATGTGAGGTCAAAAACTAGGTCACTAGGTCAAATATTTGAAAAACCTTGTGAACACTCTAGCAGCTATATTTATGGTCCAATTTTGATGAAAGTTGGTCAGAAGGATTGCCAAAATGAAATCTTGGCCATGTTTGAAAGTGGGTCATGTGGGGTCAAAAACTAGGTCACTAGGTCAAATAATTTAAAAAGCTTGTGAACACTCTAGAGGCCACATTTATGGTCCAATTTTGATGAAAGTTGGCCAGAATGATTGGCTCAATGAAATCTTAGCAAAGTCCGAAACTGGATCATGTGAGGTCTAAGACTAGGTCACTAGGTCAAATATTTGAAAAACCTTGTGAACACTCTAGCAGCTATATTTATGGTCAAATTGTCATGAAAGTTGGTCAGAATAATTGTCCCAATGAAATCTTGGTTGGGTTTGAAACTGGGTCATGTGGGATCGAAAACCAGGTCACTAGGTCAAATGCTTGAAAAACTTGTGAACACTCTAGCAGCTATATTTATAGTCCAAATTATCATGAAAATTGGTCAGAATGATTGTCTTAATGAAATCACTATATAATTCATGTTAAAATTTACTCCTTACCACCACATTTTGCAGCAGACGACTTAAAAAAAAACCATTGTGACAAAAGGAGAAATTGCTTATGACAAGCAATTACTCCTTTTACCACAATGCTTTTTCATCTCTTCACATACCATGAAATCAGATCTGGAAGTACATGTTTACAATGCTTTTAATAGTTGTCTTCTTCAAGAAAAGTCATCTGCAGGTGGTAAGAAGTTAAGCATTTTCATAATAGACTTTCTCTCAGTCCCATCTTTCTTTCATAATGTATCTAGTTTTAATTAATCTAAATTTGATTTATTATCAATGTGCCCTCTAGTCTAAAACTGTGCATTTACACCATATTAACATATGTGCCAATATAAATGATAGTACCTTTTCATTTATGAACAATGATAAGACCATTTCATTCATAAGGTCAAATAAAGCAAGCACTTCAAGCCAAAAAATTCAGATTCAATTTGTTAAGTATAATAGATACCTATTATGGATTATTTACCATAAGCTTGACTGTCTTAAAATTTTCCAAATTTATTTACTGTTGAAAACCAATAAACGACTTTGAGATACATTTTCCAATTGTTATTATTTTAATTTGCCCAACCAATTGTTACTGTCCCTGCTTTCACAAACCTAAATTTCCTTCATCTGAATTCTCTTTGTCTTGGTGAACATTAACTCAAGAAGACAAATACAATACACATAAAAAAATGTTAACAAGCAAGAGCATTGGCTTAGAGTATTCAATGCAATTAGCACTTAGAAGAGTTTGAAACATACCAACCACTCTGTCTTAAATATACCTCTTTTTCAAACAGAACTCAGGTGAGCGATAAAGGGCCATTATGGCCCTCTTGTTTAGATTATTTTAGGGTTATTAATAGATGTTGGGTAGAAACCATTTTGGCAAGGTAACAAACTGATCGTTTTAGAGCATAATATGTTTGTATAAAACAGATGTGTTAATGTGAGGTATGATGGGGAAAGGAATTTTCAGGCAATTTATTTTTACATTTTTTTTGGGTTTTATCTGACATTCGTAAAACGACTTGTATTTGACCCATATAGTTTTGATTTCTTTCTCGAGTGAGGTATGATGGGGTATGGAATTTTCAGGCAATTTATTTTTACATTTTTTTGGTTTTATCTGACCTTTGTAAAACGACTTGTATTTGACCCATATAGGTTTGGTGTTTTGATTTCTTTCTCGAGAAATTGTGCTTAAGACACAATCACCTACGATCTACTATGAACATTTCTGTTTTATGTCATTTTTTTCTCTTCAGATTTGTTAAAGTGTATGACATCTTCGAACAAAAAGATAATCCACTGGAAAGCAACGTAAGTGAATTGATATTTTTGTTGTATATGTAACAAAATAACAGCGTAGGATAGCCATTCTCTTTGTGAATTTGGATAGAAATCTTAAAAGTATGAACTGGTTATTATAAGAGTTGCCTACAGTTACCACTGTATGTTTGTAATACTGTTCAAGATGTTTTGAATTGAGTATAGATAAGAATAGAAGGGCGTTAACTTGGTATGAAATATTGAAGTGTGATAACAAATAAAGGATCATTTATGATTGTTTTTAAGCACACAATTTTTATAATAAATTGCAAATTATTCAAGAAACATTTTTTCAAGTCAACCGGAGGAATGACTCCCAATTAATCAAAACAATTGTCATCTTAAAACACATTCAAATTAAGACATTAATAAATTAGACTGTTCAAACATTTTCTAGCCTATTGAAGAGATGAAGAGAGACTTATTCCAATGAGCTAAAGCGACAATTTAACTTGTAATTAACCCTTTCCCAAACAACAAATTTTCGACTGTCCCAAATTGAAAGAGTTTGCAGACGGAATTTCAAAATGTGATGAAATTGGAAAATATCCTTCTGATAGGGCAGAAAACATTGTGGGAAAAGGAAAAATTGCTCGTTATGCGCAATTTCTCCTTTTCCCACAATGTTTTCTAGAGTCTTCTGCAACATAGTGGTTAAATGTCTTTATTGTTTGGTTATGGGTTAAGCGAAAATTTAACTTGTAATTAATGCTTTCTTTTCCCCTCCTTTTCAGGTGTTCATTTCAAAGTCATACGACGCCACCTCCCATTTCGAAACAACATGTGACGACATTCTGAGTTTATATAAGCAAATCATGGAAAAAGACTTTGACTTTTCTCAAGTGTTATCCTCTGGCTTAGAGGATGAGGAACAGCAGTAGTTGTATAGACAGTCTTCTACTCAATCAATGTGGTTTTTAGTGAATCATGACTCAATATAAAATTTCTTATTGAATGCGCAATATATCCACCTTTTGCTTGATTAAATTTCGTCCCGTTTAATTTAAGATTCCCATTTCTGCTTATCTTTTTGTTTTAGCATTTGAGTGTTAAGGTTGAAGAAACTGCATTAAACCATTAATATGGAGGTGAAACTTGCTAAAAAATATTTTGTTAAATGTATTCAGGCAAAGGGTCAGGCAACATATTGAGGGTTCAATGCAAGACTATATAAGTCCATCACAAACGTGAACCACTTACTTTTAGTATTGGGCTGAATCCTTAATATACAAATATATCAGTCAGTATCTGGTATCTTGTTAAAGAGAAACAGGAACAAAGTCTTTATGACTAACAAAATGCCTTTTGTCACTAATGTTTCCAAAGTTAGTGAGAAACAAAGTCATCTAGTGTCTTCATCCAAACTTTTCTTATAGAAAAAGAGAACTTTTTTAATTCCTTGCTTTGTTCAAATTATTACGAAAGAGTTACAATTTGGCAGATAACACTCTCTTCATAAGGATGGTGTTGACAATGGTTTAAGGTGTGTTTCTTCTTTCTGCTCCCCAAATGTAAATGTTGTTATAGCTATGGTGTCCGCATTGTCTTCAACGTAACAATGGATGAATGTTAGCCTTATATATCTTGTACTGAATGATTTATGGAATTTGCTGAATCTGGGTCCAAAATGGTACATTGTAAATGCGTCCTTACAGCATTTGAAGGTTGATAGCAAGCGGAAAAGAGTTTGGCAAAAGGTAAACGTTCATTTGTGGAGTTTGCAACTTTTGTCCTGGCACTGTTAGTTTCGTGGGATGGTGCTTTGACATGTAGATAGGCTTCAAATGACAGAATAAAATGGTAAATAAGTGAGACGGCTTTAGATTGGTAAAAGGTCTTCAACCAAGAATTAATAAAACATCTCTCACAGTTGTGCTGCATGGTGATTTTACCAAAAGGAAGACGTAACAGTGTGTATTGGAAATTGAACACTCCTTGAGTAGAATTTCTGAATATATATCTGTCAAAGAAATGATTTGGACTTTAGTCACTGCCATTAACAAAAAACTAAAGTCTAAAGGAGAAAAATGCTCTTCAAAGTATGTGGTGCTTTTAGTGTGCAGGTTGTTATTGTGTTACATCATTTATCTAGATTATCTTCTTGGATGAATTATTGGAAATGGTTTTTGATTTCATTGTAAAACATGAGTTCTAAAAATGTTAAGTATGCTAACTTTGAGCCATAAAAAAATATTTATAAAAGTCCTTCCAAAAAGGCATTGTTCAAAACGGACAGAAAAAAACAAAACAAGCTAGTTATGTCTAAACCTACAACTACTTGTGTGTCTACATTCCTTCATGAAGCAGTCATCCAGTTTTACAATCATCCATGCTTTCTGTAAGGAGATAATGCCGTAGTAAGGTTATACTGTATATAGATATCTAAAAGCTTGCAGACCGTTTGTGCTAAAGTTCAGATGTGTTGTCGCAAGAAAAAATGGTCAACTACCAACTCTGTGTGTTTTCAAATGTTATTGTTTATTGTAGCAATGAGGTGTGTTTATGTGAGATGTATCAAGCATGCAGGGAAGGGTTTTACTATTATTGCCAACCATCCAAAATAAAATGCTTTTGATTGTCAATGTGTATAGTTTCTCCTTGAATAACATAACATAGAAGTGACTTCAGACATTTTTTTATTTTATATCTATTAGGAACTTTCGGAAGAATTCACTCACTGATCAAGGTACATATATACATGAGAATAGTTCTCGTAGAATGGGAATTATCAGGGCAGATCTTCAGATTGTCAATCAATGTGCCTGAATTCTTGACTCGGCCAGTTTGCATTGAATGGTACTGGGGGTTTATTCTTCGATTTGCCATTAAGAAGCTATACTTATCAAGAATTGGCCTAAGGACATTCCCTTTTTGCTTGATACAACTTGCATTATTAAGGATATGGTATATTTGATTTGAATGACTAATTATCTGTATGTGTAAACTTTCAATAAGACTCATTAATGACATAAATAAAATTATGATAGAGTAATGTCTGTTTCCTTCTTTATACTTGACCAAGAGCTGCCTAATCTCTTAACTGATAGCCTTGCCTACTTAGTAGATAAAAACCTTGAAACCACATGACCCCTCTCCGCATGGGTTCAAATTCCAGTGACGGCATTTGGGTTTTCATGTGAGGTAATCTCCCTGCTGACTTAAAGCATGCCGATGGTTCTACTCCACTTGACCAGACCTTACAGGCAGTAGAGTATGGGGGTCTTCCTCCATCATTGAGTAGGGCATCACAAAATAACTGAAATACTGTCTCACTATGGCCTAGTGGTTATAGTCTCCACCTCAGGACGGGGAGGTTGAAGGTTCAAAGGTCAGTAAAATGTTTCTCATGGGTCTTGTTCCGAAATGGCAGGTTTGTGAGCCGCGAGCTAGTTGAATAAATATTTGCCTGGTGTCTGGAATAGTGAGAGAAGTTGGGAGGTACTTGGTATAATCAGCGAAAAGTGTCTCAAGCCAATCTGGCTGGCCCTTTCACAAGGGGTGACACTATAATAAACAAATCCTTGACCCTTACCTTTTTACTGTTAATATGATATAGCCCTTAAAAATTCCTGTCCGAAAGGCTCACCAGGCAAAGGGTTGTCCTGGTTATGAATTGCATATTATTTGTGCCTTTCCAGACTCGCGTTAATTGTATTAAATTCTGCAAGAGAGTTGCAACAAACACAAATCCTCAAGTTAGCGATGTTAACTGCAACACTTTGTCATCCATCACTGAGCCTCGGGAATAGTGAGTCTGGATTTGGTTACAATAGTCATGGGTTCAAGTCCCCTAGTCAACCAAAAATCTAGGGGTCCTGCATGGCCCAGCTGTAAAGGTTGTGGACTTAAAATTTAGGGGTCCTTGGTTCGAGCCCCATGATACCTCTGGTTTTATGGGAGTGCCCTTTGGCAAGTCACTTCAGAGCATTAAACTAATGCTGGTGAGAAAGCTGTAACATAACTGAAAAGTTGTTGACACGGCGCTAAACACCTTACAAAACAAAACTTCTACTCTCATAGTCGAATTAAAATCTATCTGATGTTCAAAATCCTGCAGAACCATTTCACTTTATCTCTATAAAAAGAGGATAATTTAAGAGAAATGTGCTTTTATATGTATTGAGAAAAGGTTAGCATGTGGCTCATTGTCATCCTGGACACAAGACAATATCGTTCACATCTTGTGGTGGGAACACATAATGTAAAAACAACATGTCATTTACATATTAAAATGTTTATTCTCCACACCTGTATGTATTCAATTCATTACCATAACATATCTGATTTTTTAATTTCATATAGTTTCTGACAAGAGGCTTCTTTAAACCACATAATAAATATCTGATTGAAGACCATAAACAAAATGTGGGATTTTGTTGAAATTATCAAAAAATGTTGAGAGATATTCTTCAAGAAAAGCAAACATTTGTGGAAAGGGAAACATTGCTCCTGTGAACATTTTTCCCTTTTTCAACAATAGTTTCAAATGTATAAAATCAAGATTTTTTTATTCCAATGCATAAACTGTTTAAAACATTGCTCCATGAAGGAACACTCAACAATAAAAAAGGTTCATTTATACAAATATAACAAAACCAGCTTTTCTCTCAAATATAAACATG
Source organism: Cerastoderma edule (assembly GCA_947846245.1). NCBI lineage: Eukaryota > Metazoa > Mollusca > Bivalvia > Cardiida > Cardiidae > Cerastoderma > Cerastoderma edule. The sequence goes on along the minus strand of OX401413.1, from coordinate 3,624,894 downwards.
TATTCTGCATGAAGTAACTTGTAACGATGTTTCTATATCCAAAAACCCAAATAACTTTTTTTTGCAGGCTACAGATGTTTTTAAATAGTAAAGGAAAAACGATGCACTGCAAAATGTTGGTTAGCATATTTACAAGCTGTTTAACCTAACACTTGATATTAAGGTAGGATATCCATAATCCGCCATTTTGAAACTAATTCTTTCATCAAATTTCTTTGGTTGTTTCCAGTATAAATTGGTCTAGGCCAGAACTATTCACATTACTCCAAACAGTGCCGGCCCCCAACAATAAATACAGAGATCAACCAAGTATTCTAGGAAATAAATGAGTTTCAAATTGGTGGATTATGGGTATTCTACCTTAAAACATACTGGAAAGAAAACCATACAAAAATCAACAATTGAGTATTTTGAAACCAGCACTACAATTTGCAAAAAAAGGCATCAACTTACAGATGAAAACTTTTTTTTTCAGAAATAACCAACAAAAGAATAAACCAATTTCTCTATTATTTCAACACTTTCAATGAGGTATTCCGAAACAAGAAATTGACTTCTTAAAATATAATTGGAACTGCTTGATACAAGCAATTTTCTTTCCTTATTACATAGATCCTCTATGCAAGATAAAGAGGGATATGGTATCTTGGGTAAAAAATGTTTAAAACAAAATCTAATTAAGTAGGGAACTATTACACATTAAACAATAAACATCTAATTAAGTAGGGAACTATTACACATTAAACAATAAACATCTAATTAAGTAGGGAACTATTACACATTAAACAATAAACATCATTGCTATTTACAATTTATAGCATCATATATTGGTGCTTTTTACACCATAAAAACTAGACAGTTTATATGGATTTAATCACTTCTGATAATTTTACAGTCATATAGCAAACCACATTAAAATGACAAAAAATATCTTATTAGCAATGCCACAAGCAATTTATCAATTGATTACAAACTTACAAAGTGGTTTGTTTTTTTCCAAAAACAATGTAAAAGTTATTTTTCATGGTTATTTGTCATCTGTTAATGCTGCTTATTTGAACAACTAATACAATTCAACATAGAGGATTGACCATAAGGATAGATATAAAACATTAACCCCGCATGCCAAATTTTCGACTGTCCCAAATTGAAAGAGTTTGCAGACAACATTTCAAAATGTGATAAATCGGAAAAATAACCTCATGTGGCAGAAAACATCCTCGAAAAAGGAGAAATTGCTCGTTACGAGCAATTTCTCCTCTTCCCATGTTTTCCAGAAGTGTCTGCAACCAAGTGGTTAAATGTCGTTATTGTTTAGTAATGGGTTAAACATCGATGGAAATGGCCAGAGAGTTTCGCCATACCTTTGTTCAGATTAACTTGCACCAGACAATTCCAAAAGAATTTATCAAAGTGGCAAATGTTTTCTTTCTCGAAGATCTTATACATTAGAAAATTTTCTAACCTGATAAGTCAAATTTTTATCTGATTAAGCACTGTTTTACATAAAATAAAAAAACAGGCAGTTGAGAGATATGAATACTAGCCTGATAATTGTCATCAGATGAAATTATCAAATTTGTAACAGATTAAGCACTTTTTTTTATATATATAAAAACAAGCCAGCAGATAGATATAGACACTAAACCTCAAGCTATACATACCAAGTGCCAAAAAGCAACTACACATTCTAGGCTAATTGAATACATGCAATAATCTACCAGGCCTTACTGTAGAAATAGAATACCATTAAAGGTTATAGCACTTACGACAATTATATCATCATATATTGCAGACAATAATTTCCCCGAACCATTTACCTCATCAGACCAACATTTCAAGCATCTAAAGCTCTTTTGGTGAGAAAAAGAAAAACTGCTCAATTCTCATTTTACTTTATCCCTTTATTAAGACCAATTAAACCATTTCCTCATATACAATTATATCGAAGTATTTTAATGCAGGAAAAGATAACAATGCCCAAGGGTAACTACTTTATTTTGATGGGAAGTTATCAAGATAAAAGCAGAATTTGCTTGGCTTGTTGCCTTTCATTTTAAGTCCCATTGATTTGAATGAATGAATGAATGAATGGTGTTTTAAGGCGCATCGACAGCTAAGGTCATTAAGCACGCATTATGATGACGTGGATAAATGCCCATTGATTTGAAAGTCATTTCAAAATACTTTGAAAAGTATATATAACAAGTATATATCAATTGTTTAATGCAATAAAACATTACATTATAGTGATAAAAGACAATAGAAGGTCCTTGATGGTTATGAAGATTAGTTAAGTCTAGCATTTTATTTTGATATGGGGTTATGGAATAAAAAGAGTATAAATGGTAGAAAAAGATTCTGCCAAAAGAAATTAAGCAATGTATAAGTACATAGAATGAAAAAGTAAATCATACAGAATTCTAGGCGCTGGTGTATTACTGTTTCTCAAATTAAGGCGCTGGGTCACCAAAAAGGGCCTGGTGAAATTCCTGCTATACATACAAGAAAGAATTAATCATGTTTTGGCCAAAAAGAATGGCAAAATTTGTCTCATTCCGACCTACACAGTATAGTTTATGGTTGAACCCTGTGTCAACAATATTCCAATTATACTTCTGCTTTTCTGGGATTCACTGGTACTAGGCTATGACTCCCAAGTCTCTTGTCAAGAGAGACCCAGATGAAATCAATGTCGTTGATGTGACTCTAACCAGAGACAAAGGGGTACCATTTTACTCAACATTTTTCGCTCAAAACTTGCCCAAGTTTGAAACAACATTCCCTCTTATTTCAACATCAGGCTATGCATTTTTGCAAAGTAGCGTATCATAGTAGAAATCATCTCTACAATATGCTTCCAATGATGTGTCTCATTGCAATATTGTACTGTCATTTAAGATAATATTCATGTTTATCCGTTTTGACTTAGGCACACATTTTTCCCACTTTCACCGCCGTAGTTGACAAAAGTCTACTATGGTGGTGAAAGCCAATTATCTAAAAAAAAAAAAGAAAATACAGCATTTTTAGTGAACATATACTGTTTCCTAGAAAGCGCTAAATATATTTGGAGGGTTCAATATAAGACTATAGTAAGTGCTTCATAAACATGAAGCACTTACTATAGTATTGCACTGAACCCTTGATTTGGGGTTGAGATGAACTTTTTGCTATTTATTTGGTGGCGAAAGGGTTAAGCTGTTCAGTAAAACTCTACCCTGCACCTTAACTACCAGAGCACACTGAACTGTTCAATATGGACAGATCATCAGATCCATTCCCTCGTCCATGTGTTTCTCCCTCCACTGACTCTGTAGTAACGTCACAAACTTCTTCACCTCCCGATCACTCTGTATACACACGCGTATCGTAATCTCCGGAGGCGTGGCACGGCCCTCGTTCTTATCAAGGCTGTAGTGATCAGACACCAGAACAATGTCTTCCTTCTCGTCAGAGAACACTAGCGTAATGTCTCGCTCACACGCCATTGACTGTCTGATGTATTTGAGGTATTCAATCTTTTTGACCTCGACGACTTTCTGCCGTGGAGTGCTGGGTAGTCCTCGTACGAAATCTGGCAGTGGGTAACTAACGAGGTCCTCGGTGATCAGACAGACAAACTCGTTTGTCATGATGATACTGACCGGCTCTAGGGTGAATGCAGGCAACATGGGAGAACATGAGGGAGTTTTATAACCAAGTATATATTGTAGAATATTCTCTCGTCCCACTCGAAGCCGTCTCTCCTTTAAATGTTCATTAATGATGAACAGTAGATCTGTTACTGTCTCATCCCCCGGGTATAAAAACTTCACTTTACTCGGATGAATGTATTCCATGCCCTCCACCGTCGTCTTGGTTCTCTCAGCTTTGTAGAAATCCTGCTCCAAATCGCTGGAGCTTTTCTCCAACATCGGTGATGATATTGACAGGGATAGCATCGTTGAAAAATTCCTCATGAACTGGTTTGTTGTTTCGGAATTCCTTGTGACCAGAGTGAATACTGTTTCTGGTGTACTCCCAGTCAAGCGAACACACTGGTCAAACAGACCCACATGAATCTGGCCGATGTCTGTAAAGTCCAGAATACAGTATGGCTTCACAAGTTCCCCGTCATGATCTGTATTGTAGAGAATTCCCGACGAATGGTGTCTGTCCGATATCTTCGACTGATAGTTTATCAGCGAATCCGAAACATGCCGGCCATGTGTCATCCAAGATGGGCGCCCCGCTGATCTCAACCTGATCTGTCTGTCCGATAAGAAGTAAACTGCCTTGTTACTGAGCATCACACATGTAACAATCTCGTCTTTGGGTACGGTGTACGGGATAACATTGGTCCAGGTAACAAAGTGGAGTTCCTCGCCTTCACTACCAACAGGTACAATGTTTGTGTGGAAAAACTGCGCCAGTTTGTCCCCCGACATCTCTGTCAGGGTATGGAGTTTGTGTGAGAGAGGCTGGAACAGCTGATAATCCTGCACTCCCGTCTCAATGTGCCTAATTAGTTCTGGACTGAGATAATGCCATGTGTAGTTAGGCAGATCCCTGTCATCTACTTCGTCCGTGGATTTCGGAGACATTGAAATGATCATCTCCGTCTTTGATCGGAGCTTTCGAAGCGGCTTTGATTGATTTAGTTTGATCGTTGGGCTTACCGTATCCCCTTCCTCCTGCATTTCTTCCTCATTAAGGATCTCTATGTCAGAATCTTCAGTAGCTTTCCCATCTATCTCATCCATGACGTTATCATCAGGTCTTAAAGTCTTCTCGAGGTCATCCGAACTATCCGACGACACATTTCCACCTTCGGGTTCTTCTCTGGTCGTTGGAGACATCCTGTGAGCATGCTCAGAGCGAAGGTTTGACAGACGATCCAGAAACATGTCCCGGATTTTACTGGAGAAGAATAAAAACTCGAGTTTATGGGCCCCTAAAGCTTCATGAAACACCATAGACAATGGGAACCTTCTGTATGAAATGTTGGAGGTGGGTGTAACAGGCGGAACTCTAGACTTCACTTCCTTGTCCACATGGGTAATCACAGATGTGTTTATATCATCAATTTTACCCTCAATGCTAAACTGCTCAGCAATATCAAATTTTCTCTCTGTTTCCAGTTTATTGTCATCGAAAGAAGGTTTCGGCCAGAACAGGATGTCAGACTTGAATATGTACACTTGATTCTCGGAGAGAACGAGAAACAGCATAGCCTCTGACTCCGCGACATTTCCGTGACAAGCGAACGCTATCCGACCCGAACTCTCTCCCATTTCCTCCTCTAAACTGAAAACCTGCCTTGAAAGATCGGAATGCTGTGATTGGTCAATAAAATCTATTGTTAGATTATCGGGATGGCTCTTACAAACAGACAGCAGCTCCTCACAAAAGCTTTTCCCGATATCCAAATTACTAAAGAGTAATGCAAAGGTTCCTGCAGAACCCACAAATGATTCCTCAATCCTCACAAAACTATGGCACAGTCCCAGCACCACAGCCTGTATATTGCACAAAGGGAGAATGTAAAATGTGTCCATTTCTGGCAAATTCTCATAGGAGGACTCGAGGTTTTTCAGCTGAAGTATAAAAATTCGTCTCTCCGTAAAAACAACACAACACAGTATCACAGTTGTAGGGTTCCTGTATTGTACAACAGGGCTCCATAAAATATATCGGATTTGTTCGAGGGCAAGCGGCGACTGATCGTCTGCCCCAAACAGTCTGGAATGCAGCCAACTACAGAAAGGTTTGTCATGATGGTCGGGTAAAGAGGTGATATTTACAACACGGGTACTCGAGGGCTGGTTGAAATACGAGTCTGTGGAAAATGTAGACGATGACCTGTAATGGAGGAATGATCAGAAGAATTACTGAGGGTTCAATGCAAGACTATAGCAACTTCTGCACATCAGTGAAAGACTATCTACAGCCTTCTGCTGAATCCTTAAAACTGATTGTTCACAGATATGAGAAAATTTGAAAATTAAAAATTAATTCATTTAAAATTGAACAACAGTTGTACTATTATATGATATGCACTGAAGAATAGTCATAAAAAGTAGAATTAGATTGATTTTTATTCTTCAATGTGTTTAATGAAAAAGCGTGACATTGCTTTAGAGATCTACCGTATATAAACTGTGCATACATAGATAAATGATCAATTCCTAAATAAATCATGCTTTCAACAGCTTAAATTTTTTACTATTGAAATAAGGGGGAAGGTTATTTTAAACTTGTACAAAAGTTTACCTAAAATGTTAAGTAAAACGGTACCCTGTTCATTAAACTCACCTACTGTGTCCATTTCTACTTGGTGATTTAGCGATACTTGATGATGATGATGCTTGATGGGTGGTACCTAACCCGGTGCTCTGTAACAGACAAAAGTAAAAAATGATTACCTATATCTATGATTTGCATCCCTTTTAAACGGACAATGTCATAGATTGAGGGCTTAATTGTTTTAAAAGAAAAATATCTTCTATTGATAAAATGCCAACACTGATCTATATAGTATCATTAGACTAGATTATTGATTTAATATTCAACCCCTTTCATAATTGTTTAGTTGAGATTTGGAGAACAAAATCTGTGAGATAACCCCCTTTACCAGTTATTCATATAAGCTTTTTGTCTGTTAGAGAAAAAATGTCACATTTCTTTATTTTCAAAACATTTTAACTGTTATTTTCATAATAATCAAAATAATCTTAACAGACCGTCCCTAAAAAGTATGTCAAATCTAAAGTTAACTTTATGTCTTAATTCAAGACAAATTAACACTTGATAATGTCTTGCTCTGAACAATTGATTAAAGGTTAAGTAAAATATCAAAGACCATCATGCCTTTAACAAGGTAAATAACCCATACCTGAGGACTACTGGTTGCAAGCTGCTCTGATGATCTGTGTATAGCTGTAGTAAACTCCTCTATAGCCGGGCCATCCAATGTGTTATATGATTGTGCGCTTCCATATGCTGCTAAAACTGGAAATAAAACAGTTTTATATGACTGTGTAATTCAATATATAGCTGTAGTAAACTCCTCTATAGCCGGGCCATCCAATGTGTTATATGATTGTGCGCTTCCATATGCTGCTAAAACTGGAAATAAAACATATACAGTGTTATACAACTCTATGTGTTTTTATAACTGGAAACACAGTATCATGTGACTTTCCACTTCGATATGCTGCTAAAACTGGAAATAAAACATACACCAGTATTATGTGACTTTCTACTTCAATTTGTAGCTAAAACCGGAAATAAACCATTACAGTCTTATGTGACTTTCTACTTCAATTTGTAGCTAAAACCGGATATAAACCATTACAGTCTTATGTGACTTTCTACTTCAATTTGTAGCTAAAACCGGAAATAAACCATTACAGTCTTATGTGACTTTCTACTTCAATTTGTAGCTAAAACCGGAAATAAACCATTACAGTCTTATGTGACTTTCTACTTCAATTTGTAGCTAAAACCGGAAATAAACCATTACAGTCTTATGTGACTTTCTACTTCAATTTGTAGCTAAAACCGGAAATAAACCATTACAGTCTTATGTGACTTTCTACTTCAATTTGTAGCTAAAACCGGAAATAAACCATTACAGTCTTATGTGACTTTCTACTTCAATTTGTAGCTAAAACCGGATATAAACCATTACAGTCTTATGTGACTTTCTACTTCAATTTGTAGCTAAAACCGGAAATAAACCATTACAGTCTTATGTGACTTTCTACTTCAATTTGTAGCTAAAACCGGAAATAAACCATTACAGTCTTATGTGACTTTCTACTTCAATTTGTAGCTAAAACCGGAAATAAACCATTACAGTATTATGTGACTTTCTACTTCAATTTGTAGCTAAAACCGGAAATAAACCATTACAGTCTTATGTGACTTTCTACTTCAATTTGTAGCTAAAACCGGAAATAAACCATTACAGTCTTATGTGACTTAGAATTAACAACAAAAGGATGTAAATAGTAAAATATGACTTTGCTCTTCCATTTGATTCTAAAACATTAAGTATATCATATACTGTAATACATGCAAGGATGAGGAAAATGCAGGATTTGCCGATCTTGGACCCATTTTGGTTGTACCGCGCAAATTGCAAGATGAGATTTTAAGGATAAAGATAATTGTCCATATACAAATGTATTTTGTACAGTTATGGCATTCTACACTCTAAAAGAATCACTAGAATCCCAAAATCCATTATCGGAGAATAAAAATGGCATGTTTAAACGGGGGGTTCAATTATGTCAACCAATTGGTGTGCATAGCTTCATGACTATTCAAGTGAGAATCTATGCAGATATGAGTCCTGTACTTTTGCTAGCATTCTTATAGACTACTTGCTTAATGAATGTGACAAAATATGATACAGTTAAACCATCTATTAGCTTACCTTTATACCATGACAATGAAAGCTTACTACTTATTACAGGATGCCATGCATTTATAGTTTCTTAAGATTTCAAAAGTCTTATCACCATGTCAATTTTGATTTGCATCAACCGTTAAAACATTTATAAAAGTCATGAATAAACATATATTTCCTAAACTTTCTAAGCTTATGGCTGTTGCAAAGCTTTTTACATTGTTGTTATGTTTAATGAAGAAAGAATTAAAAGCTGTTATACGCTTGAAGTGAATGATCAAAGCAATTATATATTAGTGCTTTATGAAATTATTTAAGTGTTTTCTCAATATATTAACCTTCAGGATAGTTCTCTCCCTCTGTTTGGAAGTATCAGGGTTAATAGAGACAGTAGTAATCTTTGCAAGGTTTTCAATCTTTAGTCATTGTAATAAAATAGAAAACTCAATTTTGACACAATTATTTCATACTATAATTTCTGCAGAGCAAGTTTAAGTGGGAGAATTAAACTTATACCTTAGTTTACCACATCTGCTGAAAAAATCTATATCATGCACAGTGACAAAAGGATAAAATGCTTATTATGAACAAATTAATCCTTCATAACAATGGTTTCTACCTAATATCATAAAAATGCATCTTGAATCTTACTGCCATCTTTCTGTGTTCTAAATGCAGACCAGCCTTAAATTCCCGTAACATAGAATGGGTTAAAAGGTAGGGTAGCTATGGTGAAGGATTAAAGCTCATTAACTCATTACACCCCTATAACCCCAAAACATACCAAACTCATCAAATGAAATCCCTGACTTACGCTCTTATATTTATTGACAATAGAATCAAATTGTCTCCCCTCCAAAAATCTTAATTGACAGTTAATGGTGATAAGTATGCACAAACAAGTGCTCATATTTTGGCATATGAAAACCATCATTCTAAACATTCCTTTTGTGATTTAGGTGTAAAACAAGATTTGACATATCGATCCCATTGGCTAATTATGAAAAGTTCAATCAAAGTTGACCCCTAAGTAAGAGACCATATTAGATCCTGTTTGTGTTTCCTACAAGAGCGTATGACTGGGGTTGGCTTTAACAAGATTGTCGGATATACATGTCTGTGTGTGTCTAAGTATTACCTTGAGCCCTCGAGGGCTTCACTTCCTCGCGTTTGAAAAGATTATATTTCCGCATCAGTGGAGCATTCTCCAAAACCTGTAAATGGCCCAAACATCACATAAACATTAAAATCTTAGTTTTACTACGCTTATACATTGAACATCCAAATTTTAGCATGCCAAACATTACATATACATACAAATTTGATTTTACTACCCCTACTCATATAACATCGAAATTTGATTTTACTACACCAAAATATCCAAATTTTTCTGTTGTCGGTAGATTTACAAAAACATTTTTTTGTAACTATTTTTTGAAGAGGGCTCATGTATTACAGGCAACCAATCATATATGATCTGGAAATATATAGAAAACTAGTAATTGTCAACAACTTTTTAAAGACCAAAAACAGGTTCTGTTAAATAATGTTCCGGTATTTTTTTCTGTTAAATCTAATTTCCCCCACATGTGAACTTTTGACTGGTCCAAATTGAAAACATCATCAGAGGAAACGAACACATAGAAAGAAATTACCTTCATTCACTGATATTGGATAGAAACCATTGTGATAAAAAGATTCATAAATAATAAGAATTGATTTATCCTTGAGCCATAAAGGTTTTAAAAGACTTCTACAGCAGATGCGCATAAGAAAGGCTTCTCAAGGAAGGGGCGCAACATATGAGATTTCTTTTTTATAACTTATTCATTAATTAACCCTATCCCAAACAATGACCACATTTGACCACTTTGTTGCAGATGACTTTAGAAAACATTGTGGGAAAAGGAGAAATTGCTCTTAACGAGCAATTTCTCCATTTCCCACAAGGTTTTCTGCACTATCTGAAGAATATTTTTCAATTATATCACATTTTGAAATGTTGTCTGCAAACTCTTTCAATTTGGGACAGTCGAAAATTTGTTGTTTGGGAAAGGGTTTAAGCAGGGGAGCATATTGAGGGCTTTAAAATGGGTTTGTAACATTGGCCGGTATTTGAAGGTCTTTGAGAAGTGGATCATAGTGATCGGAAAGAAGGTGGGGGATACATACTTGTTTACCTGATGATTGACTGTTTCCATGGTTACGGTTCAAACTTGTCGACGGAGATGACATGTCTGATAGTGAGGCGTTACTCGACACCTATGTGTATAAAAAACAAAAATCTAGATAATCAAATCAAAACATCACTAATTTGCATTGTTTCACAACACCCTGATTATTCAATATTGAAGAATACCCAAAGAACTTTATATCTTATTCATGCAGCCTTAATAAAACATCAATATAGAACCATCAACATTGAATAAATCAACAAGGAAAACTTTCTCTGGTGAAATGATAATAAATCCAACTTGGGATTCTTGCGCTCAAATGAGTGCTAGGTTCTTATAAATACAGGTCACAAATTGTAAATACTGGGTAACAAAAACTCCCTTAGTCCAAATCAAGAATAGCACTTCATTACTGAGAAAGAACTTCTTCGAACCTCTTATGCTGTCAATATGGGAGTTCCTAAAAAGTTCATGCTACCCACCGTTTCAATGAAATTTCAGGTTATTTTTACTGCAGAGACTTATGTCATTTTCTATTGCATAAACAACATTATTTGGTAAAGTATCTATTCAATTAGAGTTAATGTTGCACCTTTTTGACAACGCTGATTTGCCTGGCTTTATCCTTTGATTTCTGTATGGCTTGTAAAACAGCCACTGTATCAAGCTCCTGCTGACTGGCCGTATCTTTATCCAATCGCAGCTGGGGAAACAAAAAGTCATATCGATTATAATTTGATTTAAAAGTTGTCTCAGGAAATTCATTTGCACCATTAGATTTGTTTGTTATGGTGTTTAACGCTGTATCAACAATTTTCAGTTTTGTAAAAGCTTTATCCTGATCCACCAGTACTAGGCTAGGGCTCTGCCAAAGGTCACTTTCACAAAACCAGAGGTGTTGGTGGGGCTCAACCAATTTTACTGTATGTCAACAGTTTTTCAGTAATTCTACAATACTAGGCAGGGCTCTGCAGTATCTTGCCCTAGGAAACTCGGACAAATAATCTCAGTGCTGCTGGTGAGGTTTTGGACCCTGGACCATATTGGACAAAGTGTGGTATTAAAGAGCATGAAGATTAATTTGGCCTGAGACTATACCTCACTAACTCTGTCCCCAAACATGGCGAGTGTCTTGGTTCTGTAATCCAGAGTGATGGTAACTGGGTTTCCTTCAAGGTGGAGATTCTCTAAACATGGCAGTCCACTTACTGGCTTTATATCTTCAACCTGTTATAGTTTGGGAAATAAAACAGTTAGTTCACTTTAAACTTATTTATCTTACATCAGTTGTGAATCATGTTCCTACAACTTAAATTAATCACTCCTGATTGTGCTTCCTGGATACATAACTAATACTCGCGCCAAATGTGGATTAACGAAAAGTTGCAAGGCCAGATCCCGCTTCTCACAGGATTGGAACCTACGACCCTCGTGTCGCGAGGCAGACGCTTTTCCCCTGAACCATTGTCCTCCACAAAACATAAAACAGTTAATGTAAGACATTGTAAAAACTGCTAAACGATGAACACTTGAAATCCACTTACTAACTTTAATAACTCTAGCTGTTATAGTGTCAGAGATAAAACAGTCAAAGTAAGACGTTGTAAACACTGTAAAGGGACATACACTGGCAGTCCACTTACTGGCTCTTTATCAGTTACAAAAAACAAGATCATTTGAAAAGACCTGTCATAAGCATAAAGCATGTAACAAGATTAATTCCACGCATCAACCATTCCATGTTCAAAAATAAGTCATTGTGACATGGGAACAATTTTGTCATTATAAGCATTTTTTACATTTTTTCAAATGCCTGCTGCAATAAGTTGAAAAGAAATGCACACATATTTTATACTTCTATTAGTCTATCTTAAAGATATATAAAGTCAATTTAATGAGATTTAAAAAAAATAAAAAAAGACTCTATTTCACCATTAAATAGGATAATTTTTATGTACCAAGCAGACCCTACAACCAAGGTTTTCCAGGAATACAGAAAATTGAAAGGCATATTGAAAAATAATTAACCTGTTAACTCACCTGTTGAACATTGTTGTAACTGAGGTCTAAATGTTCCAAACTGAATAACTTCGAGAGCCCTGCAAAAAAACCAATGTTTGTATAAATTACATTTGAATACTAAGCATACAAGTTAACTAAATAATGAGCAGGGATTTTAACATTTGCTCTGTGGGAGACTTCTCTCAGTCATTCAGCAACCATCGTATGTGCAGGAATAAAACGGTTGTTGCGCTCATTCATTCATTCATGCCTCTTTAAATAAATAATTATTTACTTTATTAAAACTTAAGATAGCAATATGTTTTCAAACAATTTTCTTGAATAATAAAACACAGTGGAGATATCACGGCTGTTTAACGCTCTGCTGATCAATCATGGTGCTGACGACGAAATCGGTTGGGCAACTTCTGGTTTAGCGTTTTAAGGGTAGTTTTTTGCTATTTTTCTGCATTTTAAGACAAGAAATCCAAAAACATTATTCAATCCTTATTGAATCCAACAGCCTGTAGGTAAAGTTTCAGTTTTGAACTCATGAAATTGGCAGAGATTTTGTTTTTCTTCCTAGCTGAAAAAACTCTACAATACATCCTCCCGATACCCTGTCTGCAAATCCAGTAAAATATCATGCCATTTGCCATTTTATGTCAAGGTTAAAGCATGTTCTGATTTATATTGATACTCAAAACTACCAAGCGGTAAAATTTGCAGCTGTTTGTTTGGTTAGATCATCACAATGTTTACCTGGTGGTGTGATTGTGGACAAGAAAAGTTACGTAATCTCAGCCAATTCCATGAGTTCAAAACTGAAACTATACCTATAGGCAGTTGGATTCCATTAGGATTGAATCATGTTTTTAGATCTTCAATCACTTGTCTGAAAATGAAGGAAAATAGCAAAAACCTACCCTAAAATGGCTAAACTAGAAGGTGCGCAACTGATTTCGTTGTCAGCACCATGGTGGTGCGACAGAGCGTTCACCAGCCTTGGATTTGTATATCTATAGTATCATTTTAACACTGATTTATACACAATATCTAATAACTTGCAATAATCATTCTCAAATCTGCTTTCTGGAAACAAAATCAGTCCTCACATCTTACACGAATAAATTAAGAGTCACAAGGTATGGGCATCACCTCTCACACAAACAAACCCAGGACACTGGTGTCCTAAAGCCGAAACACTACTCCATGACCACTGGCCTTCAAACAATAAAATATTTGATAATCATAACAGAAAAGACATCATATTAAACTGCTTTCAATTTGACTAAACCTTTACCAAATGCCAAATTTTCGATTGTCCCAAATTAAAAAAGTTTGCGGAGGATATTTCAAAATGAGATAAAATTTGAAAGTAATCTTCTGATAGGGAAAAAAACATTGTGGGAAAAGGAGAAATTGCTTGTCACAAGCAATTTCTCCTTTTCCCACAGTGTTTTCCAGAGTCGTCTGCAACAAATCGGTTAAATGTCATTACTGTTTGGTAATGGGTTAAGCCAATTCCGAGATTCTTAATAACAATTAGGATGAGACATACCTTGTAAGGATTCCAGTCGGTTCCCACCCAAGTTTAAAGTTTTCAAGTTGCCCAACTTGGAGTGTAAAGACTCGAGGTGTTGGATGGAATTATGGGATAGATCTAGACACGTCATGTGACTCAACCATTGAAGGTTCTCAATACGTTCTATATTGTTGTAGCTTAGATTGAGTTCTGTCACTCGTGGCATCAATTGCTGAAATAGATCCAAAACAGACCTTTTAGCACATCTATTTTGTAGTAAAGATATCTCCAGTCCTTTCATTCATACAGACAACTTAACCTATGCTGAAGACAACATAATAATTATGGAAATGTTATTATGTATCAAAAAATATATTATTTAAAGACAATTTGTTTACCAATTAGTATTCAAGGACATTTGATTGATCTATAACATAAATGCAACTTAATAATCATGCTCTTTTTCTCTGTTTTAACAAAATGATTAATTCATTCATATTTTGTTTATCAACGTATCATATCATATCACCGTATTTGTTTTACATCGATTATGAAGAAAAGCTTGTTCAAAGCCACTCTCTATGACTGCTTCCTAGATACTAAACCAGTAATCACGCCAGTTTGAGGGTTAGTCCCGGAAATTTTTACCCCGCATAACGAAGATTCGATCCCGGAACCTTCGGTACAAGAGCCTGACGCTCTACCCCAGCACCAATGTCGCTCACTTTCTATAATAACCCTTTGATTATTTACAATTGATGCTGATCCCTTTTGTATGACAACTTGATAAATGATTCTGAAGTTGTCTTCTAAGATCTGTTAAGAATAGAACAAACAATTAAGCTAAATGCCAAACAATACCTACCACACTATCATCAATGGTCTGTATTGAGTTGTGACTAAAGTTTATACATGTTATATGATCCCAGTACGAAACAAGTAATGTACCGTCTTCTGCCTTCCAATGGGGCAGATCCTGGAGTAAGAATTCCTGTATAAAAAGTATTATAAAAGATCAATTGGTAAAATCAGACTTTCTCAAATCATACTTTAATCATTCAATACAAAATTGATTGATTCATACATGAAGCATCTGATCTGTTGTGAATGTGATCAAACCATGAAAAATGTCAAGGACACAAAAAAAAGAGTCAAAACTATACAATTTGATGAAACCCCTATTGCTATCAACAGTGTTGTACAACCTTAAAAACTTATAAAATTTATCTATTCAATTATTAAAATGATCCATCACTCTATTTAAATTACAATATCCAAACAAAAAACAATCAGACACACTCTTAAACACTGCATAAAAGTTTTTAAAATAATTAGTTTTCAGATTTCTTTTGAATGACGATATATTTCTAGTTACCCACATTACAGTGGTTTGGCCAAGAATAAAATCTTGCATAGAAATGAACAATATCTTTCATCTCCCTATTGAACAAGTAGCAGTGGATATAACTTTCAATGATTAGCAGTATGTGTTTTTCATATTTTATTACCCTTTTCCCAAACAATGACGAAATTTAACCACTTTGTTGCAAACGACTCTGGAAAACATTGTGGGAAAAGGAGAAATTGCTCTGTAAGAGCAATTTCTCCTTTTCCCACAAGAATTTCTAAGAGCAATTTCTCCTTTTCCCACAAGGTTTTCTGCTCTATCTGAAGAATATTTTTCAATTTCATCACATTTTGAAATGTTGTCTGCAAACTCTTTCAATTTGGGACAGTCGAAAATTTGGTGTTTGGGAAAGGGTTAAGGTAGTAGACAGATTTTGGAAAAATACTAGCTGACAAAGTTTGATGAAGTGTCTTAATTCCATTTTGAACATCTCTGCAAACAGAGTTTGTATGTCCAAAACACTGCAGAAACATTACACTGATAATACACAATGTTATATAAACTTCAAAGACAAACCATGGAGAAAATTCTATATAGAAAAACTAATTGGTGTTTTCCTATAGGTTATTTATCCATTCGTTTAATTTCGAGTTTATATTGGTTCAACATTATTCCATTCATGTTGCTATGCCCCACTCTTTAAGATGGAAGAGACCCCATACTCAACAGTCATAAAGGGCTTGTCAAGCCCCGTAGAACCATTGACGTTCCGCAAGTCGGCCGTGAGAGTTAGAAATCATATAAAATATCAGTCCACAAGACTTACCTTGATAGATTTGAGAGAATGGTTTACATTTACAGTCTTTACAGTTTGTTTGATGGTATCCAGCCCTCCAATCAAACCAATATCACAGGACAGTATCTGTAATTGAAAAGTTTTCTTTTGATTGAGCTGTCATATGTTTCCTTAACTGGAGTGCACAGTTTACTTTTTAAGCCATTGATAGCCTTCCCTCATTAGACTGATATTGTTTTGAACTTATTAATAACTGCTTCCTCGGTACTAAACTAGTTCCCATGCCAATTTCGGGGTTAGTTCCGGCATTTCACTTGGATTCTAATGGGGATTGAACCCAGGACCCTTGGTAACAAGAGACCGACACTCTACCACTGGATGTTGACTACAAACTGATATTGACTGGTAAGAGGCAAATGTATTATTCAACAATGATTTGATTCAATGTTGGAAAGAAATTTGGCAGAGTCTGGGTCTCAAACTCAAGATCCATCTATTCCAAGTTGGACTCAGTGGCCAATGACCATCTGTGACGAACATAGGAATATCTTAATAGGCTTTACATTTCTCTCCCTACATATTTCTCTTTTAAAGCAGGTGATCTTTTATATTATAGAAATGAAAGGTGATTTTGTTCACAATGATTACATTCTCATTTATATCAATAAATTTTCAAGTTTTCATGGATGACATTATCATTTAATTTTGTTCTACAATAATTTAATTATCACAGGATAAGAATTAAAGTAATGCTCACCTTAGTTCACTCAATTACAGATATCTAAGCAGAATATTTGTGCCATGTTGTCAAAATTGAAAGCAAGATAAAGCTGGATAGGATAACAAATAGAAACTTCAAATGCACTTACCTCAAGTTTTTGTAGAGATTTAAAAAGTGTCAGATCAAAAGGAAGTTGATTCATATCTATATTACTGGTACCAACAGATTGTTTTCCATGTACCTGATGCAGAGAGCAAAAACCAAAACATATCAGTTAATTTTGATTAAAACATATCTATACTCAGTTATCAATAAACATAACACTAATTTCTTTTTAAATGATTAGTCAGAGGTCTAGAGAAGTTATTGAGCATATTGAGATTCTTGGTCAAGAAATGAAGGGTGCAGTTTAGACAGGTCCAAAATGGCTAAAAGAGATGAATAATGAAATGTGAATGGTTGTCTTATTTACTCAATTTAGATGACAAATATTGAATTGTCAAAATTTGACCTAGGAGACATTTGAAAATTGTAAACAAGATTGGATTGTCTCAATCTACTTCAAGTATAAACATCTTACTCCTTTATGTTTGATGCATCTGCACAAAAGTCATAAGAACCCACTGAGATATAAGAATAAATTGCCAATCTTGAACATTTTTTTTTTAAACTTAGGATTTATTTTTGGTATTTTGTGATATTTTTTGTCATCTTCTTTTACTTTCAATTTGGACTAGTTTCATATTTCCACATGGGGGAATGTGTTAAGTTCTCTCACCTGTAAACATTTCAGCCTCGTTATAAAATCCAAAATATGCCCAATATCTCGCTTCACGTCTCCACTATCTGAAAAAAAAAATTCAAGCTTGACAAAAATAAAAAACATCAATTAGTCTTACATATTTAGATTAAAATTTGTAAGACTTAATGCCTAATGTAGTGAATATTTCAAATCTTTCTTTCATATCTATTTGATTTGAACACATACATAAAATTAAGAAATCACTTTAGAAAAGAGGTGGATGTTTCAACTTCTGTTAAAATTTTGTCTATGTCATACTACAGAACAGAATAGAACAGAACAGAACAATTCTTTAATCTCTCAGGTATAATATGTACAGCATGAGGTATGAAAATCAAAGTATCGGAAATAATTTTCCTTATGTAATTTCTGGTAGAAATGATTCTGAAAGTATTGGTCATGAACTTGACACCCAACATGGCCAATATTCTTTCATATGTTAATGAAATTAATATCACATGACTTTCTAATTTCTCATCACTGATTAGTTGTTTTCACGCGGAAAAGCAGTCAGCAGTTTTGAAAAAAAATACTGTACAGAATTTGGAAGGCGTATGTATAGGTGTGCTGACCGCCCGATATGAATTACGTATTTTTTAAGCAGCATAAAAGACCCAATCGAACCAAATCTGTAAATCAGTGGTTTAAGTAGTATTTTGTCTCATTTGTGAAAACTGATCCATTATAAAGTAAGGTGATACGGAATATTAATAAAGGTACATACCACATGTGGGCTCTGGTAATTTCAATCTTTCTGTTAGAGCGTACAAACACAGTGGCGTAGTTCTGTAAGTCTGGTTGGTTTGGAGGATGCTATCTCCTAGAGTGAATGAAGGGAAGAATTTATATTTCTAGTCTATTTACTCATGTAGTTTTTACCACATATGTTTCTAGATTGAACTATAATAGATATTGCTGGTACAATATGAGACAAGTCTAAAAGGGAGGCGAGGGTGTCTCTTCTTGTATTAGAAAAAAAGGAAGAAAAAAGTTTATTTTCATTTTGTCACTTTTCTTTCAAATATCAGTTATTGAAAATTGTCTTAAAATGCACAAATTAAAAGTAATCAGCTTTCCCTGTCCCTAATGTCCAAGTATTTTGCAAGATATGGCATTGAATTTTTTGTGGATAAGGAGAAAAGGGCTATCATTTTAAACAATGTGTTCTTTTAAAGTGCCATCATCCATTCTTACTAACTTTTTTTCCAATTCAATAAATGCCTTTTGTAGTCACTTTCAATTAGGAATGAGGAAAAACGTAACAAATACAGTCAAACTTGTGTTAAGAGGCCAGCCTATGGGACAGAGTAAATTGGCTGTTTAAGACAGGTTGGCTGCTTAACACAAATGAATTACACTATAAATCTAACAATGGGACTTTCTGTAGTGGCTGTTTAAGGCAGGTTGGCTGCTTAAAAGGGTGGCTGCTTAACACAAGTTAGACTGTAGATATATAGTTAAACTTGTGTTAGGAGGCCAGCCTATCGGACAGAGTAAATTGGCTGTTTAAGACAGGTTGGCTGCTTAACAAAAATGAATGTACACTATAAATCTAACAATGGAACTTTCTGTAGTGGTTGTTTAAGGCAGGTTGGCTGCTTAAAAGGATGGTTGCTTAACACAAGTTAGACTGTATCTAATAATTACCTCTATTGTACAACTCTTCAGCCATAACTTGCGTGATCCCATGGATTTCCTGTTGGATGGAGAAAGATGAATTCTTTTGGTGGATTTATTCAAAACCTTAACACTGAGCGAAAACCCAAGTATTTGTTGCATCATATAACAGGGGTCCATAACTCACACATTCCCAAATGGAAATTTGATAAAATCATGCAGTTTTCCCAAAAACCTGAAGTCATGCCTAACTCAGAAATTTCATCGCCATAATTCCCCCAATTTAGCAGACCTAGGTCACTTCCCAATTCAAGGAAAAAAGGCCCTGAATGTTTTTGTATTTCATCCAGTTAATTAATTCCTATGTGCATTGAAATGAATAGCAATAGAGGATTTAATTCTTCCTCTTTTATTTCTATGGAGTTTTTATACAGTGTCAACAATCTTCCAGTTATAGAACCATCTTTATGGAATTTCCAGGACAAGGCTAGGGCTCTGAAGTGTCTTGGCTAAGAAAACCCCCAACAAAACCAGGTGCAGGCTTACCCGTGTCACTGAGTTAAGTCAACCACCTTAACCCTTTCCCAAACAACAAATTTTCGACTGTTCCAAATTAAAAGAGTTTGCAGACGACATTTCAAAATGTGATAAAATTGAACAATATTCTTCAGACAGAGAAGAAAACCTTGTGGGAAAAGGAAAAATTGCTTGTTACGAGCAATTTCTCCTTTTCCCACAATGTTTTCTAAAGTTGTCTGCAACAAAGTCGTCAAATGTCGTGATTGTTTGGGAAAGGGTTAAACACAGGGCCAAGCAGGACGCTGCAGTTAGTTGGAGCAATTTGTTTACGTTAATACTAATGACATGCAATTTCTATCAAAGGGTCCAGATTAAACAATAATGTAGCTAACGCATAAAAATGTTTTAAAAACCAATACCTATCCAGATTTTAACATAAAATTATTCTAAAAAAAAATTGAAAAAATGGAATGCAGTAATGAAAGTGATAAACTTACATATAAATGAAAATCCAGGAAAGCTGCAAGACTGTTTGGAATTTTTGAAGCCAAACAGTAAAGCACTGTTTGAAGATACACTTCCAAGTCATGCTGCCTTTTCTTGATGAAATTTTCTGATTGATTTCCAAATAACTTCTTAGGCGGAAGCAAATTCCTGTCAACTTTCGAATTTGAACATAGCTGAAATGAAAGTAAAAAACTTATGATCTATTTATATTTGTTCATTTTGATTTGATTTATTTAAGCCTTTCCCAAACAACAAATTATCGACTGTACCAAATTGACAGAGTTTGCAGACAACATTTCAAAAGGTGATGAAATTGGAAAATAATCTTCTGATAGGGCAGAAAACATTGTGGGAAAAGGAAAAATTGCTTGTGTTTGTCTGCAACAAAGTGGTCAAATGTCGTTATTGTTTGGGAATGGGTTAACCCCATACTTCATTATACCTTATTTGACTCATCTGTTGCAGAAAACTTGAGAGATCACTCTAACACTAACATTCACTGCTCCCAATGAGTAATCAATCACTTCTTTACAATGGTTTCTACCAAATATCATAAAGAATGTGGCTTTTTGATTTGCGTTGTAACATTTGATTTTAATGAATAGCAAAATTCCTAATGAGGGAATGGGTTTAACTAAACAAAAACCTTGTTCATATTTCCTATCAGTTTACCTAACCTTTAACCAAAGTTTAATAAATGGAATTTATAATGCAAACCAGACACTGTTGCTGCTTCATATATTATTTTCAATAGAACAGAACTTCTTGTTGTGGTTATGGTACAGTGATTGTGTTAAGCTCTCTTTGTGGCAAGGTGAAAATGCAAGAACCAATCCACAAAACGATGTGAGTACTGGTAAAATTAAAAAAACCACAAGCTTCCATAACGATTGATGTATAATAAATAAGTTAAACCTAACTACTAGTTATCATTGAAAACACAAGCTGTACATAAAGGTTTCTCATACCTTCTCATGTGAATCATTGAAAACATAAGCTGTACATAAAGGTTTCTCATACCTTCTCATGTAAATCATTGAAAACATAAGCTGTACATAAAGGTTTCTCATACCTTCTCATGTAAATCATTGAAAACATAAGCTGTACATAAAGGTTTCTCATACCTTCTCATGTAAATCATTGAAAACATAAGCTGTACATAAAGGTTTCTCATACCTTCTCATGTGAATCATTGAAAACATAAGCTGTACATAAAGGTTTCTCATACCTTCTCATGTAAATCATTGAAAACATAAGCTGTACATAAAGGTTTCTCATACCTTCTCATGTAAATCATTGAAAACATAAGCTGTACATAAAGGTTTCTCATACCTTCTCATGTAAATCATTGAAAATATAAGCTGTACATAAAGGTTTCTCATACCTTCTCATGTAAATCATTGAAAATATAAGCTGTACATAAAGGTTTCTCATACCTTCTCATGTGAATCATTGAAAACATAAGCTGTACATAAAGGTTTCTCATACCTTCTCATGTAAATCATTGAAAATATAAGCTGTACATAAAGGTTTCTCATACCTTCTCATGTGAATCATTGAAAACATAAGCTGTACATAAAGGTTTCTCATACCTTCTCATGTAAATCATTGAAAACATAAGCTGTACATAAAGGTTTCTCATACCTTCTCATGTAAATCATTGAAAACATAAGCTGTACATAAAGGTTTCTCATACCTTCTCATGCAAATCATTGAAAACATAAGCTGTACATAAAGGTTTCTCATACCTTCTCATGTAAATCATGAAAGTCACTGTATCTGTGTTTTACTGTCCATGTGTACGGTCCAAGAGTTACTTCTATATGATAAACCTGAAAGTCCATATAAAAAACGCAAATAATCATAAATAACATTTAAGATGAACAAGTCTTCAATATCATGATAATGATCAATATCTCAGTATACATCCAATAGATTCAATTTGTCGGCATTCGGGATTGTGCATTTTAAACTTTCAATTATACGGGAAGTTGTGCATGTCAAAAATTAAAGAGAATAGCTAAAGAGCATGCTTACTTTAAATATTCATTTTTATGATATAATGTAGAACCACTTGTGACTAATGGAAAAATTGCTCATTACAATATTTTTCAATGTTTTTCCCATAATGGCTTATAAGCCTTCTGCAGCAGGTGAATATAAAGGAGTTTGTATTAATAATAAATAGTATTCATCTGTGCCTTAGTAAAATAGGAACAGCTGTTCATTCACTAATCAAAATAAATTATCATGAAGATGATTTGCTGATGGGGCAATCTAACATTGAAATTTTGATGGTCCAGGTTCAGATTTTGGGATTTAAAGCATAAACTGGACATTCCATGTCAATTGATAAGACAAGATATGTAAAATAAAGTTACCTATTACCAAATAACGGCATCAATTGCCGTTAAACAATTAAAAACCATTAAACATGATTTTTCACATTCCAGTGCGCATGCCCAAAGGACGTTTATCGGGAAGCAGAAAGTTGTCATCTAGTGTTCTTACAAAGCAAATATGTGGAATACAGACTACTTACATATTTGGATTGATTTACAACTATGAGTAATGTCTTTTGATATTTTACTGGGATACATGTGCTAAAATGTTGCGACAAAAATTTTGTCGCACCATCCTCTGCTAAATGAATGGTTCGAAAGTTTGATAGTATCGGAGATATTGACTTATTCAATTTTTTCTCAATATTTCCTGATAGCGTCAAATTTGTTTGACTAACCATTTACAATTGTGACACACCTTTCTATGTTTGTTTCATTGACTCTATTAACAAATGCTTACAGAAGATGGCTCAAAGTAGAATGACTAAGACAGTCTACACTAAATACTGCAAATCTAGGTCATAGTCAAAATACAGAACATTTACCAAACGAGTTTACGATCAAGTACGATAATAAATGAGCACGAAAGAATAATGACAACATGGATAATGTCGGATAAGTTACGATCTTTTCGGTTTTACAGTTAATCAATATCAAAGGTCAATGCAAATATATTTTTGCGAAAGGTTTCGTGGATGTCATTAATTCATTCTTCTTATTGTGCATCTGTCTACTAGTGCAAAACGGGAAATAAAATGACAACACCCATTTGTCATCTGAAGTTTGCCTACCGTGAAACTCTCTGTCGTCTCTGTTGACGGGACTTTGATCGAGCTGTTAGAGCTAAAATTATCTAGATCTTTTCCAAACTGAGCCATTTCCGCTATCGTTGATTACTTGACATTTCCAGAGTTTGTTTGTTGTGTCTATTTTCTGTTTTCATGAACACAGTTAGGTGCGCCGCCTATCGATGTATTTTTTTTTTCAGAGTTGTCCGAGTTATGCACCTTGAATTAAGATCAAAGTACGGAAACTACTTACAATATTTAGTCCAATCTGAACCCATAGGGGTTATCCAAAGAAATATCGGAAATTGACCGATATCAAAAAAGGGATAGGTCATGAAGCACTTTAATCCCTTAAACTTGATTGTGACAAAAGGGTAAACAGCCAAAATGAACACGAACAAGTACAGAAAAAGAGCAGTATTTCTGTGTGACTGCTCAAAAGGAGAGACATTAGCATGGTGGAGATGAGATGAAAGAAGACCGGACAGACTCCTTAGGAGAGTTGGGATGCGGGCGCCCATAATCACACCATCTCTTGAACATGGTTTTGATGTGAGAGTTGGGATGTGGGCGCCCTTGACCGCGTACCGCCCTTGATCACACCATCTCTTGAACAAAATTTTGATGTGAGAGTTTGGATGTGTGCGCCTTTGATAACACCGTGTCTTGAACACATATTTGATGTGAGAGTTAGGATGTGAGCGCCCATGATCACACTGTCTCTTGAACACATATTTGATATGAGAGTTGGGATGTGAGCGCCAATGACCACATTGTCTCTTGAACACATATTTGATATGAGAGTTGGGATGTGGACGTCCATGATCACACTGTCTATTGGACACATATTTGATGTGAGAGTTGGGATGTAAGCGCCCATGATCACACCGTCTCTTGAACACATATTTGATGTGAGAGTTAGGATGTGAGCGCCCATGATCACACTGTCTCTTGAACACATATTTGATATGAGAGTTGGGATGTGAGCGCCAATGACCACATTGTCTCTTGAACACATATTTGATATGAGAGTTGGGATGTGGACGTCCATGATCACACTGTCTATTGGACACATATTTGATGTGAGAGTTGGGATGTAAGCGCCCATGATCACACCGTCTCTTGAACACATATTTGATGTGAGAGTTAGGATGTGAGCGCCCATGATCACACTGTCTCTTGAACACATATTTGATATGAGAGTTGGGATGTGAGCGCCAATGATCACATTGTCTCTTGAACACATATTTGATATGAGAGTTGGGATGTGGCGCCCATGATCACACTGTCTATTGGACACATATTTGATGTGAGAGTTGGGATGTAAGCGCCCATGATCACACCGTCTCTTGAACACATATTTGATGTGAGCGTTGGGATGTGGGCGCCCTTGATCACACACTGTCTCTTGACCACATATTTGATATGAGAGTTGGGATCGTGGCGTCCATGATCACATAGTCTCTTGAACACATATTTGATGTGAGCGTTGGGATGTGAGCGCCCATGATCACACTGTCTCTTGAACACATATTTGATGTGAGAGTTGGGATGTGGGCGCCCTTGATCACACCGTCTCTTGACCACATAATTG
This sequence comes from Cerastoderma edule, assembly GCA_947846245.1. Lineage (NCBI taxonomy): Eukaryota > Metazoa > Mollusca > Bivalvia > Cardiida > Cardiidae > Cerastoderma > Cerastoderma edule. The sequence continues at coordinate 3,599,762 of OX401413.1, read as the reverse complement.
ATATGAGAGTTGGGATCGGGGCGTCCATGATCACATAGTCTCTTGAACACATATTTGATGTGAGCGTTGGGATGTGAGCGCCCATGATCACACTGTCTATTGGACACATATTTGATGTGAGAGTTGGGATGTGAGCGCCCATGATCACATAATCTCTTGAACACATATTTGATATGAGAGTTGGGATGTGAGCGCCCATGATCACACTGTCTATTGAACACATATTTGATGTGAGAGTTGGGATGTGGGCGCCCATGATCACACTGTCTATTGAACACATATTTGATATGAGAGTTTGGATCGTTCATGATCACATAGTCTCTTGAACACATATTTGATGTGAGAGTTTGGATTTAAGCTGAGAACTGCCTCAAAGTCTGAACTTTAGAAAAAGAAGAGAATGCATTTCCCACAACATCAGAGAACAGTCTCTTATTTATAATAAGTTTGAACATGAAACATTTACAAGATTTGAAAACGCGAATAACAACATGTGCATTTAATATCTAGTCGAGTTGTATCTATGTATCTAAATGCAATACGTGGTTGAATTAGTCCCTATAAATTTATTCTAATATTATATCCAATTAGTTGTATGCTATAATTAGTAAGGAACACCGTCTTGCAAACTGAAAACATTGATTTATTTTGGAAATAAAGTAAATTAATAGTTTCTTATCTGAATTTTAGAAAAGAAGAAACAACGCATTTCACACAACATCATAGCACAGTCTGGCGAGTGGGAGCCTCGCATGGCCTTCTTACCAACACACAGTACCATGGAAAGTTCTGGATATTCCAAATATGGACATGTATACTGTCTTTTTTTAAACTTCATCTCTGATTGAAATAATTGTTTGTAACTCATTGAAACCACACATGTTTTGAGTATTTAAATATCACCAACCCACATTTAAGGTGTTTTATTTCTAACAATTACTACAAACCCTGCATCTAGTGCTGGTGTTCACTGTCATAAGTTCACATCAGACGAGGTGTATTTTCATCGTAATACTTAATTCTACAAGATAGCAAGTTGATTCATTATTAACTGTGCGCTCGCTTTCGATTTTTCTCTTAAATATTTGGATACATCGCATTCCCATTGAACAGACAACGATTTCTCATTGTTTCTCTGATTAAACTCGTTTATAAGAAACATAAGAAATAATCGTAAAAAGAATCAAATTTGCGCCTGGTATGTTTGAACAACGAAAGTCGGGTTCATGTATCTTTTATAGAATCTATATTCCCCAGAGAGTGATTGGATTACAGAGTTACGCACGCTTATATCAATAATTAACGAAAAAGGTATAGGTGGGTTTTATTTAATAATACCGTATCGCCGTCTAGTCGTATCGCCAAGCTGTATTGACTTTTAGAAACCCATCCCATCAGTGTTATTAATGTTACCATGAGGGAGATTCAAGTTCTCTTCACCATGTTGTGATCTACGGAAGAGTGTTGGATATTGGTGTGAATGTCATTAGTGCTTCTTATGATTGTTAAATTCATTTTTATTAATCATTAGTGTTTCTTATGATTGTTAAATTCATTTTTATTAATTATTAGTGCTTCTTATGATTGTTAAATTCATTTTTATTAATTATTAGTGCTTCTTATGATTGTTAAATTCATTTTTATGAATCATTGGTGCTTCGTAATGGATTAAATTTCGTAAATCATTGATTCTTTTCGATTTTTCATTTAAACTTTTTAAAGAAATTATTGTATGATTTATTGAAGTTGTTTGACTATACGATTCAATAGCCTGAGTATACTACTAGTAGGCCTAATGAACCAAAGTGGATTCATTATGAATTTATCTCAGAAAATGGGCATACCACTTTTTGTGTAACTGACTTGAAAATACTTAACACGCTATCCCTGACACACTTCTCATCAATGAAAAAAATGTCAGTTTTATGTTTATGGGCCATGGTGATTTGAGTACAGCTCAAACATAAAACTTCACTTCCTCTATCCTTGTGGCTTCAAATCACAAAAGCAGAAGATTAAGTCCTGAGACTGACTATATAGGGAATAAAGGGGCTGAATGGTCAGCGGTCCGTTTATGATGGGTCTTACATAGTAAAATAACTGAGGATTGTGGATACGATTTAAAGCTAAATTACGATTTAAAGCTAAATTACGATTTAAAGCTAAATTACGATTTAAAGCTAAAATACGATTTAAAGCTAAAATACGATTTAAAGTCAAATTAACAAACATACGAAAACAACAACAAAACACACAAAAAACGTAATTTTCGGTACTTACGAAAATACAAACGTGGTTTCTGTTTGCTTGCATATTATCATAGTATTTAGGAACGAGTGCAATTATAAAGAGCGCATTCCATAGAAAAAAGCAAGTAAGACTTTACTTATAAGTATGTGGACAAAATTCTTCATTCTCAGCTTCACACATTAAGCTGCAATCAAATAAGTCAGCATAAGAGGAGTGAATGTACATGTATGTGTAGTTCTTCTCTATGTCATATAATGTTGATATGCACACAATCTGTCTCGTGAAGACACTTCTTGTGATGAGGCACGGTAGAGAACCAACTGTGTCAATGTTGGCAGAATGTGCCGTGTTCAATGCAAGGCCATGTTCCATAAGGAAGGATATCCATAATCCGCCATTTTGAAACTCATTTTATCATCGGATCACTTCGGTAGTTCTCGGTTAACTTCGGTCGGGGTACGGAACTATTCGGTTTAATGTGATAAGTTCCGGCCCAGACCGATGTATACCGAGAAAGACCGAAGAATGATTTTTAAAGCGGCGGATTATTGGTATTCTACTTTAAAGTGAAGGACTCTTGCCGGGAAGCATCGCCTCGCATGGGTGAAGGTCATTTATGATTTACAAAGCGTAGACAATTTGACAGACAGTCCAACATTAAGGTCATCACATCACGGACAATGAGTGGCCACGATGTGTCCGGCAGTGCCACAGGGACACAGGAACCTTCGAGCTCGGACTATGACACGGACCTAGACGAAAATGGTTTGTATGAGTAACATACCCTTTTATGCTGCCCTTAAATACCGGCTCGTTAGAAATATGCATTTGAGTAATACTCACTGGATAAAATTCACATCACTCTGTTCAGTAAATAATTTCTACAAACACAAAATATGAAAAATCGCAGTAAACATCTTATTGAGTCTTTTGCATCACGTGAAATAAATATTTGAACTAGCATTTGAGTTCAAGTTGTATAATTACAGACTTTTAACTCTATATTTAGATATGTAGTTATGTGACCTTATGACCTGAGGCATATTTGTCGCTAAATGCCTATACATGATACATGAACTGAAATCGAAATGACTTCAAAGGAATGAGGAAACCTGTTCATCAATATAAGAACATATTCTATAGGAGTTTACATAGCGTCAACAGTATCTCAGTAATTTTCCATTCCCCGTTGAGGAATTCACTATGCTTATCTGTTCATAAAGCACGGTCCAGCTGGATAGAAAAGTGGATTTTTCATTGATCAGTCTGAATTGACAATAATGGTTTCGAACTTCTAGGATTGGTGTGGTTGTTAAATCTATTATCTTGTAAAATTTTGTGATTAATGCGAATTAGAAACAATTGCAGACTACAAATATGAAAACAATTCATCCAAAGATATCAACTTCAAAAGTACCATCAATTATGCTATTTCACTGAACACTTTTCGATAAAAGTTAAATATTTGCTTAACAGACTTATATTATACAATTGTTTTCGAGTGGAAAGTTTATGATGATAAATCATTACAACAAAGATGATATGGCTTGGCTATTTGAGTTGTTAAATCAAGCGAGGTTTTTACATCGTTTCAACATTATTTTAGTATAACTGCGATGCCAGAAGTGGCGAAATCTGATTTTGATTTATTGCCATTTTTGTACTTTTCCGATAATGAATGCACTTGTCTGGTAAGGACTTTGGAAGCTGGGAAATACGACAATCGATCTTGACAAACCCTGAATATCATTCCACATTTGATTGAGGTTGACCTTAAGCCTATCTTCTTTTCACATAAATATTATGAAAACGATATTCAGTAGATCAGTACACTAGATATCCCTTTGTCCATTCTACTGGTCGTTCAAGCATCACATCATATTCTCCTTATTTGTTCTATCTAGAAGAGAACTACAACGAGAGAATGCGAGAGTCACGTGACAGCGCCATGTTGGAAAACGCGGGAAGCGGTCACGTGACCTACGTGGAAGTGTGCAGTGACCTTGGTGTGACGCCAATACGGCGGATAACGGACCAGTTCCGCCTAACGGAAATGAGACTTGTTCACGTGACCATGAACGCTAGCGACTGTAAGGCTCTCGCATGTGCATTGTGGGTAAGACCTAATACATACGCAGTATTTTGGTATAAATATGTGAACTCACACAGATAAAGAAGGCATGTGATTTTGTATTGCCAAGAGTTTTTGTTGTATTTGAATTGAGTTGGGATTCACGTCGCATTGATGTTTTTTGTAGTCATACTGCGATTTCCCCCTACACGCTCTTATGGTAGAATACCCATTACCCGCAATTTTGAACTCATTCTCTCGTCGGCATAATTCGATCATTTTCGGTTATACAACGGTCTGGGCCGGAACTATTCGTTTTAGCCCGAATAGTTCCGGCCCTGATCGATTAATACCGAGAACGACCGAAGTACTACGAGACGAAATAATTAATTTCAAAATGGTGAATTAAGGGTTATCTACCTTAAGTGTCACTAAGAAAAATAGACGTATCTATGGAGTCTCCTGCCATTCCGTATGCCACCATACATTTTGTAAACATTAAAACATTGTATTGGTCGCAACAGGTTGCTTTTTTTAAAATTCCAATCCGAGTATGTTGAAGGTTGTTCAACGTTTGAATGCGTATTAATGTAATGTCAGAGCCAACAAAGGCTTTACAATGTCACAATGCCGTATCAAGTATTTATTGCATTAGCTACAATGTCAAGCAATACATAATTAAACAGTTAATATAGTTTTACATATGGATGATAGATTTAACATAGCTTTATTTTGTTTGTCAACCTTGCTTTAGAAATTATATTTACCCTTCAACTGTGTCGTAATTATCATAAAAGGCTTTACTCAAACACAATCTCAGATGAGAGCGCATACTTCATGAGATAAGATCGAAAACAATGTTCCAAATTACCAATTTACCTTAGTGACTTAAGGTAGAATATCCATTTTCCGCCATATCGAAACTTTTTTTGTCGTCGGACTTCTTCGGTCGCTCTCGGTACACATCTGTGGCCGGAACTATTTGCAATACAGACCAAGATCCTATCTGGACCCTGATGATCAAATCCGGTTCTGTTTATTGCAGCACAATACGACGATCGAAGCCCTGGACCTGGAGGACAATGGACTTCATGGCGAGGATTTAGTACCCGTCATCAATGTTCTCAAGCACAACATACACATCACAAGTCTGGTATAACGCATACGATGCTGGGCACAATCTCTACCCAGAGTTTCGTTCTTTGTCAATCCTCATGAATTGGGAAAATACACTAAACTATGTGTGTCCTGGGTGCTGGCCCGTGCGTATACCCGCACTAGTCTAGTGCGGGGGAGGGGGTATAAACACGGGTCAGAATCCCAGGCTAAACCATTGGTAGAGATGAGTCTAGGTATAGAATGGGACCTTTGTTATATTTATTAACAAACACTTTCTGAATTTACGTCTCTATTGTAGACGGCTTATTAAATATTTTTTGATTGTCATCTGCAGCCGTTTTCTATTTATCAATCGGAAATCTCCGACAAATTCCGGCAGAGTGGATCAGAATGATTTTGGTTGAGGTCTGGAAACCCTTACATTTGAAGTCTTTGAAGTCATTTTGGTTATATTTTTCACTGAAATGATGATAAACGAAACTATAAGGGAGATATTGTAACGTAGACCGGAAAGTTGATGGTTAACTCATGCGGGGTACACACGGTGGTTATCATAAGCAATGGAGGGAAAACTATCTGGTTGCGGCCATCTTGTTCGGACATAAGATCGTAAACACGGGTCACGTGGTTTCTTCGTCTGAACCTTTCCAATGGCATCTATCTGTGTCTTTTGGTTTGAACAAATTGGTTGAAGAAATATTCACTTAATAACCTAAATATGCGACGATTGAATGTCTACACGCAGGAAACCTTTAACTTCTTTGTCTTGCAGAGTTTACGGGACAACGTTATTGATGCAGTAGCGGCAATGGCAATCGAAGACATGTTACTCAATACTGACTGTAAACTCAGTCAACTCAACATTTCAGGTAGAGTAATTTTGTCTATTTTGTCGAACTCTTCTACGTCGAAGTAGACACGGGGTCCTGAAATATTTCCTCTTCATGTGTACGTGTTAATACTCCAGGCAGCTTTACTTCGAACTCTCTCTATGTCGAACATTTTCATGGCGTCCCTTCACCATCGAGATATAGAAATTCTGTTGTATCTTTTTTTCTTTTTCAAATAGAATATTTTTGGCCATGCCGCACCAGCTTTAAACAGTTGGTTGTACATCTATTCACGACTCCTTTCAAATAAACCTGTGCTAACCTTGCAAAAAGTGAACACATACGTTGTATGTTACGGTGATTGCACATATTTTAACGACTTCTAACCTGTGCTAACCTACCAAATATTGAACACATATGTTGTCTTGATAGTCATCTATATATCCTTGACAGGTACCAAACTAAGCGATAAAGAGACACAATTTATAGCAGCTGGCATTCAGAACAACGAGAAGCTGGAATGGTTGGACTTGAGTCATAACAATATAGCGGTGGATGGAGCAAAAACACTTGGACGTGCTATAGGTAAGTGGGATAATCCGACGACTCTTTTTTTAGCTATATATTTCTATTCATGAAGCAGTCAAGAGTGAATATAATAAGCGCCAAGCTGCCGTCACAGTTGATAAATAATGAATGAGCTTAAGGTAGAATACCCATAATCCGCCATTTCGAAACTCGTTCTCGATATATATATAGGTCGGTACCGTAACTATTTGGTTTAATGCGAGTAGTTCCGGTCTCGATTGATGTATGCCGAGAACGACCGTTGTAATCAGACGAAAGAAAATGTTTCAAAATGGCGAATTATGGGCATCCTACCTTAAATGTTTACTGATCTATCGTTTATCTTAGGGGATACAGTGACCCTGGAATACCTCGATCTGAGCTGGAACCATATCAGGATGGATGGGGCCGTAGCGTTGTTAAAAGGACTACGGGTAAGACAAGACACACCCAGAGCATACCATAACCTAGTTTTATTGAGACATTAACACACAAGTTCTTAGTCAATGCACATATTGTTACATGCAATGAATATGGTAGTCAATATCAACAATATTATATCAGCTAAAATCAGATTAAAATGGATAAGAAGATCCTAGCCGATACCGCGGTACATAATTTTACTGTGGTATTATGACAAAAATGGTCAGATATTAAAAAGAAACTGATATCAGCCTCTATATATAAAATTGTTGTTTATTTGTATAAAAAACATGATGACCTTTGTTAAAGTTATTTTTCACCGTACTCGTGGGAGCTCAGGGCAGGAGCTTGTACATACGGGAGTCCACTCTGGGACCGCGGTAACTCCGTTTAGATCTCTCATTTTAAAAAGTGTGCCACTTTCTCTTTCCTTGCCAGCAGTTGATATGCCGCAATAGCATACCATCTTCAATTCTAAATAGTCAAAACAAATATCAAAAGTTAATACGATGGAGAAAGAATGTATTGCAATGAAGTATTTCATCCCCATTTCAGATAAACATTTCTATAATCAACATGAACCTGTGTATGAACGGACTTGGGTACGAAGGTAGCTTGGCACTGGAAGAGACTCTGCGAGAAAACTATGCCCTGAAGTTCCTTGACGTCAGTAATAACAGGATTAACTGGGAGGGCGTGTCCTTTGTGGCGAGGGGGCTCCGGAAAAACAAGACTTTAAAGATGCTTAAGGTTGATATAAATAAAATAACTTTTATTTTCACTTCCGGGGTATCTAAACTTAAGACTGTATGCGTACAAGCGAAACATTGAAAATAGTGATAATATGATTATAATAACAATAGTGGAATGTATTAGTCGATGAGGAAAAATGAACGAGTTATGAATATAAATAAGTGCAGACTACACGATTCTTTGAGAGTCCCAGTAGGACCGAACTGAACACTTTCTTGTCTATGTAAAAATCTGTCAGACCAAAAACGATCTCTGTCGGACCTCAGGGATTCCAGTCAGTTAAGGGCCCAGGGCCTACGAAGTTTTTTGAAGTCTGTAAGTGTCATTATATCTTGTGACCCTGCACTTATATGATGAGATTTTAATAATATGATGTAGTTTACATACTCTAGTATATAAGCGGAATGATTACGCGATCAATGTTTACGATATGAAACAAATTGTGAAAGGTGGTGCCCATGAATGAGTAGGTATTTATGCATTTTTTTCAGCAGATGACTTTTGTTTTCCACTATTTTATATACGCCATGTTCCGAAGATAAATTTTCCGCAACCGCAGGTGAATGTTGTTTCCATTTTGGCCGTGCCTTTGGCTCCAAGACTCTACAGAGTACTTCGAGTCGAGGGATGCGAATGACCTTTAAACATCACCTGTCGACTGCGATCTCTCTACCAAGTGTTAGATGTAACGCCGTTATAAACCTTTGGTTATCATATACCACCAGAACCGGAATGTTGATGGGCAACTCATGCAGGGTACACAATGTGGATATCATTGGCAAATACAGGGGAAAAAAGCAAATATAACTGTGGTGCGGCCATCTTGTTGAGACATTTTTCGCAAACATTGGTAACGTGATAACTCCGCCTGGTATTTCATATTATTACTTTATATAACTTTTCCAACATCTGTTTTAGATTGGTAACAACCCGATCAACATGGAGGGGTGTTACGAACTGGTGAAAGCTGCGGCCTTCCCGAAGTGTGCGGTAATACATATTGGACTAAACGTAAGTTGACCAGGGTAGCGCTTACGCTGAAGATTTGCGTAAGAACTAACCAACAATCTCTATAACTTAGAAAATTGTAAAGATCAGTATTACAAAGTAACCCGTCTTTTGAATCGTTTCTCTGAGAGGCTTCAAATGACATGCCACATTTCAATATTGTATTTCCATTCAAGACGTTATCCGTGTTCCATGATTTAGCAACTAGTTTCCTTATGTCGTACCCAGGACCCATGCTCTCGAAGCATACTTAAGCATGATTTTCTGCTTAAATAAATGATGGAGAAACCCCAAAAATCGATAAAACATGTAAATTCTAAGTACATGTACTTGGAAAAACTAGAGACCATTCGCAAATTGCACAGGAGTTTCATGAAAAACCTTATAAGCCCGTATGGCGATTCGAACCCACACGGAGAGGGTCCTGGCGATTCCATTTTACAGGTTTCCTACAGAACGCCCCCTCTCCAAAAAGAAAAGAAGAAAGAAAGAAAAAGAAAAACGAATCAGAGGAAATTCGCTCTATCTCTGCTTAGTTGCTCGAGTTTATCGTTTGTTCAATGAAAGAATTGTATGTTTTATGTTTGAGCATCTATATGTGTGTTGGAGGGTGGGGGTGGGGGTGGGGTGTGAAGGTGGATGGGTGTGTGGGGTGACTGTGATTAATTGTATAAAAGTGTCGTTACAGAAGGCCACATAAAAAACATGTCTGTAAGAGTTACTATAATAATTATTACCTTAATGGGAAGGGAAGGACCGAGGTCTCAGCCAAAGCATGAACACATTAGAAATGATATACATGTATATTACAAAATTATCCCGCATTGTTTATTGTTTAGAACATCCCGGTGAATGGTGCAGTACTCAATGTGGCGGAGGAATTGCTAAAATCTCGTCGTTTCTCGCTGTCTCACGGAGGGATTCTCGAGACTAAAGACATCGTTGGAATACGCAAAGGTAAAACAAAGATTCAAATGTTTTTAAATTATAACAGAGTAGTGATCCGCCTATAAACATATTAACGTTTGACAAATAAAGAGAAAACCAAAAGATATACGTTAATTTTCCGATTCACATATTTTCGTCATGTGACAGTGATTCAGGCTTTTCTTCTTTAATCATGTTTACTAAAAAATAATCATAGCTGGATACCCATATTCCGCTTTAAATCGAATAGTTCCGGCCCGATCGATGTACATGTATACCAGGACGACCGATGTATTCCGACGGAATGATAAGTTTCAAAATGGCGGATTATGGGTAATTTTACATAGGTACTAACTTTTGGATAAAGTTTATTTTGTTCCTGTGACAATTCGTTTGTCAGTCGGGTGAATACCTCTTACATCGAAACATTGCGTTAAACAACACAGATACATACCAATACAATACATTCAGACATCGAGAATTGCTAACGTAATTGAGCCGGTAGTCTATCTCTAACGAGTGTTTTGTCTTGTAGAGAAGCGGGAGGACCCAATAACGTTAATTGTGCGTTACCTCGCTATGACGGGTATACGAATGATCGACTTGTTCCGAATGTTTGACTACGATAACGCTGGCCTGGTTAGTAAAGAGCGCTTCATCCGTGGACTCAAGGTAAACTTTGTATAACGTATTATGTTTAATATTAAACATACTTATTTTACATCGATTGTGAAACAATGTCTTACAACTTAAATAAATCACTCTCGATTCTGCTTCCTGGATACATAACCAATACTCGCACCGAATGTTGATTAATGAAAGGTTGCAAGGTAGATCCAGCTTCCCATGGGATTCGAACCCAAGACCCTCGTGTCCAGAGGCCGACGCTCCACCTCTGGAACTTCTTTATAGTTGTAACAGTTGCTTTCTTGTTTGCCTTGATAAAACAGAGTTGCATTAATTACGTGACATTTCAACTTTTAAAACACATACTATAACACGATGAAATTTGCATGCGTATATGGTAGCCTATGCTTTATAACTGCGTTACGCCCAACACTTGGCAGAGAATTCACAGGTCGAAGACCGACTGTTCCGGACATGCGCGTCCGTCGACTGCGATTTCTTTGCCGAGTGTTAGACGTAACGCCGTTATAAGGCATGGGTTATTAGAAACCACCGGAACTAGAAAGCTGATGGTCAACTCACTGCGGCTATCATTGGCAAAAGTAGGTAAACAAACTAATAAAGTCTGTCGCGGCCATTTCGTTCGGAGAAAATATCGTAAGACTGGTCATATGATCCCCCCCCCCATGTATTTGTCCTGTACTATTTCAGCGTGTTGGTGTCCCACTTCCGCACAGGGAACTTGTGGGTGTGGCCAACCGGTTAGACCGAGGGAAGCGGGGATCCATTAGTTATAGGTAATATAGAACTTACAATTTAAATAGAGGCGGAATATTACTTTTTACTGTTTTGTCCAGTTTATTCAAGTATATGGTTCAACCCTTATTATGCTAGGTTATTTTTTAAAAATATTTTTCGTGCTTTCCAAAACCTTTAATATCTCCTTATTTTTGTTGAATAAAGATACTTACAGTAGCAAACAGGTTGCATCACAGGCCAGTCGTTAATTTCCTGGCGGCTGACTGGGATCTTACTTGTTTGCATAGCATTAAATCGGTTTTAGCACTATAAGGGTTAAGAACTTTTAGTGAAAGTGAAAATACACCATGGCCTAATATGAATATCTTTAAAAACATAATGTCATATAAAGGCATAATCGTTGTTTTAAAATTTCACATTTTTTAAGAAAGCATTTGAACTACGCAATACCTAAGTTAATAGAATGCCCTTTTCTTCGGAGGGGTTTATATATGGATGTGTGTAAGTATGTAAATCCATATTTATGAGTGTAAATGTGTATTGTTTGAATATTCTTGTAGATAGATTGAAATTGTATATTTATTTTGTTTGCATAGTCTACTGAACTGTAATAACCAATAGCATGCCTGTGCTGATTTTGCCGAATAAAATAATTAAATTGAAATTGGTGTATGTTTTGTTTGTAATTGTATTATTGTACAAAAAATATTTTGTTGTAATAATTATTTTGTATAGGGAAGGTCCGAATCTAAGTTGTGAACTTTGTCCAACCTTTAGTCATCAGTTAGCTGAATAAAGATATGTTTTAACTAAGCAAATCTATTCCACAGTGTCCTTGCTAACGGGGTCAGAAACCACATTCGAGAGGAGCGGAAGGAGGACCGTCGACAGGAAGTCAAAAAGAGGCTGAAGCAGGAGGAAAGGCGGCGAATCTTAAGGACCGAACTTCCCTCCATCTTTAAACGATCTTATGAAGACGATCTGTCCATGTATTACGCTTCATTGTCATCCACGGCCAACTCGCCGTATCATTCCAACTCCAATCTGCAGAATTTGTGTAAAACGCCCGTACTCCCACCAATCACCAAGTCGGCCATTGCAAGGTCCCCGGATATGACGTCATCAGAAAATGCGGAAAACGCTAAACAGCGCGAAAACGGGGTTGAGGGGCGAACGAAATTTGATCTTATTCGTCAAAAGACTGAAAAGCCACACAAACTTGTGAAATACTTGAATGCATACTTGGACAAAACGAAAATGGAGGCCAATTTCGATGTTTTTTCTTTGACTCAGAATGCAGAATAAAATGCTTATCTGGAAAGAATGAAAACTCTATCGTAACTACTCGGTATTTCCGTGACCTGATGAATATCGCTTGTATATAAATTAGATGACTGTTTAAATACTGCATTTGACATTTTCATTTGAAATCGAAAGTACAGCGAAAGAAGTCTTGAAAAAAGCAATATGGCGGCTTTCATATAATGTCAGAGGTGTTATCATTGCATACACCCAATGAGTTCCCATTAAAGTAGAATACCCATAATCCACCATTTTTTTTCTGTCGTAGTGCTTCGGTCGTCCTTGGTATACACATCGATAGAGGCCGGAAACATTCGGTTTGATGCGAATATTTCCGGTCCCCATCAATGTTTACCGACAACGACCGAAGTATTCCGACGAGAGAATGAGTTTCAAAATGGCGGGTTATGGGTATTCTACCATAAGGGAAAGCTAAGGCCCGTTGTAATTCTCTTTCTTCGCCCATTTGTCCCAAAATGCAGAATAAAGAGCTTCTTTCATTACGAGTTTTCGTCACATGCATGTACATCGAAATCACAACAGGTCGACACTGGTACAGCGGTACAGCGGTATAGTGTCGGCCTCTTGTACCGAGGGGCCAGGGTACGATCCCCGTTAGCGGCGAGGTGAATAGTGCCAACTATCCAACACATTGGAGCAAGTACTGGTTAAGTATCCAGGAAGCATTCATCGAGAGTTAATGTTATAAGCTTCAAGCTTCCGTCACCATCGATGTAAATCAAATAGATAAAAAAAAAACTTACAGCAGGTCAAATCAACATTCAATGACCTATGGAAATGGTCGGCTCCGTCCATGACACTATGTGCAAAAGGAATCAGATTACGTATGATAAACGAGTTTTGTGTAAAACATAAACGGAGTCGCTTACATTCTAAGATGAAATATATTGATGGCGAATTGAATACATAAACGCTTATACACGATAAATGAAATGTGTATGGAACTAAAACCTCAAACGAAATCTTGACTTTGTAGTTTATCGAGCAGATCAGTCCTTTAGCACTCATTGAGTGTTATACTAGTATTCTGTTTGATAAACTACAATAAACAATACAATATTCTAATATTTAGAGATTCAAATAAAACTTAAGTTGAACCGTTTTCAAAAAACAATTGTTTGATTGTCATTGATATTGATTTAATCCCAAATTGAATTTGAACAAATACATGTTAGAGCTGAAAAATAACTCAAAGATTTGATAAAAGAGAAAAAAATTAAGACGATGGCTGTAGTCTGGGGGAAACTCTGTGGTAATTCCCAGACACATGACGTTAGAACGACATTTAAGAAAATTAAGAAACAATCTATGTCCCACTCATATTGGTTTTATTTTGCAGTGATTTTTTTTCATCCATACTCAACACATACAGTAACTCGGATGATCCCACTTGAACTGTGCAGAATAAAATATCTACGTCTGGATCATTCGGATGACGACTGCAGCCGTTTTTAGTTTAGACCAGCCACAGAAATGTTTAACGGTACTAAGTAGGATAGTACCAAACACTCGTTACTACTTGGGTATTTCGTGTCCTTAGAAATACACCTCATACAATACAATACAATGTAACACAATGTTTCATTCAGTTGAGAAAGATTTGGGCCATTACACACATATAGTAATTAACAAGATCCTACAATACTTCAACCGTATTGCAGTCGGCATGCTTTAACCAAAGGGACCCATTGTAAGGATTCTTGGAGGGGGGAATGTCTAAGATAGATAGCCATTACCACCAAAGAATCATTACAACATCTCAATGTGGCTTTCACTGATGGAGTCAAATCAATTACCTCATGAAGTGTCCCTTGCCAAGACAAATTTCTTAGCCTAGTACCGATAGGTTATCGTTGGAACATAACAACCCAAAAGCCAGATCCTACGAAGCGATCATAAGACCCACACTTGAATATGCTGCTTCAATTTGGGACCCACATAACATCGGGCAGTCAAACCAGATTGAGAAAGTTCAACGCAGGGCGGCAAGGTTCACCACAAGGTATTACAGTGACAGACAACCCGGATGCATCACACAGATGGTAAACAGCCTAGGATGGGAACCACTTCAGGTTAGAAGAGTAAAGATCCGCCTCCTTCTACAATTCAAGATCCAGCATGCAATAGTTGCCATCCCAGCAGACAACTACCTCATACCTTCAGACTTAAGAACAAGAGGTCAACACACATTCCGAGTACCAACAACAAACCGGGATGTATACAAGTACTCATTCTTCCCAAGAACGATCAGAGACTAGAACAGCTGGCCTCCGCCAGCTACAGCAGCTTGTTCCCTGGAAGAATTTAGGGGGTCTTGAGTAGCATTCCGGCTACTCAGTTCCAGTAGACATAGCTGGAACTTGTTTTTAATTGTAAATATTGCCCTGTGGGCTTTTAATCCTGACCGTCATGCCGTAATATAACGCTCTCTATTGAGTCAACTACTTAACTGGAAGAAGAAGCCTTGTGCATTTGTGCATGAAAAGAAGAAAACGTGTTGTAACCCCAAATAAGGGCAAGAGATATTTTTTATGTAATTAGCTTTCTGGTCCGCTCGTTTGCACAAGCAGACGAACGATTACAATACACGTAAAAAAACTGTTCGTGGTTTTCGTGCAAATTAAATTTACTAACCTTTTCTCACGGATTGCAATTCTAACAGGAACCGGAAATTGACAGACAGCGCGAATTTGTTTACAAAATAAACGCTAAAACTAAACACAAATCGCCCTATCTTACTTAAAGATGTTTGAGCTGTCGGATGACGAGGATGAACACTTTTGGAATGTGAGTTTTTCTCCTTTAAATGGTAATGCTTACTCTGAACTGCGTACATTATATAATCATGACTCCTGAATAAATTCGTACCCAAGTATTTTCGTAACAGAGTGTCCTTTGGACTCGTAGTATTTCATTGGGTATCCATTGACCGTCTACGACCATAATGTCGTGGAAGACTGAGAATGTCTTTTTCAATGGCCTGTTTGTCCGATATATCCAAATTTAGTAAAAGCCATCATTTGGTCACTCAAAATTTCGATGTGAGAATGCCCATCAGAAAATAAAAGGCAATCTTCATGTCAAATTATTTTGACCATCATTGTTGCAGAGTCGGTACTCATCGTGATGGAGGAAAATTATAAAGGATTTTAGGAACAGCAAAACAATAAACGTGTTTACATCGTTGGCACTTTTTTTTCCCGGAAGTGTTGATCTTTTAATGCTCTGACTAGTACATGGTAATAGGGTGCATATTTTGTAATACAATCAAACAGACTAGAATAGTATTTGCGATCACTGTCTCAACAATCATTCTTGATACACGTTTCTACTAATGCTTGCCTTAATGCTGGCAGCAGTCAATGCCAGGAACATATATGGCATAAAAGGTTAATAGAGGTAGGGGGACAGAACCAGCCATCGGACAGGCTCATTTGGTAGAAAGCTGTTCTAGTGATGAAGTGGTGCTGGGTTTAAACTGTACATTTTGTTCACTTTTTCTGTCATGTTTACTTTAGGTATGTGGACAGACAACTTCTCTGTTGTATGATTGGAAACCATTGTGACATTGAGGATGTGCTCACCATGATTGAAATTCCTTCATTTGCCTTAATATGAATTGAGTCTGTTTGAGCAATCATTCTGCCTGTAATGAGACGGTGAAAAAAATCTTTTTGTTTCCAATTTGTGTTTTAAAAACCAGATATGTAAGTTATTTCTATGCACCAGTAACTTCATCACAAATCATATGAAAGGACATTGGGTTGATTGGGATGTCTTCAGGTAGCCTGTTCGTGTCTGAGGTGGTCAAGTCGAGGCATTATTGAGTTAGACTTTACCTTTTGTAATAGAATATTATCATAATGATGTATACACGATGCAACTGTTTTTGTGAATGATTGAAAAACTTAAAAATTCAGTCTAGTTATATATGATTAAATAATTGTTTCGATTATCTTATGGTTGTCTTCTGTTCAAATTGAAACAATGATATGAAATTCTTGTCTATCCTATTTTGAATTCAAGTGACTATTGGCTTTGTTTGCACCATGTTTTATCTTTTATTTTCAGGACATGCCATTACATGATGTAACCAAAGGAAGAGAAGATCACAAAAATGGTGTTACGGTTCAGACACCTCAGCTTCGAGTTCCAGAATCTACTTTTGGCGGGCATCCAGCTAAAAAACTATGTAAGCTGTTATACTTCTTGGGCTTTTTTCCCTTGAGTTGGGAAGAGGTAAAGGCGAGTTATTTTGGAAGTTTTATCGCTGAAATTGTTGTATTGGGAAGCCAAAAAGCTGTTGTGACTTTGAAGTTTTGGGAAAACTGCATGATTATGAAGAATCTTTCATTTGGGAAGGTGCTTTTATTGGCCCCTGTTATATAATGGGAAAAAGCCATGATTTATGTTTGGTTATGCAGCAGTACGGTCATCTCACTTGAAAACCCATCTTTTGGCATTCAAAACTCTCTTAACCTTATTTGGGGTTTCAACACATTCTTTTCTTTTCATGCACAGGGCTGACTTTTGGGTTGTTATCTTCCAAGGATAACCTATTGGTACTAGGCTAAAAATTTGTCCTGCCAAAGGTAACTCCACAATGAAATAATTGATGGCCATCTGTAATCAAACTAGAGTTTTTTGGTCTACTATCTACCACTAACCACTACCCCACTGCAGATTTCTTGTCCTTAATTTGGTGTTTTAACACACTTTCTTTGAAATAATTCAATTTGGCTTTCAATTCTTGAAATTGAATTTTCTTTTAACTCTTTCTATACCTTAATGGGGTCTTTCAAAATAAATTTAGGGTCCTGAGTGGCCCAGTGGTTAAGGCGCCTGACTTAGAACTTGGCGGTCCGGAGTAAGAGCCCCACAAACTCCTGGTTTCGTGGGGGGACGTTTGGCAAGTCACTTTAGAGCCATGGCCTAGTACTGGGGGATCCAGGAAAGCCGTTATATAACTAAACTATTGTTGATATGATGTTAAACACCATGAGAAATCTACATTTAATTGATTTCTTCGATTTGTTACAGGTACAGAGAGGAACTTTGTTAGGGAACCAGTAAATATATGTAACAATATAAACAGTGGTGAGTTGTCCAAAGAAAATGTCAACAATGCAAGAATACAGACTATTCAAAGATCTGACTTGACAGCACATGAAACAGCATGCTCTATACTAAGAAACCCAGGCACCCCAAATGGAATGAGTTTGAGACAACAGACCTCTGGGTACTTAGGAGTATTAAATGAGAAATCAATGTCAGTTGCAGAAGCACAGAACACCCTAAATTCATCAAGTGATGTTCCTGTAGATTATGTAACACCCAAACGGAAGCGGAAATTTCCAGGTCCAGCAGGAGTTCTTCCAAAGCTAGTAAGTAGGAGTGTTAACTCCATTCTAAAATCATAAATTCTTGATCTTTCATCCATTATTGTACCATGTTATAGTTGAGTACATTTTAGAATGCTGTAGTTAAGCACATTATAACACATTGTATTAAATCACATTGAACCTAGAACAAGTACATTTGACTATTTACCATATTGTAGTTGAGTATATTTTACCATATTTTCAAGCACATTTTATCATGTTGTTGTGAAATATATGTTTTCATGTAGTGCATTTTAAGTGTCGTAGTCAAGAGCATTTTATCCTTTTGTAGTTGAGTTCATTTAACCATGTTGTATTCAAGAACATTTTATTCAATTGTAGTGAAATACTTTTTACAATGTTGTAGTTAAGAACAGTTTACAATGTTGTAGATTAGTTTATTTTAGTTAAGTAAATTAAACATTGTTGTAGTTTATTTATTTTACAATGTTGTAGTCAAGAACAATGCTGCAGTTAAATACAGCCCATAGTGATACAGAGTTGGTTTGTTATTTTAGACACCTGGTCAGAGCTTTGATATTGGTATGCACACAGCAACTCCAGAAATTCTACCTAAGAAGAACAAATCACCCCAGGTACTAATCAATTACTTAATACCTTTTCTTTGTTTTAAATCATCTACTGCAGATAATGTTATTCACTTCAACACATATCAAACAGTTGATCATACCTTCAGTATTAATAGGTAAGAAACCACTGCAATGAACAAATCTGTAACTCTGGCTTGGATTGTAAACAAATTGTCGCCTCTTTGTACTTAAATATTCATTGTTATGACTTTACATGCCAGTGAGTGTCTCATAAACCGCTGAACAGTACGGATTAAAACTTTTCTTGCTTGCATCAAATGATCTATCAAGAAACTAATTCATCTTTCTTTTTTTTTATTGAAAACTCCAATGCTATAGCTTGGCATTTGTTTTAATGATTGAATTGTCTTCATTCGGTGTTGCTGTATTATTGTTTTTGATAAAACACATATTAAATTACAATATGTTCATGAGTTGTCTCTGCAATATACGGTATGTATGTAATCTTTAAATGAACCCATTACCAAACAATTAATTCCTTTTACCATATAAGTCTAAAAATTATTGTGAGAAAAGAAGTCATCACTTAAAAAGAGCAATTATTCCATTTTGCACATTGATTTCTACACTTCAAGATCAGTATCTTCCAAAGTTACCCACTGTTTACAATCTCCCTCAATTTGGGACAGTCAAAATGAAGCTTTTTTCAAAGGATTTAAAGACTAAGACTAAAGAGTATGTAAAACATGTTCTGTTTCTTCCATATTGAATATCTATTAATGATGTTGGATTCACTTGCTGGCTTGCTTTGTCTTGAGAAAGACAGGTCAACTCATGAATGACATGGCCTTTTTGCAGGAGGACATGGTGATTTTATCCTCACAGTCGTCAGAAAATCTATTCCAAGATGACCCTTGGCAAGCCTTATTGAAGGACATTGGTGACCAGGGACTGAGCATAATGAAGAAGTTTTCAATTGCTTCTACTCTACTAAAGGTGTTTATCTTACTTTAAATCAATGTTATGTTATGGCTTTCTTGGATTCACCAGTACTAAGCTAGGGCTCTGAAGTGACTGCCAAAGGCCTCTTCCAGGAAACCAGAGGTATTTGGGTGGGACTCAAACCTAAATCAGTGTAATTACTCTATAAAGTTGGACACACTATCGATTCGGCCACATTTATTTTATGCACCTTATATTTGGACACCCAGAGAATAGTGGTAATCCCTAGAAGGTCTGATGTGGTTAGTTGTAACCAAATTTTTACATTGTTACAGTGAACCTCGAGGTTGATTTCTTTTCTTGAAAAGAAGCTGATATTTGGCTTCATGTTTTTTTTATGTTGAAACTTGATTATAGACTTAGTGTTAATTCATATCGTTTATAAATAGTTTAAATTGTGATATATGACCACATAAAGTTAGATAATATGAATAGTCTTGGTATAACTCTTGCTCAGCCTACAGTAAATTGGAAGTTGATAACACTTAGGCAAAAATATGGGTAAAAGGTCAAGCAAGGCAAGGAAGTGAAACGTTATGGAGAAATTTTAAAATTACTTTCCAGTGAGGGGTTCTTTACATTACTTGAATGATATGAAAATAAGACTACATTGTAGATATTTGCATACAATGTTGCTTTCCATTTGACTGTATTTGGAAAGGTTATATAGTCTTGGGTTTTCTCTGCAAGAGTCATTTTACATTTATAAATTTCAACTTGACTGTATTTTGAACTAGTTAACAAAGTTCTTTTTTTTTTGTGAGATGTTTACGTTGTGTTGTTTGTTATTTTTAGGCTGGTAAGAAGCAGTTGCCTTATGGCAAGGCATGGTTGGTGTTTGGTATCATTGAGAGTATAGAGAATCATGGCGCGGAGGCAAGTGCCTCTATAAAAGACAGATCAGGTAGGTTTATTACCTTACACCTTATATGAATGGTAATTCCTTATTTTTTTGCTGTTTTATTGAGAAAAAAATGGAAAACTGTCATGATTTGGTAATCTTACTTCACTACAAGCTGTTGACCAGTCAATATTTTCAACTGTTGACCACCTGCATATCTGGTGTTTCTGCAAATATTGGCATTATTAGACAATTTCAACTTCTGCACTTGGCCTTGTGTAAACAGTTCAAAAGTCATCCCTCATGCTCTGGACCACGGTTTTGACTGTTCCACAAATGCCCATGAATTAACTGACTGTATAGTGTAGGAAAGCAACTCAATGTAGATGAGCAGCTATATGTAAATTTGCAGTGCTTCTATAGAAGAATAGTTAAAGTATTTTTGGGAAGACACCATTACAACAAACAAAGCGCACACAAAAACAGAAAATTGACACAGCAGTAAACCTTATCCAAAAAGATTTGGTCTCATGTAACCTTTTGTAGGTACAACGAAAAGAATAAAGCTAAAAGAAAGAGTAAATACAAAAACAAACAATCTTTAAGGATTTCAAATTTTGAAAGACCATGTAGAAGATTTCAGAACTTTGAATGAAGCATGAAGCCTTCTCCTGGGAAGGAGAAGAAATTTCATTAGAAAAAGAAGAAAGACTGCTTTTCCTACAACGGTTTCAAAGCATCCAATGTCAGGTTCTTGAAATGTTTCCTTAGTTTGATAAAGGTTGTAACTATATTTACAATTGCAGGGTTCTCTCTGGCTAAAATTTTCTTTGCGCCAACACTTGCGCCAAATTCAAAAAGTTGGAGCCAATTTTAAAAAAATGGAGCCAAATTCAATAAGTTTGAGCCAAAATTGTCTTCTGTAAAAGGGGAAATCCTTCATCAGGGTCATCTACGGTTCTAAAGAGGTTCTCAAGTGTGCGTTTGTTCTATCTATTTCTACGTGCCGTTTTAATTAAGTTCTAAAGACTAAATCCTCTCTCACACTCAACATTTGAAACAGGACATAGCAGAAACATGACTTTCACCTTGGCGTCATGTTATAACCAACTATTTGCTGTCCTCCAAACCTTCTTGAAATTACGGTTGTCAGATGTCAATTTGATTTTTAGTGGGAGGCATGTTCAGCGACTGAGAAGATCGTTTTAAAGTCATTCTTGTGTTGGGTCAGGATTAAGTGTCACTTAAAATTTTATATACCAGAACTTTGATGCATAAAAGAGTTTCATTTATTTGTCAATCAACACAACTGACTTTGTCGATGTTTGATGTCAACTTCTTTAAAACAAGCGCGAGGACAAACATTTTGATTGAAAAGCAATTAAAGTAATCAAAGTCATAATTTCCATATACAGTAATTGAAGTTGTAAATGCTGGCGAATGACTAAATGGTGTACACAAGAAAATGTCACCTTCAACAAACTTGACAATCAACAGATAATGAACTGAACAAGTGTGAAAACAGGATTATCACGTATCGGAAATCACATTTGATAAACAATCTGGTTCCCGAGTTCTAATTCAAAGTACTGCGATTACGGGAACCATCGAAACATGATTCTCGGCTTTACAGTAAAAACAAACCAATATTGAATCGAGAACGGCAACCATGTGGTAATCAAACATCAAATTCTCGCGGAAAATAGTCGGCACCAGCAACTTTCGCCAAATTTGTTTTTCTTGCGCCAATTTCTTAATTTTGTCGCAAATGGCGCCATTTGCGAAGGCCAGGGTGAACCCTGAATTGTATCATGTTACAATAAATGTTAAACAAGGGTTTTATACAGGCTTATTTTCCCACGGTGGTTTCAAAATGTGATAATTTTATATTTATTACATGTTTAATTTAGTCCATATAAATATCATATTGATGGTTCAGCATAATGATATAGCAAGTTCTTTTCAATATTGAATGACACTTGCTATAATCTTGCATTGAACACTTGTTATGAACAGTTTCTTATTTACTATACCCATGTTCCTACAATGGTTACAAGACTTGCCTTTTCAAATTTTAATCTTTCGTCTACCTCTTATTGACGAAGCAATATGAACTTCATCTGTTATTTCATTACTTGTGCACCACAGGTAACATGCATGGGACCATACATACAGACTTGATGACTGAATATGAAGTGGAGTTGCAGGTTGGCACAGTTCTTGTTCTGAAACAGGTGAGCTCTTTGTGCTATTAAGGTAGTCCACCCCTGATGGAAAACTTGTATTTGCTTTGGTTGAAGAATAAATTGAAATGTAAAGCATAAAAATATTTATCATTTCAAAGGCATTCGCCAAGCCACTTTTCCAAATTTGTCTTATTTTGTATTTATATTTACAAAATGAATATCAATAATTATTTAATTAAATCCATAGGAATTACCTCCCCTTGATTATCAATCAAACATTGATATTGAAATTACATGAATGAAAGGAGGCAAATAAAAATTTCAACCCATAGAAATATTTTATGATATAAAACTTAATTTTATAAATCCATTTATTCTGTTAATTCTTTGACTTTGTTATTCTGACTTTTCTCTTGCAGAGGTTGAATACATTAACCAATTCCCTCAAATGGGGTTTGTGTGGCATGTGCCTAATTAAAAGCCATTGCATACATCATTTATAGAAATGAACATGATTGATATCTTGTGCTGGTTGGTTATATACCAATGCAACGAGAGGAAAAGGTGTTCAACATGAGCATGGCTTTGAGATTGTCTCTGAAACTTCTATTCACATGTCAGACACTAGCCAGGGGTGTCAGGTAGAAATCCTTCAGCTTTTTATGACTAAGTTTTCCATCAAAGCACTGAGAGCCACAGAGGCATGTTTCACAAATCAATTTGAATGAAAACACAGGGTTTTAACATCTTTGAAATGTTGGTAAGGTCCTGCAAGGCTCAGTGGTAAAGGTGGCTGGCTGACTTAGAACTCAGGGGTCCCAGGTTCAAGCCCCACCAACACCTCTGGTTTCAAGGGAGTACCCTTCGGCGATTCACTTCAGAGCCCTAGCATAGTACTGATTGACCTATGAAAGAGTTACATAACAGAAAATTGTTGATACAGCATTAAACACGATAGAAAATTCAATGTTGGTTGATTGAATTGAACACAATCTTTTTAAAGATACTATCCTGTCACATAATTCTGTATTATCAAACTTTTGATTGCTTCCCACTTCTAGGTGAGCATAATCAGCCTGTCGAACAAGAACCATTATTTAAACATCACACCCAACAATCTGGTGAGTTTGTACCATATAAAGGAGAACACACTGAAGGCCATGCACTTCCATGGGAGTCAGGACTCGCTACACTCTGTACTCAAGGCGCTGGAACGGGAATCTATGGAGAAACGACATGTCGCAACACCTGACTCTGCATCTGGTATGAAAATATTTACTGGTGTACGGGTTAAGTTTTTACATGCAAGTTTGTATCTTAACAAATTCTGCAGATTAAAAAGGAAGCAGATTGAAACTTCACATATGTGTTTTGGATCATAATCTGAGGTCACTGACAAAATCCCAAAACCCTGGTTTTGAGTTAGAGTAATTTTTGGTCTTTTTTTTGTACTTAGAAAAATCTTGTTTTAAATTTTGCTTGCAAGTTTGTTTCTCATGAACCACTAATGGGGTAACTTTAAACTTTACTCATGAACTAATTCTCATAACATAAGGATACTGACGAAGTACAAAAACTCTGCTAGTGTTTTGAAGGAAATTAAATAAGTTTCTGTTCTTAGAAAAATCATGGTTTAAGTTATGTGTGCATCCTCATATTTCAGAAGCAAATTATATTTCACTGACCTGTATTCCTCTACGACATTATCAAAAAGTTAAGTGCGCTGTTTTATTGACAGTCACTGTTTTTTTAAATTTTCTTTTATTGAACAGGTTTAGATTCTAAGTTATTTGAAACGGAAATACAAATGAGTTACTAAATGTAATGAATTGGAAGGGATGAAAGTTATGGACGAATATAAAATATTTCCTTAAGTTCTGTTATATGTTTGGACAAGTGATGGAGGAAGGTGAAGAATTTCATTGAAAGCTGTTCATTGTTTAGAAAAGGTTTAAGTAGACTATCTCTCAATACACAGATTCACTAAATGATTGATTCTTTAATGTACTTTTGGCTTTTTAAAGATTTATCCTTCTCCGACATTTTGCATTTCTGATTCAAGGAACTGTATGTAGGCTGTAAATCAGTTTCATAGAAAGCTGTAGTCTGACTTTATATTGCAGGATCTAGCAGACTATCGTTGGACAGATCGGGAACCAATACCCCTGTGTTGTCTACTGGGACGCCTGATGTTCAGTCATTAAACAAGAGACTGTTTAATACACATTCTCCTGGGAACCAGCCTCAGCGTATGGCAGGTGTCAGAGACGTTTCTGTGGTACAGAGGCAATCAATGGGAAACACTCCATACACAAGAAAGGCGGATGTTTCCCCAGCATTACAATCAAACAACCCAACAAACAGTTCTTTCAATAATGCAAACTATGGTGGTAATGATTCTAATGCTTCATCAGTAAGACAGTTAAACAACTCCGCAAACAATTCTTTCAATACCACTTCAAACTATAGTGCAAACAGAAATAGTTCTTCAACCACATCTAACAATAGTTCATTTCAAAATAACAATACAACTAGTGTTAAAACAACTGTAGATGCAACACCAAATGTCCCAGCCAGTTCAACTTCGAAATGGAGATTTCGATCACCATCTACCCCTGGAAACACATCATCAAATGTGGATGGAAAAGAAAAAACTTGCTGCACATCCTTTACAAGGGAAATGGTGTCTAATCAGAATATTGCGTCATTATCAAACAATACATTAGATGGACCTGGTACATCAGGGAGAGTTTGCCAGCTTCAGGTTACATCCACAGACTCAAATAGGTGTGCTGAGATTGTATCTAACACTACACAAGGAAACAAACTGGAGGATCACAGTGACCTTTGGGAAGATGGTAGGTGTTTTATTATCATATTACCACCTAACGCCACATTTTTGCATCTTGTTGCAAAAGACTTTTTAAAAGCATTGTGGCAAAAGGAAAAATTGCTTGTGACAAGCAATTTCTCCTTTTGCCATTATGTTTTTTTTAAAGTATTAACGCTTTAAACCAAATAGTTCCAGCCGAGAACAACTAAAGTAATCCAACGTTTAGAATGGTTGATTATGGGTATTCTACCTTAATCCAAAGATCTTTAGAAATGTGTCATTGAACACCCATACCCTAGGATTTGAAGACATAAGGGGTGATCTCCCAGAGGACTATGGAATGCCAATGGCTTTAACCTGTCAACAGTTGTCTAGTTTAGGGGTCTCCCCCAATCATTATGAGGGGTTCTACATGGCCAGGTGGTCAAGGTGGCAGACTTATTACTAGGGGGTCACAGGTTCAAGCCCCATCATCACCTCTGGTTTCGTATGAGTGAGCGTTGGCAAGTCACTTCAGAGTCCTAGGCTAGTACTGGTGGATCCAGGAAAGCTGTTTCATAAGTGAAAAATTGTTGACATGGTGTTAAAACACCATATAAGTCAATTAAGAGCCTGGCATTGCTACATTACAGTAATACTGTTGACGCAATTTACAACTCTAATGAGAAATGAGTACTCTCGAGACATTCAACACTTAACAATGATTAAAAAAATGTTAATCACATTTGTATATGGGGAGATTTTTTGTGTGTCTATGTTTAAGTTAACCAATCAAGAAATCTTATATGGGGGGGGGGGGAGGGTGTTTTCGAACCTATTTATTTAACATTGATTGTTAGATAAGCTTGAACCTTATAAGATTCACCCTCGATGACTGCTTCCTGGATAGCAAACCTGTATTCGCGCCGATTTGAGGGCTAGTTCTGGCCATTTTGTCTTCGCCCAATGGGGATCAAGCAGTTTTCCTGTGACAACTTCTTTGTTTCTTCTATATTACCTTTTTTTCTGGGTACTGATTAGAATCCGTTTTATTTTCATAGTTGATTATATTGAATACCAACAAATATGACTTACCAAATACATTTCAAACATAATTGATATGAGTCAAACTTAAAATTTTACCTTGGAAGAAAAACTGCTCACATGAGCACTTTTTCTAGTTTCTAGCATTAGTTGTTTTTCACAACCGAGTATCACAAGGAATATTATTCCTTTTTGTTTCAGTTTTTAATTGTATCCTGCCACTGTTTATAGTTTTGGACAGCATGAAATTCATTGGAATCAGTGTGTCTTTTCTTTGCTTTCAGATCTGACGGATGAATTACTTTCACAACTGAGTGATCCCCTTACATGACCCCCTCTTTATCCTTCAACATTTGACACACCGACATACCCAGTGAAAAGCATGTTGCATGGACCTGCGTAATGAAACATGGTAAAAGGCGCTGCTGCTCATAAGTACAATATACAGAAATAGGACAATGATATGAACTCAATTTTGTGCCATTTTCAACAGTTTTTCATTAACTCTTTACCACCTGCAGACGGTTTTAGGAAAGCTTTGTAAACATGTAAAAAAATCTTTCAGTTCTGCTGTTGTGATATGCAAACAGATTGAAAAGGCATCATGGCAAAAGAAGAAATTGCTTGTCACAATCAATTTCTCTTTATGTCACAATTCTTTTCAAAGCTGTGTGATTCAAGAAGCAAAAGTGTTGTGTTTTGTGGTAATGTGTTAACATGCTGGCATGGATGGCAATATCAATTGTCTGTTTTGCACAACTTTTCCAAAAGCCCTAATGGACAACTGAGTGTTTACTGATATCGACTATATAACCATTATACAGAAAAGCGAAGAAAGATTTGACATTTACAGATAAGTAAATTGGGGTCCTGCATGGCCCTGTGATGAAGGTGGTGGACGTAGACCTCGGGGGTCCCAGTTTCGTGCCCCACCGACATCCCTTGATTGCTGGTTGAATGACCTTTGGCAAGAGACTTCAGAGCCCTAGCCTAGTACTGGTTGATCCAGGAAAGCTGTTACATAACTGAAAAATGTACCCTGGAACCATCGAGTTCTTAGTCCACTAACTTAACCACTGGGTCACGCAGGACCCATTCTACATTGAAGCTAGGGAGAGGCCCTACCAGTGCAGTTTGTTTGGCGGGTGTGTCCTTTGCCAAGGCACTTGAAATATTAGCCTATTACTGGTCAATCACTGGAAAACTGCCTTTTAACAGTCTCATGACTGCCTTGCTCTCTACAGCAAAGCAATAATCTATAAAGACAAGAACCTAAGATCCAATCCTCACAGGGGCCTTTAAATCCAAATTGGATTTTCCTAGGTATGCTTCATTGCTGAAATTGTTTGTAAAAGATAACTGAAAAATTAAATTGTTAACATTGATTAAATACCCTTTTCCTCTTTCTGTTATTTGAAATAAAATCATAGTACTTTATTAAGATCAGTGTTCTTTACTGTTTACTCTAGAAACCCTTATTTAGTCGAATCTACAGTAGAATACATAAGAAACTTAACAATGGTTTGTCACCAAAATCACAAGGCAAAATGTTTGTTTTTTGTGCAATTTATTTTTCATCTGCTGTTGCTTTTAATTTTGATCAGGGACAAATTCTAAGATGGGGAATGGGTTGGATAGGATTTATCATTGAAGCATTTTAATTATGCTTATGAAAAATAAAGTTATTATTTTATTTTCATGTTAGTTTATTTTGTTTTATTTCCTTATCAATGTGTTGAGAGGCACAAAGATTTGACTTAAAAGGACTATCTCACAGATTGGGATTTTAACTTTTTGAAATACATGAAGTTGTTTTCTTCTGATAAAATGACAACATAGCTTTGTTAAGTAGCAAAAGACTAGATTATTGACAGATTTCCAATACAGTTCACACTGAACAGAAAAGATGAAGAACCTTTATATTACAGATATTGCAAACTGTTTAACATTTCTTTTATGAATTTAGTTCATGGTATGTTCTTCACTTTGTATAAAAATGAATTTATATAAAGTGAAGAACAAACGACAACTCTTCTAAGGAGATATAAATCTAACCAACCTTGAGTGTTAATTAATCACAGAGATCATTCACTGAAACAAATCACATGGTATTTAAATGTAAAATTACATCTGTGATTGTGTGAGTAAGGTTTACGTTTGCCACAACCATCTTTGTGAGAAAATTCATTTGTTCAACTTACACGTAAACATAGATGTAAAGTCACACATCTTTTTGAAATGAGCAAAAGTTTTGCCTGGGGCAACTAAAATCTGTACTTGTCCAAAAATACCAAATCCTTTTCTGTTCTTGTCTATATGATGGTTATAATGTATGGTGTGTAACACGGTGTCAACCATTTTTCAGCTATGTTACTAGCACTAGGCTAGGGCTCTGAAGTGTCTGAACAAAGGATACTCCAACAAAACCAGAGGGGTGGGTAAAGCTTCAACCCGGGACATCCAAGGTCTAAGTCAGCCACTCCCTTCACTAGGCCATGCAGGACCCTGATATGGGTATAAAATAAATTTCAGTAAATAATTGCTTGTCGGTCAAATCCTTTTATACAAGGTGGGCAATATGGACACATGGATTTTACCATCCCTTACCCTTATAGTGCTGGAACCAACTTCATGCTTATGCAAACAGGTTAGACCACAGGCCAGCTGCCAAGTCAATTGGCAGCTGGCCTGTGATCTTACCTGTTTGCTACTCTGAGTATGCTTGAAAGCAGACAACATAAAATCTGTTTTTAGATAATTACCCAGCATTCTAAGGGCTAAATACAAAGTTATATATGCAAGGGACTGAGCTTATGAGGCTGGTATCATGATAATAGGAGCATCAGCGGGGGGGGGGAATATTGTAAATTACACTCTCATGGCTGCTAACGTCATTTGGGGGAAACAAAAGAATAACAAGAACAACACATAATATCAATGTTTGATTTTTTTTTAATCTTCGTTCAAAGCCATGTCAAAAGTATTTTTGTACCTTTTGCTCAATTTATTCAACAACACATTTAACTAAGTTAATCGGTAATTTATACATATAAAAGGCTTTGACAGCGTGATATATATGACATATCGATCATGACACAGTGGCTTAAACCCATCACTACAAATACATATATACATTTTTTACACGTTCACGCTCGTTTTAAAACGGCTGCAGTAATTTATCAGAAGGCCACACTGGAACAACCAAGAATTATGTGAAATGAGCAATTTCTCCTCATGTCACAGTGTAAACAGAGAAAGACCTTTTTCAATTAACAATTACCAAATCAGTTTTACCTGCTTAAAGACATACTAGCACTCATGCATACTAAAATTGTTTAAGGTCTAGAATAATTGACAATTAACTTAAAAGTACTTTAAATTCCCTTTTGCAGAGGAACTGAGATGTTAACACAATCTCATGATGCTTTTAAAAGAGGGAACATGATAGGTTTGTATACAATAAACTATAAAACAAGGTCAGCTGAGAAATGTCGGGAACGAAAGCAATCAGAGAAACTCTCCATTTTGGATATTCCTATTGTTGTTGTTGCATAAATGACAGTATTTCTATGTGTATCACATTACTTTTCTAACCAGGTGACTGCCACTCGTTTATCCAAGCACTCATCAACATTTAAGACGCAACTTGAATGTAAACAATGAAGTCAAATTGTGGGGAACACAATTTGTGAAAATAGCACTTTGATACATCCATAATAAAAAGTGCAAGTGTTATTGTCATGATCGTGTGGTGTTGCACTATGTTTTAACATATTCTTTCATAAATTATAACTCATTTTACCCATTTTTGCAGAGTTTTTTAGCACTAGTATGCCTTTAACTAGGAAATGCGCAAACTAT
Source organism: Cerastoderma edule (assembly GCA_947846245.1). NCBI lineage: Eukaryota > Metazoa > Mollusca > Bivalvia > Cardiida > Cardiidae > Cerastoderma > Cerastoderma edule. The sequence goes on along the minus strand of OX401413.1, from coordinate 3,569,427 downwards.
TTGAAAACCACTTATTTGACCTGAAGAACAAGAAACGGAAACTGTAAAACAAGCAGACCTTATATTACAATTTGGTCTTATCAGTTGTTTCTACAAACACAATTACTATTCTTATATTATTTCGTATATATTTTTCTAAGTCTTCATTCAGTTGCCTTCAAAAAAGCACTTTCTACGTTTATTATAGTAGGCCTGCTTATTTTCAGGCCTGGTCCTGATTTCAGGCCTTGAGATTTTAAATTTCCCTTCTTTGTTCATATTGAATATGTTTAAATTCAGGCTTCAAGTAATGATTTTCAGGATTGAGCATTCCTCAACAATAGCAGGCCTGTTATAGAAGGTTATACTAACGATAAACAATGTAATTTTTTTCATTCCTTTTCAAAGCCTTCTTTGATTTTCATGTGTCACAAAATCAAGAATCGAGTAAAATATATACAAGTTAGTTTGGCTGTACATGCTTCCTGTCATTCAACCATTCCAATAAAACCATGGAAAGACAATACAAAATAAACAAACAAAACAATGACTATTAACCCACATATCAATGGTTCAATGCAAGATTATAGTTATTACTTCACCTTGAGTTTGAACTTATTTATTTTACATAGACTGCGATTGCAGCCCATTAAATTCACTTGCAATGATTGCTTCCTGGATACTACACCAGTACTTGCACCTATTCATGGGTAAGTCCCGGTGATTTTCACCACGCGTAATGGGGATCGAACCCAGGGCCCTCAGTATAAGAGGCTGACGCTCTACCAGTGCCGCCCATAATGAGTAAAGGACTTACTCTATTGCATTGCAAAGAACCCTCAAAATACTCTGAACTGTCTTAAGTCTGTATCACGCAGACATTTTCTTCTAACAACAATAGTCTTACATCAATTTACATTTGAACAACTAGTAATGTATATATTACATACAAATTGCATTATCATTAAAGCTTTTTTAAAGCTATCTTTATGTCACCCACAGCATCTCTTTGCAACTGTTTATTCCATAGTAAATAAATTATGACTTGATACAGGTACTGTAAATTGTGGCCATTGCGATAACATCCTACACAGGCCAAAAAAAATGTATTTGGCAACATTATTTAATGTGATATCAAAGAAATCTTTTTAGGTTTAATTCATATCCTATCAAGACTTGCGCTCATAAACATGATCATGCTTTAAAGGTGCGTGTTTACAGATGAGACAATGGAAAATTAGAATAAAAATGCCTTGCATAAAAACAACATAACAAGTTCTGTAATAGTGTATTCTACAGAATAGAAAATCACTATTGATAGCTAATCTTGTTTGAAAAACCCATTATATCTTCATTAATGCAGTTGAAACAAAGTCAATTTCAAAACCGATGCATCAATTTTCAATCTTATTTAATCTAAAAATAGACATCCATTTACTCTGTGAACAATTTCAGGGAGAACCAGTCTAATTATATAACTGTATTTCCCAAACGCTAAGTGTTTCAGGAATGGCTTTAGAGATAAATTGATTGTATACACAATGAATTTATCCAAAAAACACTGTTTTCATGCATAAATGGTAGAGGACGTTGAAACCATGTACATTGTATTTCTTTTATTTTATTGTATGTATGACCCAAATCTGTGAACAAGCACCTTTAAATGCACCTATAGAAGGAGACCACAGAAACTGACAAACCATTTCTCATTTTTTCCCCCCTAATATTTCTTTTTATTTGCATGCACCCTGATTGTACAATATTTCCATCATACAAAACATGTCAATTTTGCTCTAAGTTCGTTCGACCAATAAGGATTGTATTTATATGATCATAATCTAAGAATTCCTTGTTGCACGGTTACCATGCATCACCGATTCACGATTGGATGAACATTATTTACCAAGTGCCATCAGCATAATCGAGCAAAATTGACATGTTCGTCTGATAGAAGTATCATTTCTGTTTTAATATTACGAAATTTGATCAGGGCGCAAACATAAATATATATAGGGGGAGATGGCAAAAATCTGACCTATACAAAAAGGGGTTGAATTTCCTGAATGGGAAATGTTGGGATTCATTTGTACACAATATCACAAAGAAACTATCATTTTCTACTGCTGTAGATTTGAATTTGAACCAGTTACAAGGTGAGAGAAAGGGTTTACACAGATGTAACATTTTTGTTCATTGACTCAAAGAAAGTATGCTGTAACAAATAACTCCAAATAAAAAATGATATAAAAAACATAAAAGACGAGAGTGACTTTGAACAAGCTTCAAGCTTCCTTCACAATCGATGTAAAACATAAGGTAAAAAATTGAATATTGAGGGTTTAAAGCAATTCTTTCAAAAACGCGAAGGACTTACTATAGTCTTGCTTTTAACTCTTCATATGACACAAAAATACTACCAAAAGCAAAAAATTGTCTATATCTGATCATATTTCTAATAATAAAATTGAAATATTAATTAGAGGGTTCAATGCAAGACCAAAGCAAGTACATCATATTTGTAATGGACTAACTATATAACCTCAAATGAATAAGTTTGAACATTTCCGCAGCATTTTATAACTTACTAAGACATACAAAAACGTTGGAAATATCGATGGTTCAGTGCAAGACTATTGTAATTGCTTCATGTTAATAAAGCACTTACTATAGCCTCGGATTGAACCCTCGATATAAGCCATTTTTATTGTCATGTCCAAATTGTTTCGGCCCATGACAAAGATAAAAATACAGGTCTTTATATTCTTTAATGTGTTCTACCATGTGTTTTCTCGATAGACTAGTCTATAGAATTCCAAAAGACTGGTCATATTTTGTTCAATAACCAAAAACAACCTATATAAACATTTCTATCACTTACATCTAACCATGTTTATTTCTATAACATGGACAAACATACAAAACTGGCCATATGTTGCGTTCAATGTCCAAAAGACACATAGAAAATCATTGTTTGAATGGTGTTTAACGCTGTGTCAACAATTTTTCAGCTATGTTATGACTTTCCTGCATCCACCAATACTAGGCAAGGGCTCTGAATTAACTTCCCAAAGGAATAAAATTATCACCAGATCAAGCAAATGACATGAATTGAAACTGTATGCCGTTTTCCTCTTTACATTAGTTTCATTGCAGCACTTAGTGCATCTTACCATGCTGCTGTTGTTTTCTCACAAGTATTGTACAATATTCTTCCCAAGCTGTTGCATTCCAATGAACATCAGTGTGGGTGATAAATAAAATGATGTCATATTGATTTTGTTTAATATTGAAACAGATCTTTGCCGAGTTGAGTTTCAAACTAGTGACCTGTTTGAATCTATCTACCACTTGTCATGGACTGAGCTATGGAGATTTGGCATCAGCTTTTGATCACAGGGAATAAAACAATTGGGAAACTTTTTGATGGAGCTTTAACTTAAATACATTTCCTGTGTAACAGTTTCAGATTCACTACAGCATTACATCATTAATGTACTACATACAACAAAATACAAATACAAAAAGGACTTTCTAAAAGTTAAACCTTTCTAAATATACCAGATTTTGTGAATGGCCAAAAATGAGAATGATAGCAGATTTCAATATTAAAGTAAAAACACAAATTATCTATACCAGTTAAAACAAAACAAAAGGCTTATTTACTGGTCACAAGCAATACCTCAGTTTTACATGTTAGTGTACTTATCTCTTTACAACCTACAGACAATATGTTTTTTCTTTGATAAGAAGACTTTAGAAAAACTTTGTTAACATGTGGAAAACCTTTCAGTTCTGCTGTTTTGATACGTGAATCGATTGAAAAAGCATTGATGCAAGATGAGAAATTGCTTGTGCAAGCAATTTCTCCTTTTGCCACAATGCTTATTGAAAGTCCTCTGCTGCAAGACACAAAACTGTGGCATTATGTGGTCATGTGTCTAGTTATCTGCTGCATGTGTGTAAAACTGATTTAAAATGGGGGGGAACTAAGCTGTACATGTTAAAATTGAACAAGATTATTGGTTAATAGGTGGCCCATTCGCATTAAAAATGTTAAAGTACAAATCTGTGGCGTTTTTTTGTTTGAGCATTTTTAAATTATCATATCAAGCTAATTTAATGATTTTTTCTAACTAACTAAAAATCGAAAAACATTTTTTTTTCAGCTGCCCATGTATAAGGTCAAGTGATAGTGGGTCAGATACTTGACTATTGTACTTGTTAAGTAAGCTATTCAGGATACTCAATATCTTCATTGAACATTTTCTTCTATAACTACTTCATTTATTTATAACAAAACCTGTTATTTTCCCAATAGCTTTCTCAAACTTGTATAAATGTTCTGCATATCTGTCAGGGGTGGTGTTGATTAACTTGTCTGTTAATAGCAAGTTTTTCTAAGCGCTTGTTGGTAAAAGGGTTATATGGTATATTTAAGTAAAATTTCCCTTGTCAGTAAAGGCTTTGGACAAGCTAGCCAATATGGACAAATGCTTTTGCCACCCATGTCTTCAAGAGTCAAGTGTATTTAAAAAGCAGTACAATGTATATAAAAAGATTTTTTTTTCTCGAATTTTGCGAGGACTTATCATAATCAGCATGATGAAATGTCTCTAATGAGTCCCCACATTCTAGGATAAATAGAAGGAAAGTAGAAATAGGCATACGAAAATACAAATATGAAAAGAAACAGAGATTAAACTAAACCGCAAAACCCCACTTTAAAGACCACTCAATAACAACAAATCTCTATTAAGACCCTTTGGTGTCTGAACAAAAAGGCAGAGTGTATATGTAATGCACTCTTATACTAAGACCTCTTCAGTATTCTGTCTTTAAGGTAGAATACCCATAATTAATCCAGTTTGAAATGTATCCTTTCTTGAATTACTTCGGACTTTCTCGGTATACATTGGTCGAGGCCTGAACTATTTGCATTAAACCAAATAGGTCCGGCCATGACCAATGTGTACCTGGGACGATTCAAGTAATCCGACCAAGGAATGAGATTCAAAATAGTGGATTTTGTGTATTCTACCTTAAAAAGACAGCCAAGTGGACTTCACTAAAGATGATCAATGTATGAAAGCGTCAGGTTTTTCATAGTATGGAGAAGACATTTGTCTCCAATCGGATTTCACACGATTTCCCTTGCTGTATAACTCGACAGTTAAAGATCACAGATTATCACCTAGAAACTTGACAGTTCCTACAATGCTCGTTGTCTTTCAAAAGCTTGATGTGTCTGAAAGGCTGGAAAAAAAAAACATAGACAAAACTTTTAAAGTTTTTGAAATATGGTTTACATTGAACGCTTACAATTGGCACAGAGAGCAAGCCAAAGGAGAAAATATCACAAAATTACGATACTTTCAAGGGAATAGTTGTATCCTTTTTTCCCATTTATAATCTCTTTAAAAGAAATATTCAATTTTTATTTTAAAGTTTTGATATGTTTTGAAATGGTCTGAGTTCTTTAGTATCTGAAATCTCATCATGCTGGTCATCAGTCTGTCTTTTTGAATTCATTCGAAATGTTGAAAACCAAAGGCATGATTTAAATAAATAGGCCGCTAGTTGTTCTGATACCATATCTCCCATTAATTCTGTTAGTTGGGCTAATACTGACAAAGTTGCATTCAGAAATAATGCAGTCTGACCAGGACTTTCTGGGTCTTCCTACGTCTCTTCGCGTCGGGAAGAGACGAGGAAGACCAAGAAAATACTGTGTACAATAAACTTAAAGCAACAGAGCAATGTACACTCTTGTTTCAGTCTTTAGTGTTTACCTTTATAAAACGCAGCTGAAAAAGTAACATTTGGAACTAGCTCCTTGATTTTCTGTAAAATACTGGATCGTTCGGCAAGATCAGATCGCGTGTTCCAAATGGTGACAATGTCGTCCTTCTCTCGCATGCTAACGCTAACTCCGCTGATTTCATCCCCTTCAATAAAACATTTATTATTAGTACAGGGCACCATTTTTCTAAACATTTTATGCTTAAAATTTCAAAAGTTCAAAACAACAGTCACTCTTATTTCATCATTGGGCTAAGAAATATTGCAAAGTAACACATCATTGGAAACGTCTCTCCCAGCTGCTTTCAATGACTTGTCACATTGCAATATGGTACTTTCATTTAAGAAACTATTGATGTATATCAGTTTTGACTTGCGCTATTAATTTCCTCAAGTTGTTTAGTAGAACAGTACCAAGGTGTGTAGTGAAAGAAGGTTGTATCACCATTTACATTGGGGAATGAACATCCTATACAATCCTGTCAGCGGATTTGTCATAAATTGTCAATAGTTGACATGGTTACAAAGGACAAAATTAAGCTGGTCTTGTTATCACTGAGACATATTATCATCTGTGTACTGTAAAAGGGAGGCCTCTTATATCATTTATAAGTTCAAAACTACACTAAAAATTAAAAATAACAATGTTGTAACAACATGACATGATTATTTCTCTCTATCAACAGAACAGTAACTGTTCTGCTCATATGTTAAAATAGTCAGTGGTTTGGAAAATGTTTTTTTTTGTATGGTGTTAAACGCCGTATCATCAAATTTTCAGTTATGTTAAGGCTTTCTTGGATCAACCAGTACTAGGCCAGGGCTCTCATGTGACTTGCCAAAGGTCACTTCCACGAAACAAGAGGTGTGTGGGGGGCTTGAATACAGGACCACCAAACTCTAAGTCAGTGACTTTAACCACCGTGCCACGCAGGACCTCGAAAATAATGAACAGTAATGGCGAAGACATACCAGAAGCTTGGATAGGTGACCTGACATCAATATGAAATGGACAAGAAGATGTATCTAAGTTTACCTTCCACAAGAAAATCTGTCAAATGCTCTCCTATAGCTGCCAGCAGCAATTCTTTCCATATCTTTGGCTACAAGAAAAAATGTAAATGAATACATTATTTCAGTTTACAGAACTTGATTAAAATTATGCAGTATAATTATCTCCTATGAAAAGAAATGACATTGCATTGCAAACACAAACACCCCCTCCCAATAGTATTCAAGTGTTACAATTGTTCTGTACTATAAACTACTAGTGTTTATAGTTCTATTGCTTATGTAGTTTAAAATTCCTATAAATTATTCACCTCCTTACATACACACATGAAAATACATTTTTTATAATGGTTATCATAAATATGTGCCTAAAAAACAAAGCCATTAAAGGAGGTATAATCAGTCTAAAACTTTTTTTGTGACACTTCATACGCCAGTTGACTCCATAACAGTTATCCTTGTCCTCCCTGTGATCAAAATAATACTTACGCTGTTATATCCCCAACCGCACTTACCGTATCCCACTTGTGACACTTCATGCGCCAGTTGCCCCCATTACAGTTATCCTTGTCCTCCCTGTGATTAAATAGTAAAATTGTGTAAGTTAAAGAATAGCTGTCAATTAACACAGATATATTCCCTTTTAACCCTTAGAATGCTGGGTAATTTTCTAAAAATAGATAGGGATAAATCCCGTGACCCTCGGTCCCACAGGCTGATGCTATACCTCTGCACCACTGTCACCCACACAGGTAAGAAAACACTAGAAATATCTCAAGAACCTAACCAAACCCTGAAGTACTTAAGAAATCAAGTTCCTTTTTACATATTTTGGGATCATAATGAGAGGTAAGTAGAGTTACGCCCATCTTATGACAATCTACGGGTTTATTGGTGAATATGATAATCAGACCTAGTTTTTTCTTCGGTCAGTTGCTGTGAAGTTATAACTGATATTGAAATAAAAAAGCTCAAAGAAAATGCATTAAAAATAGTGAAATAAAATAGTTTTTGTTTCTAAAGAACTTAACAGAGTTTCAGACAGTTATGGCTAATGTATGCTTTAATTTGCATAATTCATGCCCAAAGCAAAGTTCAGGAAGCTGAAGAGATATCTTAAAACAATTTATTTGTTAACAAGTCTCCACTAAAAGATATCAGAAATCGCATCAGTGTGTATTTTGAGGCAATAAAATGTACCAATTAGCTATGACTATGTCTATTTTCGATTTGTTTCCATGCATAATTAACCGACCACGTGTTTCATGAAGATCAGCAAGACATGTCTTTGGTTCATATTGCCGGTTTATTTATCACAACATTTGTACATTAAATTACTTTTTACAGAGGAAATGGGGCTGTAACACATTCACATGATGCTTTTAAAAGAGTACTATAATGTTTGTTTACAATTAGCGATAAAACAAGCTCAGCCGAGAAACGTTGGGAACCAATAAAACCCATGAATATCTCCATTTTGAATGTTCATGTTGTTTATATTGAAAACAATAATTATGACAGTATTTTTATGTGTTTTCCGTAATTTTTCTAACCAGGTGATGGCCACTTATTAATCCAAGCGCTCCATGCTTTTTCAGATGTTACTTAAATGTAAACAATAAAGTTAAATTGGTGGCAACCAAATTTGTGAAAATAGCACTATGAAAAATAGATAATAAATAGTGCAGGCGTTATATTGTCATGATCCTGTGTTTTTTTCCTATGTTTCAACATACTCTATGTTAATTTATAACTGATATTACCCAATTTTGCAGTTTTTCTGAGCGCTAGTATGCTTTTGATTTTACGACAAGAAAGGGGCATAGGACTACTTTAACATTGAGTTCAATTAAGCACCAAAAAGATTAAAATGATTCACCTACCATATAGGTCTTCTTTCAAATCTCATTAAGTGATAGCTGTACCTTGATGATATTTTGTTCACATCTGGTATGTTGTTATAAACACTCCAGAATCCCTGGAAAAAGAATGGAGGCATCAAACATGGTGCATTATGGGAACCATTTGTGCAGTGGCAGTGCGACGGCCTCTGTACCCAGGGTCCTGAGTTTGATCACCATTAGGCGAGGGGAAAATTGCCTTGGCTAACCTAAAAATCCTTGCCAGTACTGGTTATGTATCCAGGAAGCGGTCATCAAGAATGAATTCGATAAGATTCAAGCTTCCGTCATATTTGATGAATTCAAACTTTTTTTTAAATCAATTATGAAACAAGTTCAGTTGGATCAATCATCCTCGATTCTGTTTTATTTATATATTGGGATAATATCACATCAACATTATTTCAGTCATGTTGCCATGTCGACTCTTAATGATGGAGGATAAACCCCTATACTCAACTGCCCATTATTGGCTGGTCAAGTCTGGTAGAACCATCCGCATTCCATAAGTCAGCCAGGAGCCTTCCTCTCATGAAAACCCGAATTCCTCACTGGAATATAAACCCACTCAAAGAAGGGCCATGTCATTTCAATTTCTGTACTGTAACCACTGGGTTGAGGAAAACCCCACCCTACTTTCTACTTCCTCGATACATTGTACCATACTCATGACCATGATGATTGAAATGTCTCATGGTGGACTCTGCTCCTAACGGGATTCAAACCCGCTAGTCTTATTTCCAAATTCCTGTGCCAAAAGCTCATTCCAAGGACCACTGTCCACTGCATATCAAGGGTTCAATGCAATACTATAGTAAGTGCTTCACGTTTGTGAAGCACTTACTATAGTCTTGCATTGAACCCTCGATATAATTGGCCAAGGTAATTGATTCTATATCTACATGTTACACCATCACAGCCAATCTTGATAATAATTTGATAATAAGCATTTTAGAAAATTTGCTTTATCATATTTATGTTATTATAATAATAAAAAGAGACTTATAGGCCCATGGGACCAGGTGTAACAAACTAGATCATGATAACCATTTGTCAAAATTGTCATAAGTATATGCAAATGTAAAAAGTTTATGTTTTGTATTCCAAGATATTAACGAAATAGCAAGTGGATGTTTAGAAATTTGGATTAGTGACAGGGCTCACGCTGTCGGTCGCCAAATGCGAATATTATTTCATTCTGGCGAAAGATTTCCCGATTTGGCAAATTTGCTTGGCGCATGTTTTTTTATTCAACTTTACCATTTTTCCACCTGTCCGGACATTACAGACAGTTATATCTTTTGACACACTTAACTGTATCTCCGAAAACCCCAAGTTAATCCGCTAATTGTTATCCCCGTGTCAAACAATGCCTGAGGCGTGTTTTAATCGGGTCTTTATTATGTGTAAACAACTCGACACACTTGATTGGTAGACTTGATGCGGTTGTTCCACGAAAACCGATTACTATTTACACCATTCCGTCCAGTGTGTTATGATGCATGGCAGAATGCGAGAATTAAAAGAGGGTTAATTTTTAAAGTATTTTGATATTGACAGTTTGCTTCCTTCGCTGATGCAACGGTACTATTCAAATTGCGATCCTCTATCATTAATCACTCAAATCATCAGACCGGAGTCTTGACGAGAGTAAAAACAAATAGACCTTAAAGATCATGTTTAGTTTTCATTTATCTATCGGACATTATAAAATAAATAACAAAACTGAGAATTCAAAAATGAATAGTCTTCAATATGATTTAATGTTATCTGAGATAAAAGATATTCATTTTGATTTTGTCACTCAAAGCGTAGCCTTTAGTTATACCATCTTTGGTTAAAATTTGTTTTACCAAGAGGATTTAACACATGTATGTCCATATAACATGAAAAGTGTTTAAAATAAAGAAATTTTAATTGGAGCCATTTGCTCAGAATTTGGCTCCTACTTCTTTAATTTGGCTCCTATTTTTGTCATTTGGTGAATGTGCTGGCGCAGACTTTTTTCCAGCCAGTGTGAGCCCTGAGTGTATATAACTGCATGTTCTTTATAACAATGCATTAGGTTCCCTAATTTGCATGAACATTGTGAGAATGTTAATCTCTGATAGATCATGAAAAATGATCATGGTACCTGGACTGTATTGACTGTGTAGAGTTTTCTGAGACAAGCTTCATATTCAGCAGCAGAAGTTCCAGGAATAGATCTGGAAAAGGAAAAAATATAACACATAAGTTATGATTAAACATGTTTTTGATTGACAAATAAAAAGATATATCAGGTTTTCAGTTCACCCTTGAATAAGATCTGTCTGGTCAATCCAAGTACAACCCTCAGTCACCTAAGTCAGACAGGACACTGCTTCTTTTAAAAATCTTAATACTGTAAACAGTGAAGTGTATGCCTTTTCATTAAGCTCCGCCATCTCTGCATCTGTTTTTGTATAAGTAGACCTGTATTCTCTTGTACTCTGTGATTATTAAAGTTTAGTTTAAACTTTCCTGTTAGTTTTAGTTTAAACTTATCTATTTCACATCGATTGTGAAACAAGTTCTTACAACTTCTATTAATCACTCTCAATTCTGCTTCCTGGATACATAACGAGTACCCCGCCAAATATGGATTAATGAACGTTCGCAAGGCAGATCCCGCTACTGACGGGATTCTCGTGTCCAGAAGCCGATGCTCCACCCCTTGACCACTGTCTTCCAAATGTTATTATTTCATGATCAGTCTAACCACTAGGCCAAGGAGGCCCAAGAGTGAAAACTAAATCAGATCTCGTACTTTGGACCAATTCTTTCCCTGCGATTTAATCTGTGCATAAATCTTTCTTTTCTCTCAATCATTGGATATCTTCCATGAATATATCATACAAATGTGCAACCTTATTCAATATTATGTAGCTTAAAAGCTACAACGAAATATAATCGGCGTTTCAGTCTGTCACCTGCTCCGAAATTTAAAGGGCAAAAGAAAACAAAGATTGCCAAAAATGTAAACAAAGTGAAACGAATCGAAAGGAAATTCCGAATTTGCAAGTATAACCCACTTGTCAAGATAAAACGTCCATGGCGTATTGAGGGGCACACCATTTTCCTCCGACTTGTGAATCTCACTTATCGCCGATCTTCCGAGACGAGGGCTGGGAACTGCATTTGTATCCGGAGCGGCCAAATGTTTGACAGTCGAGACCGCCATTTTCAACCCAAAAGCGTAGTTTGTCACGTGATCATAACAAACCATGACGTCATTTCTGGTTCCCTTATTTCTTCTTCTTCTTCTGCCATTACTGGTCACATTCAACATATTGAATATTTTACCAGGTATGTGTGTGTGCATGATAGAGGTAGTAAAAAAGTTAAAAGAGTGAAGTATATACAGGGTGAAGATAAAAGACAAAGATGAAGTTAGGCATAGGTGGTGGCTAGTTGGGCACGGAAGGCCTCAACTGAGCCTGCTGACTGGACTTCATATGGTAGTAAGTTCCAATCTCTGATGGTTCGAGGATAGAAGGACTGCTGGTGGGAGAGAGTGCTGGCGTAGGGGACTGCATACGAGAGGGTGCTGTTAGTTCTGCTCTGTCTGGTTGGTTTCTGTAGGTTGTTTGCTGGGTCAATGGCTATTTTTTCACAGATGATTTTGTATAGTAGAATTAATCTAGATTGTTTTCTTCTATGTTCTAGGCTGTTCCAATTGAGTGATTGTATCATGTCGGAGACACTGGAGCGGTTGTGGTAGCGGTGGTTGACAAATCGAGCTCCTCGTCGTTGTACCATTTCTATTTTTTCTATGTCGCCTTTTTCGTATGGGTCCCAAATACAGCTTGCGTACTCTAATGTTGGTCTTACCATGGCTTTGTAGGCAGTTTCTTTGGTTTTTGTAGAGGCTATGTTTAGGTTTCTTCTTAGGAAGCCGATGGTGTTACTAGCTTTATATGTGATGTTTGAAATGTGTTGGCCCCAATCGAGTGTGCTGTTGAAGGTGCATCCTAGGTATTTAGCTGAGGTGACGTGTTTAAGGGTGTGGTTATGCAGGAGGTAGTTGTGGATGATTGGTTTCCTTTTTCGCGTGATGGATAGGACCTCGCATTTGTTGGGGTGAAATTCCATCTTCCACTTGGTCTCCCAGGAGGCGAGTTTGTCCAGATCCGCCTGGAGGCGGTGGCAGTCACTGTTTGATGCTACTGTCAGGTATGCTATTGTTCCTTTATTACATGTTTTATTTAATCAAGTATTCGATTCTGGTATTTTCCCGGACACTTGGGCCGAAAGCGTTATAATACCCATATACAAATCGGGGTCAAAATGCGACCCCTCTAACTACAGGGGCATCTCCCTTTTAAACATTATGTACAAAATATTCTCACATATTATTACCGAAAGATTAACTAGATGGTCAAATGAATCTAACATTATAGATGAAGCTCAAGCTGGATTTAGAGCTGGTTATTCAGCAATAGACAATATATACTGCTTACAAAGTATGATTCAAAAATACATTTCCAAGCGTGGAGGACGATTCTATGTACTTTACGTTGATTTCGAAAAAGCTTTTGATTGTGTTAACCATTTCAAACTATTTTCTTCTCTGTTACGCAAAGGTGTAAATGGCAAACTTTTAAGTGTCCTTATGTCAATGTATTCAAAATCTAAAGCACAGGTTAAAATAGACAGAGAACATGTTACAAGCTCATTTTCGTGCAATATCGGAACAGTTCAAGGCGATTTGTGTTCACCATTAATTTTCAGCATATATATTAATGACCTTTGTACACAATTGAGAGAACAATGCAGACATGGTATTTTTATAACAAATGATGTGCCCAAAATTTACTGCTTACTTTTTGCAGACGATGTAGCAAATTGCGCCGATACGGCCATAAATTTACAGCAACAGCTAAACATTGTATCTAAGTACTGTAATGATACAGGAATGAAAGTCAACCTAAAGAAAACAGAAATAATGGTGTTTAGAAATGGCGGTCCTTTGCGTAAATATGAAAATTGGAGATACAACGGATCACTTATTAAAGTCACTTCTTTTTACACGTACATGGGAGTCATTTTTACACCTAAGCTTTCTTGGTCTAGTACCAAATCAAAACTGTGTGCACAAGCTAGAAAGTCTATATTTGCTATAAGACGCTTTCAACAAAACTTTGGCAACTTCCAACACCAAGAGATATTTAAATTATTTGACTCAATGGTTGTGCCTATCTTGACATACGGTTCAGAAATATGGGGCTATGAATACGCAAATGAAATTGAAAGAATTCAGATCGATTTTTGTCGATTTTATCTAGGAGTCAATCAATCTGTAAATGATTGCATGGTTTTGGGAGAATGTGGAAGGTACCCACTCTTTGTAACATACTATATCAAATGCATATCATATTGGATTAAGCTTTTACGCATGCCACAATATCGTTATCCCCGAAATTGCTATCTAATGTTAAAAAGAATAGACGAATCTGGAAGAGAAAACTGGGTATCAAAACTCAAACATATGTTATTTTCCTATGGTTTTGGTTATGTCTGGGTATCCCAAGAAATTGGTGACACTTCACATTTTTTATCTATTTTTAAACAGCGTATCAGAGATTGTGCAATTCAAAATTGGAATGAAAATGTTAACACCTCTCCAAGATGTGATTCTTATAAATGTTTTAAAACACTTTTGAACCCGGAAAGATACTTAAATATAGAACTTTCATTCCAATTACGGAAATGCCTTGCTAGATTCAGATGCTCTAGCCATAAGCTCAATATTGAAATAGGCAGGCACTTTAATATTAACAGGGAGGATCGAATTTGTCTTCATTGTCTTTCATATAGTGACTCTCTTCTAATAGAAGATGAATATCATGTATTTTTCATATGCACACGATTTGATTCTGTAAGGAATACTTTCTTATTTAATTGGTACACAGGAAATCGTGAACGCCGTGGATTTTACCTATTGCTGCAGTCTAACAATGATTCAAATATACGAAAACTAGCTATATACATCTGTAAAATTATGGAACTTTTGGATTTAAGAAACAGATGAAATTTCTAGCATTAAATGAATATGACCACTTACTGGGACACAACAACAAAACAAAATGTAGTTATAAATGAATGTTGTATTTTGGGCCAGAGGCCTCTATTTACAAATAAAATGTATGTTATGTTATGTCATCAGCAAATAGTCTAACAGTAGATCCTAGCCCTTCCTGGATGTCGTTTATATAAAACAGGAACAGGGACGGCCCAAGTACAGAACCCTGGGGCACGCCGGACTCTACATTGACTGGGTCTGAAAGTTGTCCATCTAGTGCAACAGTCTGGCTTCGGTCCTGGAGGAATGCCTTGATCCATCTGTTTGTGAGGCCCTGGATGCCATAGTGGTGAAGCTTATGTAGCAGTAGGCAGTGGCTCACTTTGTCAAATGCTTTGGCGAAGTCCATGACCAGGATGTCTGTCTGTTTCCCAATTTCTAGATTTTCTGAGACTTCCGATGTGAATTCTAGCAGTTGTGTTTCACAGCTTCGCATCTTCCTGAATCCGTGTTGCATGGGGTAGAGGATCTTGTTGTTTTCAGCGTGATTCATGATGTGGCTTGTCACAATGTGCTCCATGATCTTGCAGCATATACAGGTAAGAGATATTGGGCGGTAGTTTGAAGCTTCGTATCTGTTGCCTTTCTTGTAGACTGGATGAACTGCCGCTTGACGCCATTGTTCTGGTATTTCGCTGGTTTTGTATGAGGTTTTATAGATGATAGTCAGAATTGGTGCTATATCTTTGGCCATTTCTTTCAGTATTCGAGGTTTGATTTGGTCTGGGCCAGCTGCTTTGTGAGAGTTTAAATTTTCTAGAAGTTTTTGTATACCTTTACATGTGATGCTGATGTTATTTGCTGCTTGATGTGTCCTACTTTCCATAAAGTTGTCATGTTTGAATTCTTCTTTGGTGATGGAGATAGGTTCAGAAAAAACAGAATGAAATTGTTGATTGAGGATGTTGGCCTGTTCTTTTGGGTCTGTATGAAGTTTTCCTTTATCCTTCAGTCCTTGGATGGTGCCGTTGTCCTTTTTCTTATGTTTGATGAATGTCCAGAATTTTTTAGACTTGTTTTGTGGGTTTTCATGTTCTTGGTCTAGCGAGATAACATCCTCAATGTACCCCCAGTATGCCTGTCTCATTTTTGCTTGGACTTGTTGTTTAATTTTCTTGAAGTTTTTTATGTCTAGGTTGTTGTTTGATTTCTTTTTTCGTCTGTAAAGTCTGTCTCTTTTCTTGATCATCTGTTTGATTTCTTTTGTTATCCATGGTAGTTTGTCTTTTGCTTTAGTTAGTTTCTGGGGAATGTGTTTTTGGATGCTAGTCTGTAGTCGGTCAGTGAATATGTTCCATAGGCTGTTGACATTCTGGTCCAGCTTAGCCATTTGTTTGATTGTGGTGTGCAGGGACTTCATATCAGAGCTGATGCCTTCCCAGTTGGCGCTCTTATAAAGCGGTATTTTGCGTTGGGTTTGCCTCAGTTTTACCGGACTGATGTCAAGTTCTACGAAAACGGCGTCGTGATCGGAGATGCCAGGTATAATTTCAGTTCTTTGTACTTTACTGGGGATGTTGGTGATCATTAAATCCAAGGTGTTGTTATTTCTGGTTGGTTCTTCTACTAACTGGACTAGTCCGTTATCATCTAGGCTGGCTAACAGAAGGTTGTGGTTTTTGATGTGCTGAGTATTTGTCTTCAATGTCTTGGTCTTCCAGTCCCATCCTGGGAGGTTGAAGTCCCCTCCGATAATTATAAGTGCGTCTTCTTCTTCTATTTAAAATGGTTGAAAAACGGAGACCAGTTCTTCTTCTTCTTCTTCTTCTTCTTCTTCTTCTTCTTCTTCTTCTTCTTCTTCTTCTTCTTCTTCTTCTTCTTCTTCTTCTTCTTCTTCTTCTTCTACTCTCTTCTTCTTCTTCTTCTTCTTCTTCTTCTTCTTCTTCTTCTTCTCTTCTTCTTCTTCTTCTTCTTCTTCTTCTTCTTCTTCTTCTTCTTCTTCTTCTTCTTCTTCTTCTTCTTCTTCTTCTTCTTCTTCTTCTTCTTCTTCTTCTTCTTCTTCTTCTTCTTCTTCTTCTTCTTCTTCTTCTTCTTCTTCTTCTTCTTCTTCTTCTTCTTCTTCTTCTTCTTCTTCTTCTTCTTCTTCTTCTTCTTCTTCTTCTTCTTCTTCTTCTTCTTCTTCTTCTTCTTCTTCTTCTTCTTCTTCTTCTTCTTCTTCTTCTTCTTCTTCTTTCTTCTTCTTCTTCTTCTTCTTCTTCTTCTTCTTCTTCTTCTTCTTCTTCTTCTTCTTCTTCTTCTTCTTCTTCTTCTTCTTCTTCTTTCTTCTTCTTCTTCTTCTTCTTCTTCTTCTTCTTCTTCTTCTTCTTCTTCTTCTTCTTCTTCTTCTTCTTCTTCTTCTTCTTCTTCTTCTTCTTCTTCTTCTTCTTCTTCTTCTTCTTCTTCTTCTTCTTCTTCTTCTTCTTCTTCTTCTTCTTCTTCTTCTTCTTCTTCTTCTTCTTCTTCTTCTTCTTCTTCTTCTTCTTCTTCTTCTTCTTCTTCTTCTTCTTCTTCTTCTTCTTCTTCTTCTTCTTCTTCTTCTTCTTCTTCTTCTTCTTCTTCTTCTTCTTCTTCTTCTTCTTCTTCTTCTTCTTCTTCTTCTTCTTCTTCTTCTTCTTCTTCTTCTTCTTCTTCTTCTTCTTCTTCTTCTTCT
Source organism: Cerastoderma edule (assembly GCA_947846245.1). Lineage (NCBI taxonomy): Eukaryota > Metazoa > Mollusca > Bivalvia > Cardiida > Cardiidae > Cerastoderma > Cerastoderma edule. Next base: position 3,552,005 of record OX401413.1, on the reverse strand, counting down.
TCTTCTTCTTCTTCTTCTTCTTCTTCTTCTTCTTCTTCTTCTTCTTCTTCTTCTTCTTCTTCTTCTTCTTCTTCTTCTTCTTCTTCTTCTTCTTCTTCTTCTTCTTCTTCTTCTTCTTCTTCTTCTTCTTCTCCTTCTTCTTCTTCTTCTTCTTCTTCTTCTTCTTCTTCTCCTTCTCCTCCTTCTCCTTCTTCTCCTTCTTCTTCTTCTTCTTCTTCTTCTTCTCCTTCTTCTCCTTCTCCTCCTTCTCCTCCTTCTTCTTCTTCTTCTTCTCCTTCTTCTCCTTCTTCTCCTTCTCCTTCTTCTCCTTCTTCTCCTTCTTCTCCTCCTCTCCTTCTCCTCCTTCTCCTCCTCCTCCTTCTTCTTCTTCTCCTTCTTCTCCTTCTTCTCCTTCTTCTCCTTCTTCTCCTTCTTCTCCTTCTTCTCCTTCTTCTCCTCCTTCTTCTCCTTCTCCTCCTTCTCCTCCTCCTCCTCCTCCTTCTTCTCCTTCTTCTTCTTCTTCTTCTTCTTCTTCTTCTTCTTCTCCTTCTTCTTCTTATC